>CP059270.1:600000-1146439 GCA_013694445.1 Torulaspora globosa
ACGTCTCATCATGTTATTGTCATGTACAAATCTCAATTCTATTGGTTTGATGTACTGGATGTCAATAATGTGCCTATTTTCTCGACTCCAGAAGAATTGGAATGGAATTTGTATTCAATTATAATGGACAATGAGAAGAAATCGAACGATTGGGAAAGCGATAATACAACAAATGTACCATTTGGACTTTTTACCACAGAAAACAGACGCACATGGGCTAACGTTCGAGACTATGTGTTCCACAGTGCTGATTCAAGTAACTGGAAGAATCTCAAGATAATTGACAGTGCTCTCTTCGTCATCTGTCTCGACGATGTATCTTTCTACAAAGGTCAGGAGAACGAGCTGGTGAAATCCTTGTTATGTGGAACTTCACAAATCGATTTGGATTCGGCAAACGCTGCAAGACCACTAGGGGTTCAACGAGGTACGTGCTCGAACCGGTGGTACGACAAGCTACAACTTATCATAACACGGAATGGCAAAGCCGGCATAAATTTCGAGCATACGGGAATAGATGGCCACACAGTTCTTCGACTGGCAACTGATATCTACACTGACTCCATTCTAAGTTTTGCCCGGGGCGTTACAGAGAATGTGCCTGATATATTTCATTCCGATGGAACCATGAATACCACAGAGGCCAAAAAACCTTCTAGAGCGAATTTGATTACTATCCCTAGAAAACTGGAATGGAAAGTAGACTCATTTTTATTGTCTTCTTTACACTTTGCTGAGACTCGTGTTTCCGATGCAATTTCACAATACGAATTCGCTACTTTGAATTTTGATAAATACGGCTCGCACCATATCAAGTCAACTTTCAAGACTTCACCCGATGCATTCGTTCAGCAAATGTTTCAAATTGCATATTATGCGCTCTATGGTAGATTCGAAACAACTTATGAACCAGCAATGACCAAGATGTTTTCAAATGGCAGAACTGAAGCTATCAGGACTGTAACGCACCACTCAAAGAAATTTGTAAAATCCCTGTTTGATCGTCGATCAAATGATGAAGATCGCATAAGGTTGCTGCAACAAGCATGTGCAGAACATTCACGAATCACAAAGGAATGTTCCATGGGTATGGGACAAGATCGTCATCTGTACGCTCTTTACTGTCTGTGGAACGAGTGCTACAAAGATAAAATTCCGCTCCCACCTCTATTCAACGACAGATCATGGAATCTCATCAACACAAATGTCCTCAGTACCTCAAACTGCGGGAATCCATCGTTAGCCACATTCGGTTTCGGTCCCGTAACAGCCAATGGCTTTGGCATCGGCTATATCATTCGCGACAATTCAGTCTCAGTGGTAGTGTCATCCAGACATAGGCAAACCCATAGATTTATCTCTTTGATTGAAAAATCTTTCCTAGAGGTAGATCATATCTTCGAAAGACAGGAAGCTATGGCAAATGGAGCTGATCCTCCAGAGAAGAAAAGTCGTACCTCTTCTATTTCAAAGGGTAAACCAAGAACTTACTCTAGCCTAAAATCAGATGATCTAAGGTTCTTATTAGGTGGTTACGATTATTTCGATGTGAGCGTCTCGGGATAACATGCTCATTTGACGTACAATCCCTATACGATCCTATGAACCCTGTAACGACAACTGAGGCTGTGAAGTTCATCCATTTCGTTAGTAACTTAGCTAGTCGTTTAAATCATCAACTCTTGTTAGCAAAGCTCTTACCCGGATTTTGGTATACTGATCTATCAGGAACTTTGAAAATCGAGGACCACAAGAGGAAAACTCGAAGGGGAAGGTCGGACTAGCAAGCAAAGGGCAGATAAAAGAGGCCGGAAGAGAATATAATAAGGACGTTTATTTGAATTTTGGGATTGAAGGTTGTCTTTATGGACTCATAGTTTGAATTAAAGCATTAAGATTTATTTTACAAAATAATATTGTGAGTATATTTGAAAGACCGCGATTTTGGAAAAAACGATCTATATGAGCTCATTAGGTCAGTCTCCGACAGCTATGGACGAGCAGTCTAAAGAGGAATTGTCACAAATACCGCGCGAGATTACCACATCCACAGATACGGGGAATCGGAGTGATTTTGACAGTGATAACGGTTCTCATAGTATCAGTAGACCCTTATTGAAATTGAAATTACTGGATTCATTGCGTCAGGGAAATTTTGATAACCTCAAGCAGTTGATTCAGAGCCAATTTCAGCCGGGAGATGATCCCAATGTCAAAGCAGTCAAAAATTTGACTTTACATTATGCGGTGCAAGTAGCACCTTTGAGTTTGATTAAAGAAATAGTGCAAGAGTGGTGCAACCAGAAGGAATCTGATGTATGTTTGGATATTAATCAAATAGATGAGAATGGTAACACGCCGTTACATTTAGCTGCATTTCAAACGCGTGGTGATGTGGTTGCGTTTTTAATGGATCAACCAAATATAAATGATTGCGTATTGAATAATTCACAGTTACAACCTATTGAAGTATGCAAAAATTTGAACATTGCACAGATGATGCAGGTAAAACGGGCCAGTTACGTCGCGGAGACCGCTCAAGAGTTCAGAACTGCGTTCAATAATAGAGATTTCAGTCATTTGGAATCAATTTTGAGCGCTCCCCGTAATGCAGAGCTTTTAGACATCAATGGCATGGATCCCGAGACTGGTGACACTGTATTGCATGAATTTGTGAAGAAAAGGGATGTAATAATGTGTCGGTGGTTGCTTGAACATGGTGCTGATCCTTTCAAGAGAGACCGCCAAGGACGATTACCTATTGATCTAGTCGGCAAAGTGAATGAAAATAATACTGCTACAAACACTAAGGTTGCAATTGAAGTAGAGCTAAAAAAACTCTTGAGCAAAGCAGCTAAGGAACAAAGTGTAATTGATGTCACCAACAATTTGAATGAACCACCTACTTATAAAGGATACTTGAAAAAGTGGACAAATTTTGCTCAAGGCTATAAGTTACGTTGGTTTATTCTCAGTAAAGACGGGAAGCTTTCCTACTTTAAGGATCAGGCAGATACTAGGAATGCTTGTCGTGGGTCATTGAATATGTCTAGTTGCTACTTGCATCTTGATTCCTCTGAGAAGCTTAAGTTTGAAATTATCGGCGGCAGCGATGGAACAATCAGATGGCATCTGAAGGCAAATCACCCGATTGAAACCAATAGGTGGGTTTGGGCCATTCAGGGCGCCATAAGGTTTTCGAAGGATAGAGAAATGGTGACTAAGAGCGGAAATATTCCACCCTCTCTTGCCATGAGCAGAGGAACCTCTCCTTCAACGACTCTGCAGAAGCTGCATTCTTATGAAGCTCAGCGTCATTCCTCTCAGCTGCATTTAACTCACGATAAGAGAGAGCCTTCGGCAGATCATACTCAAACGAAGCAACACAATAGAATTCCTTCATCGTCTTCTTCGAAAGGAAAGCTAAGCTCTACACCGTCAATCACATCAAGTGATATGGGTTTGAGTGACAATCTAACGGAATCGGGTAAGATGTACGTTAACAAAATTCTCGAAAACCGCTTGGAATCCACGTCGCGAGCCTCCTCAGTCAAGAATTTTGGAGCAGAGTTTCCCAACAAAGACGCTTATTTTGTTAGTGGTCATTCTTCCTCAAAGTCTAACATAGCGGATGCAAATGGTAATGAGGGTCTTCCTGGAGATCGTTCAATTGCAGGAAGCGATCTCAACTATGCTGATGACCAGACAGCCTCTGTTGACGGCGGGACTGTGTCTGATGAAGCCGACGATACTGAAGAAATTAGCAAAGATGATGAGGATGTAGCAGTTCAATATGGCCCTTATGCGGAAAAATTGGCTATTTTGCAAAGGTCCATTTCTATGGATTTAACTTCTCTCACTGAACTACTGGATTCAGGGATTCCTGGTAAGGAGGAATGGGAAATCATTCGTAAATCGTTGGCTTCTGTTTTGGTAACTTTTGAGAAATTGAACTCCTTGACCTCAGCTAGAGATAAAAAGCTGATCACAATACTCTCTAAGCAACGAGATGTCAATAACGTTTGGATTCAATCTGTCAAGGACTTGGAAATAGAACTGATCGACAAAAGCAACAGATTAGCGTCTCTAGATAAGGAGAGGAAAAATTTGAAGAAGCTTCTGCAAAAAGGCCTCCTCGATGCTGGCGAAACATCAAACGCACCACTTTCTAGCCTCAATGGCCCTAATTCTATGGAGGAGACTCCAAATGCGCTTGACCAGATTGCGAAGTTTATCGACGCTACAAAAGATGAGGATGCAGGCTCCGAGACTGACGAGTTCTATGACGCAGAAGAATTGGTTGAGGCATCTAACGTTGAAGAGGAATGGACTGAACCGGTTGAACATGAAGAAGATGAAAACGAGCCCCTGCTGGCGAAAGAGAAAGAAATTGTTACAGAGGTTCCGCCAATTAAAAAGCACAAACTGCCATCATATGAAGAAGCAGAAAGAATGCCATCCGAAGAGGTTACGAAGCTTGGTGCTACAAATGAAAAACCCATGGTAAAAGAAGAAGAGGGAAAAATATTCGCAATCGTCAAGACAGCTGAGCAGACGAAGAAAGCTAGACTCCTGATGGAGGAAGGTTCGTATCTAGGTTATGAAGATGGTGTTAGGCGTCGACTAAAACTTGATAAAGACGACCGACCATCTATAGGTCTTTGGTCGGTGCTTAAATCTATGGTTGGTAAAGACATGACAAGGATGACATTGCCAGTGACGTTCAACGAACCAACTTCTTTGCTTCAAAGAGTTGCAGAGGATCTTGAATATACCAACTTACTGGATGAAGCTGCCACTTTTGAAGATTCCACTTTAAGACTCTTATACATCGGGGCCTTTACCGCATCTTCGTATGCCTCTACAATCAAAAGGGTTGCCAAACCATTCAATCCTTTACTTGGGGAGACCTTTGAGTATGCAAGGCCGGACAAACATTACAGATTTTTCACAGAGCAAGTTTCACACCATCCACCCATTTCTGCCACCTGGACCGAATCACCTAAATGGGATTTCTGGGGTGAATCCAACGTCGATTCAAAATTCAACGGCAGATCTTTTGCATTCAAACATTTGGGATTATGGTATATAAAGATGAGACCCGACGACAAATCTCCCGACGACATCTACACCTGGAAAAAACCAAATAACACAGTTATCGGTATTCTCGTTGGTAATCCGCAGGTGGATAATCATGGTGATGTGAAAATCGTCAACCACACAACAGGCGACTACTGTATGTTAAATTTCAAAGCTCGCGGTTGGAGATCAAGCGGCGCCTATGAAGTGAGAGGCGAAGTCTTCAACAAACAAGATAAAAAAATGTGGGTCCTGGGAGGTCATTGGAATGACTGCATCTACGGTAAGAAAGTAACGTCTAATGATGATAATGATTTTACCCTGCAAAAGACTACAACCACATCCTCTCCAACAACCACGGGACCAAATTTCGATGGTAACAAATTCTTGATATGGAAAGCAAACCCAAGACCAGAAGCTCCGTTTAACCTAACTCCATTCGCGATCACTCTAAATGCTCCACAACCAAGACTTTTACCATGGTTAGCACCAACAGATACCCGTTTAAGACCAGATCAACGCAGTATGGAGGAAGGTCGTTACGATGAAGCAGGTGAAGAAAAGCATAGGCTAGAAGAAAAACAGAGAGCAGCACGTAAAAAAAGAGAAGCTGCAAAGGAACAATATCATCCAAGATGGTTCGTTAAAGAAATTCATCCAATAACTAAGAGTCCCTACTGGAGATTCAAAGGTGACTACTGGAGTTTAAGAAAACAACACAAGCTCAACGATTGTGGTGATATATTCTAATGACTCTAACTGATCTGATCTGTATACCAGTATCTTCTCTTGAACGACTCTTCCAGTATTTTTCTCTTGACGTGCGGCTTGTGAACGAATCTATGCGACTAAAAGTAATCCGACCATATTCAATTTCAACTAACTATAAGCTCAGTTTCCCGTCATTTGACGTCCGACTTTTAAAGTTACGAGCTACGGGCTTCATTATGGGTTTTCACCGTACTCGAGCCCTGGCTTTAGAAGGGAGTTATGAGAACTTTTGATAAAAAGATTATATACTTAAGAGATTTGCCAGTAGGATCGATTTAGGTTAGAAGGAAAACATTTGTTAGAGAGGCAAGGAACTCTAATTGAAGAATGGGATTGACTAGTATCAAGATTAATACACCACCACCATATTTGACGTTATCTCGTGATGAGTATTTGCCAGTAGTATTAACAGTTGCTGGATCTGATTCGAGTGGTGGAGCCGGTATTGAAGCCGATACAAAGACTATTACAGCTCATAGATGTTATGCTATGACGTGTGTTACTGCGTTGACTGCACAATCACCAGTTGCAGTGAGCGATGTTCATCCAATTCCTAAGGAATTTATTCAAAAAGTGCTGGATGTGAATTTAGCAGATATGAAATGTAACGTTATCAAGACAGGTATGCTTACTGTCGAGGCGGCTCAAGTATTGAGTGCCAAATTGCAAAGTATGGCTGAAAAAGATAGACCAAAATTAGTGGTTGATCCAGTTATGGTGGCTACATCTGGTTCTGTCTTGGGGGATTCGAAACTTGTTGATGTATTGAAGAAAGAGCTGACTCCATTGGCAGATCTTTTGACCCCGAACATTCCAGAGTGTTTTGAACTTGTAGGCGAGAAAGTGGAAATTGGCTCTTTGTCACAGCTCTGTGAGCTCGCGAAGAGGGTATCCAAGGTTACAAACTGTTCCGATGTGCTGGTGAAAGGTGGACATATACCCTGGAAGGACGAGCAGAAGAAATACATAACCGACGTACTATATGTTGGTTCCGAAGAGAAATGTATCGTATACAAGGGCAATTACGTTGACACAACGCATACCCATGGTACCGGATGCACGTTGGCGTCTGCGATTTCTTCGAACCTTGCTCGCGGGTACTCTTTGGGACAGGCCGTCTATGGGGGTATCGAGTACGTGCAAAACGGTATTGCCATCGGATGCGAAGTGGCCAAGGACCACGTTACCGCTAACGGCCCCATCAACCATGTGTATGCAGTCGAAATACCTTTGGAAAAGATGGTAGCTGACGAATGCTTCACCGCGCACGAAGTGGTGCCTAAACAAACAACGGCAAGCCCCGTTCCCGGAGATGGCGACTTCTTCCAATACCTAATTGAACATCCCAAAGTGAAACCCCACTGGGACAGCTACGTTAACCACGAATTCGTCAAACAGGTCGCCAATGGTACTCTACCACGGAACAAGTTCCGTTTCTTCATCGAACAGGATTACTCCTACCTGATCGATTACGCTCGCGTTCACTGCGTTGCCGGTAGCAAAGCCCCAGCCTTGGAAGATATCGAGAAAGAACTTGTCATCGTCGGAAGCGTGAGAAATGAAATGGGCCAACATGAAAAGAGATTAACAGAAGAATTCGGCGTCAAGGATATGGATTACTTCCGCAACATCAAACGAGGCCCCGCATTGAACAATTACTCCCGTTACTTTAACGACGTCGCCAGAAGAGGTAACTGGCAAGAGCTAGTCGCTTCTCTATCGCCATGTTTGATGGGTTACGGTCATGCGCTTTTAAACCATGAGAAACATATCTCTGTGAAGGAAGGAGACGTTTACTACGAATGGTGTCACACCTACTTATCCACATGGTATCAAGACGCAATGTCTAAAGGTAAAGAACTACTTAACCAAATTGCATCGGTTTATCCAAGAGAAGACATCGATACTT
This sequence comes from Torulaspora globosa, assembly GCA_013694445.1. Lineage (NCBI taxonomy): Eukaryota > Fungi > Ascomycota > Saccharomycetes > Saccharomycetales > Saccharomycetaceae > Torulaspora > Torulaspora globosa. The sequence continues at coordinate 607,760 of CP059270.1, forward strand.
TAATTACGATCTACGCTGACGTCTGCGAACTTGAAACTAAGTTCTGGGACGCTGCATTGAACTACTCAGATGACTAAACTAATTGAATTATAGAGAGATAGAATTGTAACTTACCATCAACTACGACTAATCATTTCACTTATATATAGACCAGGGCTTGTTTAACCGCTATCATAATATACGAAACTGGGTTACCCGCTTTCGTCATTGAGTACGACACCCTTTATCGTTTTTGACGGCACTTATTTGAGTTACTCATTTTTTAAGGAACGGCGCTACCAAGTTACTCAAAGTATGTTACCCGACTACTCACTTTGGGTTACCCGGTCGAGAATGTATGGGTTTTCTTGATAAGTTACATTCGTCACTTGATACGTAGTACTCAAAGCTCTAGTAGTTGAAAAATAGACAGCATCACATTATTGATAGAACTTCGATTCAACGTAAAGGCTTGATTAGGAGGGTTTTCGAGGTCTTGAATCGACGGATATTCATATTACACAATGTGGTCGCCAGATGCAAATTCTCTTTTGCAATTAGGCATGCTCCTGAGGAGCTCAATGGCTCAAAATCATGACGAGCGGAATCAAGCAATGGATGCATTGAAAAGTTTTGAATTACAACCCGAGTTTCTGGATTATCTTTGTTATATGTTGATAGAGGGCGAATCGAACGATACACTTAGATCGCATTTCTCGCCAGAGGATTTACAAACAAACAGAGCTACAGCAGGTCTTCTGCTCAAAAACAATATGTTGGAACAAGGTAGTTTAATTCATGGGCAACATAATCTGGAATACGTTAAGAAAAATATTATTCATGGCCTATACAATAGTAACAACGTTTTGGTGTCGAATGTCACTGGTATTGTCATCACAACGTTGTTTTCAACGTATTACAGACAACATCGTGAAGATCCCATGGGTATTGAGCTTCTTTCGCAACTATTGGAGTTGGCTAAGAAGGGTAATGAAGCTAGTATCAAAGCACTCTCCAAGATTATGGAAGATAGCGCACAATTTTTCCAACTCAAATGGAGTGGCGATATTAAACCTATCGAGTTGTTGATCGATACATTTCTCAATTTTGCATCAGATCCATCATCAAAGACAGTGATTAGAGCTGAATCCATCAAATGCTTGAATAATATCATACCATTGCAATCACAGAGCTTTCTAGTTAGGTTGGACGAATTCTTAGCGATTATTTTCAAATTGGCACAAATTGATGAGAATGAATTAACCAGAGGACAAATATGCATCGCCTTTTCAATGCTTCTTGAATCCAGACCAGACAAACTCATCGATCATCTCCCAGGTATTATAAAGTTTATGTTGCACTTAATAGGTACTGTAGAGGATGAGAAAGTTGCCATCGAAGCATGCGAATTTTTACATGGTTTTGCCACAAGTTCACAAATCCCAGAGCATATTGTTCAACCTTATGTCAGCGATATAGTCCCCGTTCTGCTAGCCAAAATGGTGTACAACGAGGAATCTATTCTGATGCTGGAAGCTTCAAACGAAGAAGATGCTTTTGAAGAGGACAAGGACGAAGATATTAAACCAGTGGCGCCCCGCATAGTGAAGAAGAGGGATGGTGATGATCAAAGCGATGATGAAGATGGCGACGACGATGACGTGGATACCCAATGGAGCTTGAGAAAATGCTCAGCTTCAACGCTCGATGCCCTAACATCCATTCTACCGAGAGACGTAATGACAGTGGCTTTTCCCTTTCTAAGAGAGCATTTGACCTCCGACAGGTGGTATATTAGAGAAGCAACTGTCCTGGCATTGGGGGCTATGGCGGAAGGTGGAATGAAATATTTTGATGATCAGCTTTCTACTTTAATTCCATTTCTTGTGCAGCAGCTGAAGGATATTTGGGCACCAGTGAGAAAAATAACCTGCTGGACGTTGAGCAGGTTCTCACCATGGATAATGAACGATCATACCGAATTTTTGATCCCTGTCTTGGAGCCAATCGTTAACACTTTGATGGATAAGAAGAAAGATGTACAAGAGGCTGCCATTAGCAGTGTCGCTGTATTTATTGAAAACTGTGATGCAGAATTGGTCGAGACACTTCTTTACAATGATTTGCTAAACAGCTTCAATAAATGCTTTGATTTTTACAAGAAGAAGAATTTGATTATTCTTTATGATGCAGTGGGAAGATTTACTGAAAAGTGTGAGCTTAATGATCATGCAATGCAAGTGCTACTCCCACATCTCATCTCTAAGTGGTCATCTTTACCAGATGACGATAAAGAGTTGTGGCCACTGCTGGAATGCCTGTCGTACGTGGCCACGTCTCTTGGTGAAAAGTTTATGCCAATGGCTCCTGATGTCTACAACAGAGCTTACAGAATTTTGTGCCAGTGTGTGGAGCTAGAAACAAGATCACAACATGATCCAACGGTCGTTGTCCCTGAAAAGGATTTCGTTATAACGTCACTTGATATGATAGATGGTCTTGTTCAAGGTTTAGGCCCTCGATCTCAAACTCTTCTCTTCCCACAAGATGGAACAGACACGACTCTTTTGCAAGTTCTACTTCGTTGCTTGCAGGATCCAGTTCACGAAGTCAGACAAAGTGGTTTCGCACTATTAGGAGATATTGCCTATTATTATGAACCAAGAGTCCTCTCTAATTCTCTACCTGATTTTTTACAACTCATTGGTAGCGAAATTATGCACAATGATGATCCCGATGGTGTTCCTGCCTTGATTAATGCAATTTGGTGTCTAGGTCTAATCGGTGAACGAATGAATTTGAGTGATTATATAATACAGTTTGGTCGTATTCTTCTGGATCTATTCACAAATCCGACACAACAGCTCGATCAGGCCGTTAAGGAGAATCTGGCTATCACAATTGGACGCTTAGCCATTACAACACCCGAGATCTTTGCTTCCGGTTCATTCGCATCAGATCTCGTCTGGCGCAAATGGTGTCTAGCATTACAAAACTTGGACTCTAGAGAAGAGAAAAGTAGTGCTTTTATGGGATTCATTAAAATAATCAATCTATGCGGAAACCAGGTTGCAATGTCCGATGAGACATTGAAGAAGATTATAGAGTGCATGTCTACAAACGTTGACACAACTGCCTTTTCTCAAGATTTTTATGCATTCCTGGTCCAATACGCTAGTAAAATCCAGGGAATACATCTCACCCCCAATGCACTAGCATTCCTTCAACAATTTAGTAATTAGTAGTTTATCTTATACATAGTAACTAATCAGATAAAGTGAACAAAACATAAAATCGTTGTTCAAATCTTTTACTAACAAGGCTGTTCTTATCAGATCTTATCTGATGATGCGCGCCAGATAAGAAATCTTCCGGTCAGATGCGCGCAAATCACCAAGAGCATATAAGCAGCCTGGCAAACCATGGTCAAGGTATTCTGGGATGCTCGTTACCATTGTAGATTTGAGCTTAGTAGCAATGACTGTATCTGATTTTGCCGAAAATTCGATAAAAGCTATCTCATCCACTCGAGTGATTCTTGACGGTGCAATTAAACCGGCTACCATCCTATATTCATCCCGTTCAGGTAAAATTGTCGAGATATATGTTGATCAAGTGTTGGATTCTGTAAATCATCCACTTCTTCGTCTTTATGATGTTCAAGTCTGTGAAAATGTTTCGCCGAAAGTTATATTGCCTGGACTTGTTGATTCGCATGTGCATTTGAATGAACCAGGTAGAACCGAATGGGAGGGCTTTGCAACTGGTACGCAAGCTGCATGCAGTGGTGGTGTAACCACCGTGGTAGATATGCCATTGAATGCGATTCCTCCAACGACTACTATTGAAAATTTCAATATCAAGTTGGATGCAGCTAGGGATCAACTCTGGTGTGATGTAGCATTTTGGGGAGGAATGATCCCTTCTAATCTTGATCATTTGGTTCCATTGGTGAGAGCCGGTGTACGAGGTTTCAAAGGTTTTCTTATCGATTCCGGTGTCGATGAGTTTCCAGCGATCAACAGAGCATATATCAAAAAAGCTTTAAGCGCTCTCGGGGATTGCAAAACTCTGCTAGCATTTCATGCTGAATTGCAGATCGATGAAAATCTGCACACTATAGCTGATTCTGATGAGCTCAAAAAGATAAGATCCATGGATGGGAAGACAGGTGCCACGAAAAAGCAAGGAGATTCCCTAGCGCTATCCCACGTCTTGTCACCAGCTGAACCAAGAGCTGGTATTCCTTCTCATATTGTTCATAATGATGATGTGATCGAGTCGCCTTTGGAAACCGCAGCGGTACTCGATAAAGAACTGTCAAAAGTGGATCCCTGTTTATATTCATCATTTCTTTTATCCAGACCTGACAGGTTCGAAACTGACGGTATCTCAATGGTTTTGAAATGTTTGAAGGATATGATGCAAAAACCCGGAGGAAAAGTCCCGCCAGTGCACATTGTTCATCTGGCCAGCATGGATGCGGTACCAATAATACGTCAGGCACGTAAGGAAGGTTTACCAATAACAGCTGAAACTTGCTTTCATTATTTGAGTTTAGCAGCGGAGAATATTCCTAAAAGTGCAACTCATTTTAAATGCTGTCCTCCGATTCGCACGGAGGTTAATCGTGTTGCCTTATGGAACGCCGTCCGTGAAGGTGTGATCACATCTGTGGTCAGTGATCATTCGCCTTGTACTCCTGAGCTCAAAAGTCTGGCCAAAGGTGATTTTTTTAGTGCTTGGGGCGGAATATCATCGGTTGGGCTGGGCCTTTCTCTTCTCTATACTAAGGGAAGATCAATGAAGCCAGTTGTGTCGCTTACTGAGATTGTTAAATGGTGCTGTGAAAATACCGCCGAGCAAGTTGGTCTGCAGCATCTTAAAGGTTTCCTACGAGTTGGATATGATGCAGATATCGCAATTTTCGACACGGATGCGCGGCAACGTATTGACAACTCATCACTTTATTTTAAAAACAAATTGACCGCATATCATGGTTTGACACTTGACGGTGTAGTCATTAAAACCATTGTAGGAGGTAAAGTTGCCTTCAGTCTCGCAGAAGGACTTTCCGCTGTTCCCCATGGTCAAACTCTTTTGGAGCCCAGATTTGCATAGTTATCTTTCTTCGAAAGACAAATCATACAGCTTGCTTTCTGGATATTCTGAAAAACCACTGCAGCATAAAGACTTGGGCGCAACTCATTCCAACTACCAACAATATACCATAAATTGAAAATAAAGCAACTCTGCGACTGGTGGAACGAACAGTGTAGTGATTTCTATTGTTTCTTGTCTTGTAATACTGCATATTCCGCTCCAGAAGATGCAATTTTCTCTCAATACCGTCTACTGAGTTCTCTAACGATTCCTGCAGCTGGTTAGCGCTAGCATCTTTCAGTTTACGCTGTTCCTTCCTTGCTTTGCGTCTTTCTGATCTATCGTTATCCTGGCGAACGCACTTGTACTCAATCTCTAGATCAACAATTTTATTGTGCTCTTTTCCACCTTCGAAACAGAAGGCATATTCTCCCCTATGCTCGGCATAGAAGGACCATTCACCTTGACGCTCTTTGGTTCTCTTCAATAAGGGTGTGTACTTATCAGCTGGCCCAAATATTTCATAATCTACTTGGAAATCATTGGAATCGCCCTCTTGAACAGCAAAATAATAAGATATGCTGCAACCAACATCCGGTGTGAGCGTGTAGAAACATTCCCTTTGCCCTTTACTCAATTCAAAAGTTATGGGAGATCCGAAGGCGAAGTTGCAGAAGCATAGCAAAATCGGAACGATGAGAGACCAATAGATCATTGACCTCGATAGTTCTGAATACATGCGACAACCTTGGAGATGCTTCTGCTTTGTGCGATTAACGTTTTGTACATTGAATTGAGATCGCGGCCACAATAATGGTGACAACTGTTAAGAACAGAACAAACAGGAATAGTGAAAGCTTAATCGATTTCTTCATTCCAATCTTGCCTGGAATTCAAAGTTCCATGCAAGATTAAAAGCTGTGAAAACAACGCTTTCGAGCCTTTCCGAAGGCTCGAAAGCAGTACCTTATTCTTAATACACATGGTATCTCTTCTTGAGCAGCACGGCCATTCCAATCTTGCCTGGGACTTTGAATTCTCCTCACTGACTGGTATACTCCCAACTTTGTGAATCCCTATGTAAACCTCTTTGTAGCGATAGCGGTATCGCACTCCCACCTATCATTCAGGTTAATGAGCTGTCTCTAGGACGTAATTCATCGCTTAACTTCTCATCTAGAAGATCAGCGCAACCACAATGGGAATCATCAGCTTGGGCGGCTAAATAAGTTGAACACTTTTTAGCCATCGGACACCCTGAACAAGCAAACAACTTAGTAGAATGAGTGTACACTCATTCTGACCCTCTGGATCTTTTAAAGCACTAAAATCTCTATAATCAAACTCACTAGTTTCTGCTCTTTGTATCTCCTGAGACTCGAAGTCTCCTGAAACTCGACTCTTTCAAGTCGCAAGCCAATGGTTGACTGATATCACAATTCACATTCAGATCAACAAGAATAACCCGACAAGCAAGGAGAATCTTGGTAGTTTGACCTATCAAGCTTATTTGGTGTTCGCGTTGACTATATAAGGCATAACTTCTTGTATCTTTTGATCTGTTGAAAACTAAAAGGTCCATAAAGCCCTTGATAGTTGCTTAGTCGAGCCGTTTCGAGGTCTGTTGGAGGTTTAAAAACTGGCAATTGAGTATTATGGAAGCTAAGGCGGATTCGACGACTACTGAGGAAGTACCGGGAGAGATCAAAGATGAGATGAGCAGATTGTATCGTGAGATACCGAATCTTTCAGAAGATTACGAAGTGATAGATAAGATTGGTGAAGGGACGTTTTCGTCGGTATATAAGGCTCGAGATTTGAAGGGTAAGATTTGTCATAAGTTTAGTTCACATTTCTGGTCGAAGGATTCACATTATGTTGCATTGAAGAAAATATATGTTACTTCATCACCTCAGAGGATTTACAATGAGCTTAATTTACTTTACATGTTGACGGGATGCACCAGAGTGGGACCACTTTGTGATGCGACAAGAGTACGAGATCAGGTAATTGCAGTACTGCCGTATTATCCACATGAAGAATTTCGAAATTTCTACAGGGATTTACCGATTAAAGGTATTAAGATGTATCTTTGGGAATTGCTTCAAGCGCTTAGCTATGTGCATTCTAAAGGGATTATTCATCGAGATGTTAAACCTACGAATTTCCTGTATAATCCGGAATTGGGCCGAGGTGTGCTTGTAGACTTTGGTTTAGCTGAATTACAGATGGATTATTCAGGTGAGATGTTAGAGAAAGATGTGGCACTCCCGTTGAAGGACAGAAGGAATTATGATCAATTTTGCCCATGTATAATGCGAGATACCAACGTTTCACCACATCATAAAGCGACTACGCCAATGGTAACGATACAGAATGGAAAAGTAGTTTACCTTAACAATGTTACGGGAGTGGATTTGACTAAGGGATATCCAAAGAATGAAACACGTCGCATAAAGAGGGCTAATAGAGCAGGAACAAGAGGTTTTAGAGCTCCAGAAGTGTTGATGAAGTGCGGATCTCAAACGACAAAGATCGATATCTGGTCGATAGGTGTAATTCTTTCGAGTTTGTTGACAAGAAGATTTCCTATGTTTCAAAGTCTAGATGACACTGATTCCTTATTGGAACTCTGTGCGATATTCGGTTGGAAAAAGATTAAAAAATGTGCCGCCATCCATGGGCTAGGGTTTGAAGTCAATGGCCTAAAGCACATCAAGGAGAATGGTTTTGCTGGCGGACTCAAGGGATTTGTTTACGAGTTACTTGATGCAGAGTGTCAAACAGGGACATTTCCAGATTATAGCATTGCATTTGAGACCTACGAGTATTTATCTCAAGAACTTCACAATAAACGATGCATTGAACCACGACTTCCGGATAGTGACGGAGCGTCAGATGGACCAGAAGCGTATGAACTAAAGCGCTATCAGGAAGAAATCTGGTCAGACCACTATTGGTGCTTCCAATTGCTCGAGCAATGTTTCGAACTGGATCCACAAAAACGAAGCTCCGCCAACGAATTACTGCGCAGCGCATTTTTCAACGAGTTAAATGAATCGGGTGTTTACACTGAAATTGAAAGCACAGAGGAAGATGACTCCGCCGGATCAGACGGGTTTGTTGCAGAGGAAAATGATGTCGTCTTAATATCGGGCTGAATCAACACTCACCGTCAGGTGCTTGAGGTAAAACAAGCTATCAAAATGAGAAAAGCATTAGTCCCAGCATATAAAATCATTCATATAAAAACGTACCACCTTGCTAAAAAACGTAAGGAATTAGGAAAGCTCTCTTGGTTCCATACTTCTTGTTTTTCTTCTGAGCCCACAGGTACATTTGTGCCATTGAGACCGCGGTAAAGATCAGCGAGAACAAGTTGAGTTTAAAGATCAACGAGAAGAAGATCCAAGCCCACGATTCGAACGTATAGTTAGGCGCCACCAAGAGGGAAAACATCCCGTTGTTTATGGGCACTCGTTTCGTAGTGTTTCCCTTCTTCTTTTGCGCTTCACCCCATAGGCGTAGCTTTATATGGACATAGAAGACCCAGGATTCCGCCAGTACGAACAAAGCCACTAGTGCACCCAAATTGTTTATCCTGAGAGCACTATAAGCCCTGAAAAGTTTCGAATCATCAAAAATGAACCCGTATCCGAAATATCCAAAAGCGATGGCTCCATTCAAAACCCAGTAATGGAAAGAGTTTTTGAAAATATTGAACAATGGCATAGTGCTCTGCGAGAACTGATGAACAAACAACGTCTCAAATTCCCTCTTAAGGTAATGTGCCATAATCAAACTGTATGCCAATTTATTCATAAAAGGATTATACGGTTTCGATTGACTGTGATATTTCTCTATCAAAGTCCGATTCTTTGACAAATAATATAACAACGAATGAACCAAGATCGGACCAAGATACTCGACAACAAACACCAATCTCCAAGAAACTTGAGGCCCTAAATCCTTCACATATAATTCAATATTCGCAAAATTTGTTCCTTCTTGGAAAAACGCATCGGAAACAATCGGAACCTGTTTTCCCTCCTTGATATAACTCAATCTTAACCTATTTGTATTCAATGAACGGTTATTTTTTGAAATATCATTCAAAACCGATTTTAAAGTTAATCCATCTAAATTTTCCAAGTAAGTATCCTTTAATGATTTCGAACGTGACTTTATAACAACTGTCATTCTTTCAGAATACAATCAAACTTCACTACAGCTCACTACTACTCCCACTTAAACCTCAGTTATTCCTTTACTTAGTTATCCTTTAACTGGTAAACCTTTATTTAATCGATTTAAAGATTTAAAATTCGTCTGAAATGATCTCGCGGGGCAAATTTTCGTTCGAAATGATCTTTTGAATTTATCAAAATTCGTTCGAAATGATTCTCGGGAGATCATTTCTCACGAGAAAGTTTTCATTTGAAAAATTTTCTTCAAAGTGACTTGAAAAATCAAGCTCATCTCATCTCTTGAAGACATTTAGATCGATTTATTTGAATTAGATTAAGCTTCTCTAGTGGTTTTATTCGTGGTTTATTATTGTCAATCGGTGCAATTGATTTGTGTGGCCTGCGATTGAAATTGAAGTGAATTTTTTTTGGCAATTTATACCATAGCATAGTCAATCAATAATGTCATTCAGACCAGGTAGTAGAGGTGGTTCTCGTGGAGGTTCTAGAGGTGGATTTGGAGGCCGTGGTGGTGCCAGAGGTGGTGGTAGAGGTGGATTTGGCGGTCGTGGTGGTGCCAGAGGAGGTGCTAGAGGTGGTTCTAGAGGCGGTCCTAGAGGTGGTTCTAGAGGCGGTCCTAGAGGTGGTCCTAGAGGTGGTGCAAGAGGTGGTGCTAGAGGTGGTGCTAAAGGTGGTGCTAAAGTTGTGTTGGAACCACACAAGCATGCTGGTGTTTATATTGCCAGAGGTAAGGAAGATCTTTTGGTTACTAGAAATATGGCTCCAGGTGAATCTGTTTACGGTGAAAAGAGAATTTCTATTGAAGAGCCTTCTAAGGAGGATGGTGTACCAGCCACCAAAGTCGAATACCGTGTGTGGAACCCGTTCAGATCCAAGTTGGCCGCTGGTATCATGGGTGGTCTAGATGAATTGTTTATCGCTCCGGGCAAGAAAGTGCTATATTTAGGTGCCGCTTCAGGTACTTCTGTTTCGCATGTCTCCGATGTGGTTGGTCCAGAAGGTGTTGTCTACGCGGTTGAGTTTTCACACAGACCAGGTAGAGAACTTATCTCAATGGCAAAGAAAAGACCAAACGTTATCCCAATTATCGAAGACGCTAGACATCCACAAAAATACAGAATGCTCATCGGTATGGTCGACTGTGTGTTTGCAGACGTTGCCCAACCGGACCAGGCTCGTATCATTGCTTTGAACTCTCACATGTTTTTGAAAGACCAAGGTGGTGTTGTCATCTCTATCAAAGCCAACTGTATCGACTCCACCGTAGACGCTGAAACTGTCTTTGCAAGAGAAGTACAAAAACTACGTGAAGAACGTATTAAACCTTTGGAACAATTGACTTTGGAACCTTACGAAAGAGATCATTGTATCGTTATCGGTAGATACATGAGAAGTGGTTTGAAGAAATAAACTTTACTACTTCTGCCATAAGGCCTTGTAAAATAGATACAATTACTGCCATTATCATCTTCAGAAGTTATAATTGAAGTGTATAAAGCTTTTAAACTTAAAGTCTTAAAGAGATCGGTATTATGGTCACTCTGGACGGCGGTCGACTAGCAATGGGCGGTTTACAAATGGCATAGAATGGGCATATTTGTAGAGGAAAGATGAGTATTATGGGTGGCAAAGGTTATCTAGATGAGTTTAGTTCGTTAATCTAGGTGCCAAGATTGCTTATTGATTTATTGGAGACGTTTTTCAGGAGTTAAAACGATTAAAAATGGGTGAAAGAGGGGATTTTACGCCGGATGAGACTGTTATAGGGAATCGTAATGCTAATGAGTCTGTTATACTGATTGAAAGTGATTCAGATGATGATGGGATAACCAGTAATGAGCGCCGTTCACGAACTTTGGCTGTTAATGGATTAGATGATGTGGGCGCGATGAGAAACGAAGAAGATGGTGATGATGATCTCAGTATCTTCAGAGAAACGAGCAGACCGGTTGAGTCAGATGTGAATGCTGGTGCAGAGTATATCGATCTTGAAAGGGAGCCTGTTTCGGGCGAAAATGAGAGAAATAGCCAAGTTAGCAGGGATGATGGTTTAATGATTGTGCAGGAGCGCAGAGCTGCTCCTGCTATACGACTTAATGTGCCAGGAAGAGGGTATGTGGAGATAAGTGCAAGTCCGTACGATAGGCCAGTAAGGCGATCGTTTGAGAGACAGGAACATTCTAGACAACTGCGACAGCCTGGTCGTCGGAGACTGCGAAGAGCAGCTGAGCGAACCAGTCAGTCTCGACGTCAGATACCTGAAGATGACGCTGATGACGACGACGATTACCGCCCAGCGCCTATTGGAAGGATACCAGCACGATTGGTCAGGCGACGTCGACAGGAGTTTTCCGTACCCCAACTTGATCCAGTCTTGACTGAGTTGCGGAACAGAATCGATAATTTTTCACCGGACATTAGAAGCGCTTTCATTCATGCTCAGACAGTAAGTGAGTTCAGATCCATACTTCAAAATGTGGATCCGCTTATGTGGCAAGAGTGCAACGGTGAGTTGGAGCAACTTTACAATGCCTACAGGGCAAGAATGAGCATAGTAGCAGCAGATCAAACAAGGCGTGTACTAAGAAACTCTTCACAAAGTGAGAATAGACCATACGTTAGACGAACAGGACCTTTGGGCCTACACGTTGATATAGGTGGTCGAATGGACGAGAGTCTAACCAACTATCTGTTAGAGCATGAAACCGATCCCAACGGCCGGTACGCCATGATGGCCATGGCGGTTTTCGATGAGATGGACGAAGAAGCGCGAACGCAAAGCATAGTCAACGCTATTCAGGAAAGGGAAGAAAGAGAGCGTGATATTCGAGTAAAGAACTTCTCAGAGAAGAGCAGGCCTCAAGAGGAGAAATTTTTACAAAAATGTAATGGATTACCGCAGGGTTACAGTTCATCATTTGACACCAAGATACCGCCGACGATGGAAGTTACTGAAGACGGAAAGAAGCGAACAATAATGATTGATGATAAAATCAGAGATGAATGGGAAGAAGTTGCCGTTTGCTGCCTCTGCGGCGTAGAACTCGGCGTTGGCATACCTGACGACTTCGAAGGTATAACAAAAGAGGATCGCCATGCTACTTTCGAGTCCCTAACAGCTAGATACGAATTCCACTGTCCCTATCAAAGCCTCACCCGGCCGACTAAACTCGATCGAGATCTATCAAGAAAGACGTTCGTGGCTCCCTGCGGACACACCTATTGCGGTCGCTGTGTGGTGAGAATACGCAACGCTGGATCTCGCTGCAGCAACAAGGACTCAAAGAAGAAGCTTGCTAACCTCAAAGGATCATCCCATCCAGATAACTACGGTCCAAGAACGTGTCCCGCCACAAACTGCAGACAACCAATACGATCGACAAAAGCAAAGATGCGCGAAGCATTCCTATAAGCCAAAATTCTCGATTAAAAGACATAGAATTAAAAATATTAGTGGTATCTTTCGGTAAACAGACCAAACCGCAGTTGACGCGGTAGAACGTAGTTAAAATAGCAAATCCAATGTACAGCAAATACATAAAGCCGCTAAACAAGCGGTTAAACAATCTTCATTACCACTTCTGGGCGGCTGTTGCTGTACATAGATTGGCTGTTGCTGATGTGGCGGCTGTTGTTGATAATATTGCGGATACTGCGGTTGCTGTTGATATTGCGGTTGCGGATATTGTTGATAATACTGTTGTTGCGGAGGAGGTTGACTGAAAACCCCTCTTTCATTCGATGCTCCATGACCCGGTGGTGGAGCCCCTGGACGAGCAAACTATGCAAAAATATCCCAGTTAGTAAAACTTCCAATACTATACACACCAATTCTCAACTCCCTCACATACCGTTTCCTTTTTTTCACTCTGTGAATAATATTCGTTGGCAGACATTACTCACAGATCCAAAACAAGATCTACAACCTTCTTATACCGATTTCAACACTTGTTGAAGTGATCTTCCTTGTTGATCCTTTCATATTCTAGGAGACCCTCTAGTTCCATTTCTTCGTCCAAAATGATCTAAATCACAGCCTCTATAAAAGCATTGATTTACAACACAAATAAGCCATGATCGCACATAAACGAGATACAATAGGTGTTGATTTGGTTGTTTATGATCAACAGATGGAGTATCTTAGATAGATTGATCTTGCATTTCAATTGTCTTGTAAATCAGCCTTGATTCTATAGTGTTCGTAGTCAGCGAGGCCGTCTTAGTATTGCAAGCCGCGGGAAAACGGCTAGTTAAAGCAAGTTATATAGAAGTAATGAGTGGAGAGTGTTTGTGTCGAGGTTGTTTAGTTGAATTGTTGTGGTTAAAGTGTTGTGGTTGGAGGATTTAGTGTCTTGTTGTGTTTGTGTACTTCAGTGGGCTCTAGTTGATTGGCGCGAAGGTAAAGTATGGTTTTGGTACCTAGACGATATGCCAAGGCTTTAAAATTGACCGTGGGTTTGATTTTGTTTTGTGTATTGGTTGTTTTGAGCAACAATTTTATGGATGAGAACCATTCTGTGTCGGAATATCGAGAATATCTGAAGACATATTTAGAGACGGGTCAAAGGGAGAAGTTATTAGAGTCTTATCAAGGTGATAGCAGTGTACATGATGGTAATGAGCCGTTAAAGAAGTTTTATGGAAAAGTTTTTGATCTTTTGAAGCAATATTCACCGAGCGGTAAATCAGCGAGAGAATATAGTAAACGATGTAAACTGGGGGGAGATATTGGGTTTCGACCAGAAGAGTATAAGGATTGGTATAAACTAACAGGGCAGGAGCTGTCTTCTTGTCTGGTAATGTCGGCGTCCGAGGTCGAGAAGCTGAAAAAAAGTCATGCTGGCTATGTTGGCGCATTGGAGGGATTTGTGTTGCCCATGGAATCTTATAAAGGCCGTGGTATTGTCACTGTAGGCGGCGGCAAGTTTTCTCTGATGGCGCTTCTGGTTATAAAGACGTTGAGAAACTTGCATACCACTTTGCCCGTCGAAGTTTTCATTCCTCCCAGTGATGAGGGGGAACTTGAGCTTTGTAATGTGGTTCTGCCTCAGTATAACGCCAAATGTATCTTCTTGTCAGACATTCTGCCTGAATCGTCGTTGAAAAATTTCGAATTTACTGGTTACCAATTCAAATCATTGGCGTTGATAGCGTCCAGCTTCGAAGATGTGCTATTTCTAGACGCAGACAATTTCCCCGTGAAACCACTGGACCAGATCTTCGACGAAGAACCTTATGCGTCTACAGGGTTCGTTTTATGGCCTGATTTTTGGAGAAGAACCACTCAACCAGTGTATTACGAGATTGCTGGTATCGACGTGGACAAGCGGAAACGTTCACGTAACTGTTTCGACGACTTAACTCCACCACAAGTGTACACTCCAGATATGAACGATCTATCGCAGGTGCCATTCCACGACTTGGAGGGCGCCATTCCGGATGTGTCAACCGAATCTGGTCAGTTAATGATCAGCAAATCTAAACATCTGGCTACAATTCTACTTGCACTTTACTACAACATCAATGGTCCAAGTTGGTACTACCCAATTTTCTCTCAAAGAGCCTCTGGTGAAGGCGACAAAGAAACGTTTCTCACAGCTGCAAGTTTCTATGGGTTATCATTTTATCAAGTAAAGAGTGCCACGGGCGTCGAGGGCTATCATAGACCCGACGGACAAGGATTCCGTGGTGTCGCCATGTTGCAGCACGATCTCAACCAAGACTATGCCCGCTATAAAGCTGCCGCAAGAGCCATCGCAGCCAAATATGAATCCAGCACATCCATCGAATTTGACAAATCTTACTCTTTACAAGAATTTTACAACACATATTTCGGTTCCAATGATCCAAAATACCCCAATGAAGTCGATATCATGTTTGCCCACTCAAATACTCCAAAATTCGATCCTTATATGTTATGGAAGAACCAAGATCTCATATACCAGAAAAAGCACATCAGATCGTACACAGCATTGAGCAAGATAAACTACTACGATCTTGAACTAGAAAATTTCAGAGCAATGAATCAATACCTATGTGTCAAGAAAACTACTTTCAAATATCTTAATGAGAAAGTTTCCCGTCCAGAAGATTGGGCCTCTATGTGCGAATATATCAAAGATCGACTAAACTACTTGGAGGCTACACATACTCAAGCAGTATCGCCGTCTACTTGACATCTTCCTACCTCTTGACTATTTAATCAAGTATATACCTCTAACGCATACTATTCGTTATGGTTATCGCTTGTGGCGCGCGCACCAAGCTTCTTGGTGAAACTTTAATACATGAAAGAATGTCTATATTTAAGGCTTTTAGAGTTTATTCAACGTTCTTAGTCATTCTAAGCCAGGGCTTGACGGTCATTATAGTGTTTGCGATATGGTCGTTTCCTTAGGTAAGAGAAATCTGAGAGTTCTTAGCGTTACAGCACTGCTATTACTATTAGTGTTCTTTGTTGTGCAAAATGCTAATTCAATTACGTTTGGAGAGGAGCAAGTTAATATCCCAACATCTGGTGACAAAGCTGGTTTAACTTCCGCTGGTACAGCGGTGCATAATAGTGGTGAACTAGAGGTAAACGCAGATACGAAGAAGAATAAAGGCGAAGAAAGCACTAAAGTGAACGCTGAGATCGCCAAGATCAAGCAAGAGGTGAAAAATGGAGCAAGCTCACCCGAGGATGACAGTATTAGTCGAAAGGGAACGAAGGGAAGCGACGCAACAGGAAATGGTGCAAATGTTGAATTTGATCCGGCAAAGGAATACACGATGATCTTGGGACATTCACCTGTAATCATCTTCAGCAAGAGTTATTGTCCATACAGTACCAGATTAAAGGAGCTTTTGAAACAGGAATACAGATTTACGCCAAATTATGTGGTCATCGAGCTAGACATGCACAATAAGGGAGCAGCGTTGCAAAAATACATAGAAAAGCAGACGGGAAGAGGTACTGTACCCAATCTCATAATCAATGGCAAGTCCAGAGGTGGTAGTGATGACATCAGGGCCCTACACAACAGTGGAGAATTGCTGGCTAATCTCATCGAATGGAGTGAGGGTTCTTACACAGTTGAGAAAATAGAGAAACCTTCCAATAACTAGAAACTTTCTAGCTACTCAACGCGGACTTTGACAGATTACGAAACAACAAAGGTTAGGACGTGTAGATAGCTATAACGTTAGATTTAACAAGATTCGTACTTTCATATTGAGCAATAAGAGCATGCTTCAAGAACATTGCCCTCAAAGCTATAGTAGACTAAAGTAGTACTGTATTTAAAAAATTATGCTTCCAACCAGATTCGAACTGATGATCTCCACATTACTAGTGTGGCGCCTTACCAACTTGGCCATAGAAGCTCCTAATTTGTTGATTTTGAAAAATTCCTACTGATAAGGTGTCATGAAGGAGGGGCTTATCATCCCCAATTAGAAGCTGTGTAGAAGATTAGGTCTTACGCTCGAGTTACTATGAAGTAACTGGAACTCATCAACTTAGCTTCAAATGTGCTGTTTTATAAAGTTTCCCCCGTTGGAATCGAATGGCTGTAAAATGTGTGGCGACGCCAAAAAATTTAGAGGAAGCGAGAATGGCCTACCATGTTGAATATAAAATCAACCATTATTGGTAGAGATTTCTCTTTTAAAGTTAGATCTTGTCTCTTGATATCAACGTATAGACTCAATTGAGTATTGATTTAATCACAATGGCTTACACGACCAGACAAATTGGTGCTAAGAACACTTTAGACTATAAAGTCTATATTGAAGACGACGGTAAACCAGTGTCTCCATTCCACGATATCCCATTGTATGCTGATGAAGAGAAGCAAATTTTCAATATGGTTGTTGAGATCCCACGTTGGACTAACGGTAAATTGGAGATCACCAAGGAGGCCGATCTAAACCCAATTGTGCAAGATACTAAGAAGGGCAAATTGAGATTTGTTAGAAACTGTTTCCCTCACCATGGTTACATTCATAACTATGGTGCTTTCCCACAAACTTGGGAAGATCCAAACCATGTTCACCCTGAGACTAAAGCTGCTGGTGACAATGATCCAGTTGATGTGTTGGAAATCGGTGAGACTATCGGTTACACCGGTCAAGTCAAGCAAGTCAAGGTGCTAGGTATTATGGCTTTGTTGGATGAGGGAGAAACTGACTGGAAGGTCATCACTATCGATGTCAACGATCCATTGGCTCCAAAATTGAACGACATTGAGGATGTCGAGAAATACTTCCCTGGTTTGCTAAGGGCTACTAACGAGTGGTTCAGAATCTACAAGATCCCAGATGGTAAGCCAGAAAATCAATTTGCTTTCTCCGGTGAAGCTAAGAACAAGAAGTACGCCTTGGACATTATCAGGGAAACGCACGAGTCCTGGAAACAGTTGATTTCCGGTAAAGTGGCTAACAACAAGGGAATCGCTTTGACTAACACTACTGTGACTGATTCTCCAAGTTATTCCGCTTCTGCAGCCTCTGCTATCCCACCTGCATCTCCTCAGCCTGATGCTCCAATCGACAAGTCTGTTGATAAATGGTTCTTCATCTCTGGTTCTGCCTAGGCTGGAAATAAGTATGGTCTTATTCGTATAGTATACTATAACCTAAATGCTGGACACTTGAGTCACTGTTTATCTGCGTGCATTGGCGATGAATTGCTCGATCTTTTGCATATCCTTGGATCCGTTGGTCTCAACGCCTCCACTGACGTCCACTCCTATCACTCCCTCGAGAGACATGGCTTCGTGGACGTTGCCAGGCGTAATACCTCCTGCCAAGAGAAACCGAGATCCTGCTCCCTCGCTTTCACTCCATTTACTGATACCTTGCCAGTTCAATAATTCTCCCGTACCTCCAGCTTCTGAATCGAAAAGCGGTAGCACATCTGTATTGCCAGAACGCGATAGTTCAGCTACTTCAACACAATCCTGCGGAAATAGCATCCTCTTAATGATAGGCTTTTGCACTAAAGACCGAAATTCGGTCCATGATTCGTCTCCATGCAGTTGTATTACATCCAGATTGTAATCGTTGGCGATTTCAGTTACTTCTTCTACCGACTGGTTACGGAATACGCCCACCAGCTTAGTCCCACTGGTGTTGAAACTTTTATCATGCACCAAACTAGATATCTGTCTAGCAACGTCCGATTCAATAGTTCTCTTCCTATTGGGCACGCAAATAATCCCGATCAAACTTGCTCCACATTCAATAGCTTTCTGAGCAGCCTCTACAGATTGCAAACCGCAAACTTTAACCATTGGTCTATCAGGCCACATTGATTTACCCATACTGGTCAATAATACTAAGCCTAAACGTAGTAATCTTTTCTAAAACGTTATATAGATTTGTAACGATATAAAAACTTGAAGTAGATGCGATGGTCTTCTTGCCTTATCGCTGTCTCACCAAATTAGAGCCCATTCCCAGCGAAAATTTCCGTAGGCATCATTTAGATACACATAACTATAGTACAACTGCGTTTAATCAAGCGGTGAGAAGGAATAAACTGCAGTAAAGAGAAGGATGAAGTCGACGAATCATGATCTTTCACCTCTTAGTCTTCTGGCCAATTTGATGTCCTTCTTTTGGATAGTAACACGCTTAGCGTGAATAGCTGCCAAGTTAGTGTCTTCGAACAAGGAAACCAGGTAAGCTTCGACAGATTCTTGCAAAGCACCAATAGCAGAAGATTGGAATCTCAAATCGGTCTTGAAATCTTGTGCAATTTCTCTAACCAATCTTTGGAAAGGTAGCTTTCTGATCAAAAGTTCAGTAGATTTTTGGAATCTTCTAATTTCTCTCAAGGCAACGGTACCTGGCTTATATCTGTGTGGTTTCTTAACACCACCGGTAGATGGAGCTGATTTTCTGGCAGCTTTAGAAGCTAGTTGCTTTCTTGGTGCTTTACCACCAGTAGACTTTCTTGCTGTTTGCTTTGTTCTTGCCATTATTGATCTTTGTAAACTTTGTGTGTTGATTTAGTATGAATAATCAAGAAGGAAAAAGTTTCTAACTACACCTGCCATTTTATATAGGAAACATAGCAAAATTTTGCGGCGTTTTCTCCTCCTTCAAACGACTCAACTCTGTGTGTTTCAACAAGGGGAAAAGTGCGAAATTACTGGTACGATTTAACTATGTGTCGTCGCGAAATCCTGAGCATGGGTTGTGCCGTTCTAAAAATTTCGTCCCTCACCATAGTTAAACCGTTCCACGAATTTCGCACCCGAAATCCGATGGGAAAAAAGAGGAACGTTTTCGCCTCTTTTCTGTATGGGTATTCGCCATTGCCATACTGACAGACTGAATGAGGGATATGTACCATCCCGCGTATATAAGTAGCACTCTAATTTCTTACTGTTCCAGTCTCTTTGTAAGCAAACAAACAAATCAATTCAATTTAAAAACAATAATCAATAATGTCTGGTAGAGGAAAAGGTGGTAAAGGTCTTGGAAAAGGTGGTGCTAAACGTCACAGAAAGATTCTAAGAGATAACATTCAAGGTATCACCAAACCAGCTATTAGAAGATTGGCAAGAAGAGGTGGTGTTAAGCGTATTTCCGGTTTGATCTACGAAGAAGTCAGAGCTGTCTTGAAGACTTTCTTGGAGTCTGTCATCAGAGACGCCGTCACCTATACCGAACACGCAAAGA
This sequence comes from Torulaspora globosa, assembly GCA_013694445.1. Taxonomy (NCBI): domain Eukaryota; kingdom Fungi; phylum Ascomycota; class Saccharomycetes; order Saccharomycetales; family Saccharomycetaceae; genus Torulaspora; species Torulaspora globosa. The sequence goes on from CP059270.1 coordinate 627,721, forward strand.
GAAAGACTGTTACTTCTCTAGATGTTGTCTACGCCTTGAAGAGACAAGGCAGAACCTTGTACGGTTTCGGTGGTTAAGAATAAAAATCTAAAGATAATGAGAGAATATCTCTATTGTATATTAGTTAATTTCATCTTCATATAATGATAACGGGTTGTCAATTATAAGCTTTTACATGCTCCTTAACATAACATTAACTACTAGTCCTGGTACCTACGTATCCCGTATCCCTTGCTCACTTTATACGCCATGTTATTTGCAAACTCAAGATTTTATCGTTTAGTTAAAATTCATACACTTTCACCACAACACTTCTACAGTATTCAGAGAAATATAGTTATTAACATATAATTATGACCGGGTAACAAACATGACGTATAATGATAAGACTGATGAGGTACATAAAAGGGGTTCAAGTCTCACCGACTACTAGAAGCAAGAAATTTGCAATAAAATAATACATATCTTATATCCCATTCGACCAGTCACATAGTTACTTGTTAAACTTCTTTATCAACCATCTTTATTGTTCGATTTTATTCATATTCATCGTATTTCATCAAATTCCAATCAGCCTGCGTTAAAGGCGGGAAGGAGAAAAAGGAAAACAGTGGCGGAAAAGAAAGAGAGACAAGTAAGAGAAGAAAGAGAGGGAAGTTAAGTGAGTTTGGAAAGGATAGTGGACGAGAGAGACAGCTGGAGGATAAGTTTTGTGATTAAATCTTCGTTATAAGATATCTGAAATATTGTATATCAGGAAAGAAAGTTTCATCATAAAAATAGCTTTCTCCTTATCTGAATTGATATTACGGAATTAATAGCTTTTGGTGTTTTGTTTTTGCTTTCTCTAATATAGCATAGCTGGAACTAATAGTGGGATAATTATTGATTGGGGACAACATCTTTGAGTATTGGGAGTCTAGTTAGAGATACGTACTGATGGAACAACCTAGGACCCATACGAGTACAGCTACAGCTGCGTCGACATCACCTAGTGCGGCAAAGGCTAGTACGGTTAATTCGAGTTCGCCTCCGAGTTCGTCGTCGTCTTCTGGCAGTGAAGGTGACGCCACTGCGACTGTTACGACAACAAGCGGTTCGAGAAAATCGGTTCCGTCAGCGTCTTCTGCAAGTATCAGTAATATAGACCTGGAGAGCAACCGTGTATCGGAAATGAGGAGAAGTTCTCGTGCTACGCGCTTGAGACATCACGACGAGGAGGAGACGATGATGGATATTAATGATAATGATGAGAATAATGAGAATGTTGGAATGCAGGGGATTTTGCGTAAGGAATATATAGAGGCGCCGTCTGCGATAAGTGTTGCTGGTGGGACAGTTACGCCTCATGATAGTCAGTATATGAACGATAATGATAACGAAGCAAACCTTTTCAAACAATTTGACGCCAAGACGGGACAGTTTCTGCGAGAAGAACGGGGAAATAGGGTGCTACGACCAATTGATTCAACAGAACAGGCGTTCAGCAAAGGTTTGCGGCGACAGCCATTCAATATAAATCCAAATCAAACCTTCGATGCGGCGTCCTTGAAAATATTCGTCAAGGGTAAGTTCAGATCGCATTCAGTTCCAACAATCTCGCATTCTTCGTTAAGAAGACTCGCCAATTGCAATAACGTTGGGTATTACCATTATCACCATCAGCATCCGACTGCGGCGAATGAGGCAGGGGTGAAGAAGAAGAAAGTCAACAAGAATGTCAATGTATTTCACGGTGGCACTGTTGGACAGGGTCATTTGTTAGCGAACAGAACGGGAGCTAACGACATCAAGAAAGAGGATGTAGTGATTAGTACTGCTGAACCTGAGAGAAACCCTCTCTTTGCATCGCTCGCGCCGGAAGTGCGCGATGAAACCTCTGCGACTACAGCTGCCACTAGAAGTAACCCGTCATTGCGTAAAGCTATATTGTTGTGTCACCAAACGCCATCATCAATTCCAAAATACCAGAATTTAACTTTAGATGAAAGGGCAGAATATGTAAGGACGGCAACGAGCCCTGCACCGCTGCCGCCTATTAACTTGCAATGTCTGAAGGAGATAGACCTACAGGAGATCGTCAAGAATCCACAGCTCAGACATGATATTGTTTTTGATCCCCTGCTACAGTTTAGACCTAACTTAGATGGGGAGAGAGGGATAAAGAAAAGACAATTAGCGGACAAGTATTGGAATGACGTGGAAAACGAAATTTACGTTTATTCTCAGAAACCTGAGCTATTCAACTATAATACAACCCGGTTAGTGCCTTTGTTTGATACCCTCAGAGAAGTTTTATTGACAATTGTTCCCCAGAGGGAAGCTCATGTGATTAACAATGTTTTGGACACTGAATTGAATGTTCAGGAGCTCCTGAAAGGATCGCTGATCATGACAAACTTATCAGATTGGCTGGCGCAATTGTTCAAACACCACTGTGCTCCAATGAGAGATTCGTGGGTGGATAAGATGAGTGCGAAGTTCAGGGAAGCCGAAGAGGAGTCAGCACTCTCCAAATTGATTGATGGGCTCAGGTTAGTGTTTCAAATCCTGGAGGCGATGAAGCTCGACATCGCCAATCACCAAATAAGGATACTAAGAACCGCATTGCTAAGTAACTCTGTCGAGTTTGAAAAACAATACTTTCAGTCTTTAATGACGTCGAATAAGGTCAATCTGAAGTCGTCATTGGCCTGGTTCAACAAGAAGTTCGATGAAAGCGACAGTAATGATTTATTGCCGAAGGGTAAGCTGTCGCCTCAGGATATTTATAAACTGTGCGTTAGGAGCATAATAAGCCTGCTGTCATGTCGCAAGATGGTACGCGAATACCCTACATCTTTGTCATTCGACCACGCAAGACTAATATTATTGAGAGCAGATATACGACAAATCGTTTGTCTGCTAATATGTCGTCTATTGTTCAAGCAGTTGGTTGCAAACGACACAAGTATTGATAAAGAGACAAGGAACTATATCACGAATTCGTACACAACCAAAAGGTTGAAAAAAGAGATAGTCAGCATTATTACCGATGATCATGGTAATTGCAGATGGACCAAGAACACAATGTCGATTGCTATCCATCTCTGCAAAGTGATCAACGACTTGAAGGATGAATACTCAAAGTCGAGAGATCTTCAAGACGAAAGCGTTGCCGGCCAAACAACGCCCACATTGGATACAACCAAGATAGATTTCGCCAAGTCATGGCTTTCTCGCCAAACTCAACCGTTAAGCGAAGTGTATGGTGTTTTGGAGAATCGGGTCTTCAAATCACTGGAAGAGAGTATCATCAAGAGATCCAGTTGCACAGTTGACGGGAGAGTCAAACAAGATTTTATCTACCTCTGCAGTAACGTCAGTGGCGAAGGTGCCACGGATTCAGTAAACTGCGTAACAGGGAGCTCAACAGCTGGAACTGATGTCATGACCTCACCTGGGGAAGGGATAAAAAGCCTTGTAGGTCTGCAAGCTAAAAGCTTGAAAAACGCTCAAGGCCCTCCATCAGCAATTTCAAGATCGCATGCAGCTAATTCGTCGGTGATGTCTTCCGACGTTGATAACAGAATTTTCCATGGGGTAGAGATGGAAGAGTTTGACAACGTGTATCGCCATCTGTACACAGTGGTCAATTTTCACTGGTCGGTATTCGGATGTCACTATCTCGAATGCGTCAGTGATAAGATGGTAAACAGGGCTTCTCTGGTTTAAGAATTTGGTTGGGATAAGATTTGAGAAATATAATAAACTATGGTTTGTATTAATGAAATTGTAGACTCTCTAACTTCTTTTTCGGTCCCGCTAAAGGATCAATGATTCTCAATATTGATTGGGAAACCGCTTCAAGAAAACTGTTTCCCTACACACAGTAAGACAGTTGTTGATTCCTGGAACCAATGGAAACTGTCTAAACTGCTATTGTTATAGCGAATATCTCAGAGATCTGAAGATCTTTACTTGCAAGAGCTGTTTGGCTCCATCAGTACTGGCGGACGAGTACAACGTATTGAATGATAAATACCTGAGGCGGATTTTCCGTGTTTAGTGATGTATACAAACGCGAATGCACCTCAGCGGGTAAGTGACAAGGGGGAGATATAAAAGCTTAAGTTCAATCAACATCTTCCTCATTTCCATTCTACCATGTTTCGTCACTAAGTGGCAGTTTAAGTGGCTTCGATCAGTTTGAATGTATAATCTCAGAACTAGAAAGAAGCACAATTACAAACAACTGAATAGTGGTGCTACAAGCAAGGGCAACAACAAACTCCCTTGACGAGCTTATTGCTCTTAGATCCTCGTTCATCAAGGCCTGAGAATGCCTTAGAGGATCCATTCAGCAATCAAATTGATAAGATTTCAAGAGATGACCAACAGGATGAAAAGCAACTGTCGGATAGACCTATTGACCGTATCGATTCATTACCAAGTGGCACGCAAACTGAACAAGATTCTTCAATTTGATAAATTGAGATCAGTTCATTTAGAAACTGCAATCTCTGAAATGAGACGCTTACAATGAGCTAAAACCTTGGACCTCAGAGAGCTACGTAACTGCTCTTTCTGTGGACCTAAAGAGCCAAATAACAAATCGCTTGGCAGAGTTGTTGTATCCTTTAATCTCAACAGGTTATATGAGAAAACAAGAATCGTTATTTACCGAAATGATATTTTATCCGGGAATGATCCTTGGAGCAATAAGCGCAGAGGAATTCAAGCTCAAAGCTTTAGACAATAAGGTTACAACTACATGGAAGGAAATTGATGATAAAGCTGATATCGGATTCAGTAACTTTGAAGAATGGCATATCCTTCAAAAATATGTCTACTTCGAGATGTTGCAATGACCTTGAAAGCCAATATGATTCGTAAGACTCACATCGTCTTAATTCCAATAAATCTCCCCAAGCCCTATAAGGAACAAGTTAATAGGAATGGTTTCATGACGGAAAGTGATCAGGTTCGCTTTTTTTATGTTTGACACTTTATCCACGGAACGATCGTTGGATTCAATAAGCGCTGATGAGCTAAAGCTCAAATGCTTAGACGATAGGATATCAACAATATGGGAGCAAATAGATGATATAACTGGTATTGAATTCAGCAACCTTGAACAATGGCGTATCCTTCAAAAATATTTTCATTACGAGATTCTGCGATGACTTGGCAGACAATAGGATCTCTAAGACTTAGGATGATCGACTTGTCGTTTTCTTCTTTTAATTCGTTTAAACTGGACGCTGTTACGAGACCGACAAATCGGCAGGTCTGTGGAGGATACTTGACCAAGACTTAAATGCCATAGGAGGAGCGTTAGGTCTACGGGAAACGGAGACTAAAGAGGGCAATTTGACTAATCATATGATACAAAAGACTTCGTGGTAACTAAGTACAGTTTGTGCGATGACAAGTTTCATGGATATCTTCGAAGAACCGCTTCGCTATTTGTTTGTAATAGCGACAATCACTCTTAAGCTTTTTGAATTTGAACTTTATAAACTTTTTGGTGGTCATTTCGTCCCAGGGAGCACCTTCAAATTCGGCAAATGAGTCAATTGTGTCAAAGCCCAAAGAATCAGAATTGCGGGTGAAGCACTTCTGTATCGGTCTGCCGACGTATTCTTTGAACTTTTCCTTCACTGCCTCTCTCTTTGATTGGTGTACATGAAAGTTCGTAAAAGCATTAGGAGGTAAGTCAGATGGTATTGGGAACATCAATGATGAGCAATTATCATTGTAGCAGAAAGGATTTTTTAGATCGTTCGATGAATTTGAACCGTTATCTGGTGTCAAAGGGGGACAAAGATTACCTGAACTGAATGTCGAAAAAACTTCCTTGCCGTTATCAGAGCTTAAGTTATCAGCTTCCGATTCATCCTCATCCTCTTCCAAAATGGGACTTATTGGGCTTGAAGTTCTCTTCCCGATTGAACAAATTCTTTCAGCGGTAAATCTTCTGTCCCTATGATCTGAATATTGGAAAGATTCTGTTAATTGGAATCTTTCTTCTTTACATTTTGAGTCAACACTTTCACTACGTTCCTCGAATCTTACTGATGAACGCTCAATGTCAGCATTAATATCAAGCTCTTTAAAGAGTTCAACAAGGTCCGGTTCTTTTGCAGACGAGTCCGTACGCAAGGATCTATTTGATCCCTCTGAACTAGCGATTCTTTCCGTGTCTTTCGATACCAGTGTCGTCATTGATATCCTCCCATACAGTTGACACCTTATCGCCAACCGCTTTGAGCTTTAGCTCATCAGCGCTTATTGGATCCAAGGATCTCTCAGCGGATAAGGTGTCAAACATAAAGAAGCAAACCTGAGCACTTTCCCTCATAAAACCATCTCTATTGACTTGCTCCTTACAGAGATCGGGGAAATCAATTGGAATTGAGACAATATGAGTCTTTGGGATCATATTGTCTTCCAAATCTTTAAAACATTCGAAATAGAGACATTTCTGAAGAATGTGCCATCTTTCGAAGTTACTGGACCCGTAATCTGGCTTCAACTCAGCAATAAGTATTTTCACCTCTTCCAACAATTCATTCTTAATGTCATGTATGCCTTCTGTACTTCTCGATACATATTAAGCAACGAACTAGAAAGGTTTCCCATCGAGTACCTACTCATAGGACATGGTTGATCAAACATTTCAACAAAAGAAACAGTTGGACACCTCCGAATGTGTGATTCTACTTCTTGCATTTGTGTAATGCATAGTAACATCTTAAATATATAGTCAATTATACCCCAGTCCATTTTAAAATCTTCCAAACGAACAGCCTGAACACTTTGCAAACCGTTGGAGTTCCTCTTCAATTCCTTGAGCCTATTTTCCGGTGACTGGATGGCATGGAAATGAAGTAATTGCAAATATTTATTGCCAAACTTTTCGTTAATGATACTATATCTTTGTAAATCTGAATAATCAACAAACATCTTTGAATAAAACTATGTTTGCTGGTTAAATTAAAAAGTACAAGAAGTAATAGAAAGAAAGTACCATCAAAACACATAAATTCAATCAATTTATACCTGATATTTTGAATTTGTGACCCAAATTTGTGTCGTCGCGCTAATCCCGGGGTTACCAGAAAATAAAAGATGATAGGAATTTGTGTCGCATTAAATTTTGTGTCACTTTGAATTTGTGACACAAATTTGTGTCGCCAGAAAATAAAAAGGTGACAGGAATTTGTGACACCCGTTCATAATGACTACATTCCAAGAAAAGCACAATTACAAGCAAGGGCAACAACACGAAAAGTCCCTGACAACCCGCTACATTGTGTATTACGTCCAAGGTGATTGTATTCACGTAGAAAGTGATTGTATTCATGAAATTCGAAAAATACAGTATTTGTCGTCCCGAGTGATGGCTCCATGATGAAGTTGATCGCATTTGACGAAGCGGCGTTACCTGTAAGTGATACGCTTTATTAGATCTAGATTACCTGGAATGGCTGCATATTGATAGCTTGTGGATTAAGAGCTGTTATAATCGCATCTGGTTCTTCGAGGATAGGTTTATCGAGTGTAACCGTGATATAACGCAGTTGCTTGTTCATCTTTTATGCGGAACATTGTTTAATGAATATGAATGCCGATTGGGGAAGGCCATCACCATTAGATGAACTTAGAAATCAAAGTGGTTATTTTCCGGATCTTTCACGTTATGATGATGATCAAAGTCTTTTTAGCTATCAAGAAGAATGTGAACGCAAGTCGAATGTCGCTAGGAACCAAAGCATGATTTCGTTCGAGACAGTTAAAACCAATGAAAGGCTATTGGACAAATTGGAATTGAGTGTAGAAGATGAAGCTTTATTACATCAGGCATTGAAGGAAGAGGAAGAAAATATTCGAGCTCGGGAGCTAAGAAAACAACAAAATGGTCCTATAATATGTATGCCTGCATCTAAATTTCGTTCGCTGAGAATGAAGGGCGTTATTGCATCGAAGGATCCGGCCAACAATGTTAAAAAAAAGATGATACCTGGTTTTAGTTTGAAGGGCCATATTTCAAGCTCAGCTGCTGAGCAACATTATGTGGCTCAGTCACGCTATTCTTACCTTGCTGAGGAAGATAGTGATACGGAATTCGGAATTGAAGGGCTTAAAGCCTTGAGTTTGAACGGGAATGAGAGAGCAGGAGAATTGCAACCGAAAGTCGTGGATTTTGAGAGATATAGGGTAGAAAATTCGAACCTCTTGAGCCAATATGCGGAGGAACGGCTGGAAGTTCACTATAATTCACAACCATTGCCTAATTCATCTGCACAGCCAAATGATATAAGTTTGAGCACGCCTAGACTATACCAGAGCAGCAGCAGCGACAGCACTAAAACTTCTTTTGTCGAGCCCGGACAGCTTTCCAAACCTAAAACTCAGTCATCTATGGAGAGCGATTCTTCATTCATTTTGCATGCTAGAACTCAGGAAAAACCACAAGACATTCGTAATAACACTCCAACTAAAAGCATTTCATCTCCGTCCATCGATTTGGTATTTTTCAAAGAAGCTTCAAAAGAACCATCGCCTTCCTACAAAGCACATAAGAAAAAGTCCTCTTTCTCGCTTAGGAATCTCTTTAAATCACCTATCTCGAGCAAGAGGAGAGGATCGCTAGATATAAAAGAAGGTGCCGATGAGATTAATCGCCCACAATCATCTGGCGAGGGCTCTCCAAAGAAGCGTTCGCAACAATTGAGAAAGTTTATTCTTCCGGTCAATCCTGTGTTGCAGTTCGAACCACAAACACCACAAACTCCGCCAAGCTCTTCGAAGCAAATCAGGAGAAAAGCTCATCATTTCCGCTCCCTATCAGACTTTCACAAAATGCCGTCACCCATATCGCGACTCGAAATTCATTCAACAGATAAATTGAACAATGACAGGGATTCTCCTCTTGCCAAAAGCAAACCAAGACGGAAATTGTCACTAGATAGTAGAAGACCCACCGTTCCAGTATCTTCATTCAACACAACTCCACATTCAGGACAGCAGAGTCGAAACCATCTGCAATTTTACAACAATAAAGTAGACGAACATTCACACGATATCAAATCACAGCATGATTTCAAAAACAACTCTAATCTTCAGATCAAAGCTGCAATTGAAATGAGAAATGAAGGACAACTGGAGGAGTCTGCTCGCAGACTCCGCCAAGCATGCCTAGCTCACGACAAGACTGCCTTTCTGCTCTACGGATTAGCCTTAAGATATGGTTGCGGCGTACCGAAAGATTACAAGGAGTCTTTCCGCCATATAAAGCTAGCAGCTGAAGTAACTTCAGAGCCAGATGAAATTTTTAACTGCGAAATCGACCCCTTTCAGCTCGAATCCACTGACAACATACCCAACATAGCGCCAGAGCCAATTGCACCCGCCTTATACGAATGTGGCATTGCATATCTGAAAGGCTACGGTCCGGACCATCCAAATGAATTACATGGACTGAAATACTTAGAAAAAGCTGCATCCTTGGGTCACATAGATTCAATGTGTCTAAGCGCAACCATTTGGTCTAAAAAATCTGCAACCAGAAAGAAAGATATACCAAGAGCTGCCTGTTGGTTTCGTCTAGCGGAGAAAAGAGGCGCCAACTTGATCGGTTCTGAATGGATACACAAGGAAAAGTACAAGAAAAACAGTTAACATCTCTATAACTCAAGCCATTACACACCGCATTTCACGATAGTATTTTTTCTACATACTCAACTATTTATCCATCTCATCTGATGGCTTCTTATGATATCTTTAAGGCTAAACTCAATAGCGTAGAATTGAGTTCCCACATGGTCGTTCGCTTTACTCGGAAATAGTAAACGCGGGTGAAGAACAAAGGATAAGATACTTGAGAAGCAACATCAAGCTTGTTAGAAATAGATAAACTTGCTAGATAAGCCTTTAAACAAGAGAAGAAAATTATCAAAATTTGAACATCTAAGCAAGGAAAGTTGACTAACCAATGAAGGTATGGTTAAACATTGACAAGAAATGTTTCTTCATAAGATGGAATTTACTAACTAAATACTTGGTATAGTTCATTGATGAATTAGATGTTGAACGAGTTAATCAAACTCTGAATTTTGAGACGAATGATTGTAAGATACTGGGGGCTTGTGATATATTCACGACGAAACCTGTTGCTTCTGATAAGAAGTTGTATAAGACAATAGATCATCATTTGGAATCGTTATTGCAAGAAAATGAAGGTTATAATGCAGCTCTGCAGCAACAAGCTATGTTAGATTCAAATGGTTCTTTATCGACGACATTATCGGATAATGATTTCAATTCGTTCTGGGAACAAAAGAGACGAATGTCTGTTAATGAAAACCAAGGCAATAATGGCTTAAATGGAGCAGCTTTCAAGAGTAATAAATTGAATGATCATAATTTGAAAGAATTAGTTCATCAGAGCGATTCTGGATACCTTAGCTCTTCATCTACGGAATCATCCAATCGTGCGAGAGGCAAGATTAGAAGGACCAGCAGTGCAAATAGCTTCCAAGGTAGCAGGTCATCTCTTGGAAGAAGAAGATCTTCCGCTTACGAAAGCAATATAAATATAGGTCCGTTTGGTCCCATTAATGAAACGGCGAGTAGGAGAACATTTGCATATTTGATTGCTATTTTGAATGCTTCGTATCCAGACCATGATTTTTCGTCTTTGGAACCCACTGATTTTATTAAAGTTTCGCTTAAATCCATGATATCGAAATTCGAGAATTCGTTATATTCTTTGGGGAAACAACCTGAGGGTTGGATGTGGGAAGTAATAAATTCTCATATGGACATGTCAGATTGTGTGATTTACCAATATTGCCCGGCAAAATCTTTTATGGATGATGAACCCGGTCACCTGTGGAGTCTCAAGTGGTTTTTATTCAATAAGAAGAGAAAGCGTGTGGCCTATTTGTACCTGACCTGTCTGAGATTGAAACGCTCTTCTGGTGACACTATTAATGATGACGAGGATAAAGACGTCGCTGAGACACAGAATAAAAGAAGGTTTACGATAGAAGATGACATCAGTCGATTTGAAGGCGAATACGACTTGACTTATGACGAAAACGCCATTGAAGACGATGAAGACCATGTCATTGAGGGTGAGAAGTAGACTGAAGAATCTTCTGCTCTTTTGATTAATCCTCTTAGTTAGTCGGTCATTGAAACATCGAATAATGAGCAAAGTTGATCTTTGCGATACCAATCTGTTTTGCAAGAGGCCATGACAAATCGCCTCGTAATATTACACCTGGTAGTGTTCCTTTACTGTTGAAATTTTCGTTTTGCTTCCGTAGGTATGATCGGTATTCTTACTGTCCAAAGTAACTCTTATTGTTACATAAAGATATCCCTAATTGTATTATTGACAATTCAAGCCGTTAAAGTCTCTATGCCTCTTCTACTAATAGCGAATGATGTTTGACCCTGTTCTGCATAAGCAGAGAAAATAACTTTAATCGTTCTTCGTACTTGCCAAAAAGCTGACGGATCACTGCCTTTGTAGAGATGTAGCTCACCACGTTTGATGAGCTGGGAGGCTTTGTAAACTTTACTCAGTAGAATGCGGGTCGAGATATGATTGGCCCAGGTGAGCCCTAGATTAGGAACATGCTGATCGATTTTTCGTTTTCTTCTCTTGAAATGATTATTTTCTTTCGGCGGCTCCTTTTTAGTTGCGTTATCGGGCAGCTTTCTTTTATGCGCTTGATCCTGCCCAGAATTTCCGTTCTTTATTGACTTCGAGACTTTATTCCACTCTTGCTCAATAAGATATGCATCCTCATCATCCGACAGGATATTATCCAAATAATTGGTGGCTTCGGCACTATTTGGCAATCCTGACCGAGATTCGTTCAATTTCTGACGGAACAGGATGGTTGAATCTTTCCAACCAACCATCCAGCCAATCTGGTACTCGTAATCTTCTATTTGCTGTGGAGCTGAAGACACACGATCAGGCAACGGTTTGTCGCCGACCTGATTCGCGACTACGATGGCTAGGGAATACTTGTTAGCCATCTCCAGTAACCTTTCAGCTAGCCGATCGATGTAAAACTTGTTGTCTTGGGACTCTCTAAAAGAGTTGCTTCGTAATTCCACTCGAATATGATGCGAAATTGAATCAATGATGACCAGTTTTATAGTGTCTTTATTCTGCTCAAGCAGTATGGGTAGCTGAACATCAAGGATATGCTCTTGTGAAACTAAATCGTTGCAACTTACGGTAAAGATATTATCCTGAGTAACACCGTTCTCCTTGAACTCGTGTCTCGACGCAATCATGTCTTGCAACCTCTGAGTCGGAAGATCACCCTCAGTCGTTATATAAACGCATTTGCCTTCCAATCCTCCCATAGAACACGGCAGTTGAACAGCAAGAGAGAGCTGCAGTAAAAATTGAGACTTCCCAGTAGAGCTTTCTCCGTATATTTCGGTTATTCCATGAGTAAAAATGCCTCCGCCCAGTACTCGATCGATTTCCACATCTGCCGATGAGAATGGCTTAGGTTCTCGGCATTGTTTAACTAGTTTGGGCTTCGAGTGCAATAGTTGCTTCTCAAAATCTGCTGAGAGCAAACCCTGAAACTTTATAACTTCGTTTATTGAACGCTGCAAAAGTCTTGCAAGTTCTCTAGCGCTCACCGTTAGAAACTCCAGCACTGAAACCTGATATTGTCTGCTCGCCTCTAACAAAGCCGTAAATTCCTCCAAATGCAGTAGCTCACTTCGAGGTAGTTCATCATACAGATCCATTAGCTGATCGTGTAAGCAGGTTGTCCGATGAATAGCGCATTGGAGTTCAATTGTTAACTAATTGATTCAAGCGATTGATGCGGTCTAGATGAAGTTTCGCGTCAGAATGACAACATAGGTAGAAAACTTCAGCTCATTGACATATATATACGGCTGTAACTAAATTCTGTTGGGTAAGTTACCAATTGTAACGGTTTTAATAATTGTGTAGTCCTCGAGGCCGTAAAGTGAACCTTCTCTACCGAAACCCGATTCTTTGACACCGCCGAATGGGATAGCAACGTCAGAGAAAATCCCGGTATTGCAAGAAACCATACCTGTCTCCAGGGCTTCTGCCACAGTGTAGATCTTATCAATGTCCTTAGAGAACACATATGATGCTAACCCGACATTTGTATCGTTTGCATATCCTATTACTTCTTCCAATGTGTCAAAGGAGAAGATTGGGCACAATGGACCAAAAGTTTCCTCCTTTGATACCTTAGCTGAAGGAGGAACTCTCGTTAAAATCGTCGGAGAATAGAACGTTTCTCCGATCTCAGGCAGAGGACCACCTTTGAGAACTATCTTGGCACCTTTCTCAATTGCATCTTGCGCATGCTCTTCCACTTTTTTAACGGCTTTTTGATTGATCAAACAACCGTGAGTACTTCCTTCTTGCAGTCCATGACCAATAACAAATTGCTTCACTTTAGCGGCTAATTTCTCTGAAAACTCTTCGATGATGCTTGATTGGACATAAAACCTGTTAGCGCAAACGCAAGTTTGACCAAGACCTCTAAATTTGCAAGCCAGTGCTTGCTCGATTGCTTCATCGATATCAGCATCTTCAAAGACGATAAAGGGTGCGTTTCCACCAAGTTCGAGAGACAGTTTCTTCATTGTGGAGGCCGACTGTTTCATGAGAATCTTACCAACGTTAGTTGAACCGGTGAAGGTGATCTTCTTTACCTTTGGTGATTCACATAATTTTAAACCAATCTTTGGTGTATTTGCATGAGAATGAACCAAATTGAAGGAACCTTTAGGGAACCCTGCCTTGTCGATCAGATAAGCAAGGGCAATTGCGGACAGAGGAGTTTGAGAATCAGGCTTCAAGACAACTGTACAACCCGCTGCGAAAGCTGGTGCAACCTTTCTAGTAATCATTGCGGATGGGAAATTCCAAGGACAGATCATCCCGCAAACCCCAACGGGCTGCCTTATAGTGTAAGCTCTATTCGAAGAGTTTCCCGGTTGAATGGTAACACCATAAGACCTAACAGCTTCTTCAGCAAACCATTCAAAATAAGAAGCGGCATATTTGATCTCCCCACGAGCCTCGCTTAAAACTTTACCATTTTCCCACGTAAGAATCTTTGCTAAATCTTCCTGATTATCGTTCATAAGATTGAACAAATTTCTCAACCAAGTAGATCTTTGTCTGGGTGTGGTATTTTCAAACGTCTTGAACGCATCATACGCCGCATCAATCGCCTCTTCCACATCACTGACGGATTGATCTGGCAATTTGGCAATAATTTTCCCAGACGCTGGATCAGTCACTTCGAAATATTCAGACGCTTCCTTGACCCATTGACCATTGATAAAAGCAGCATATCTCAATAAATCTTTATTTTCCAAAACTGGACTAGGAATATCCTTTGCTGACATTATTTGCTATAATTCGGATTGAACAAACGATCGCTTTAACAGATAAAGAACAAATCCATTCAATTTCCCATTCCAATACAAACTCACCAGCCCTTTATAGGTCTTCCAAGGTCACATTATTTGCTATACGACTTTGTCTGATTTTATCTTCACTTCTTGTCCATACAGCTTTAAGGGAATCCGACGTTCCCGCGCGGACAACTCGGCTTGCTAAGCGGCATGCTAGAAGGCATACTTAAAGCTGATAGGCAGTGACGATAAGCACTTGATAGATCGATTCTGTAAGACCTTGTGACTGATGGATAGAGCTGCATTTATCAACGTATTCACATAATGGACGGATGTATACAATTTGCACGTCTGATCGTTCGCCAATAACGATTCATGAATGAGAACTTTCATATAGAATTATTATTACATTAAACCACGATTTGATTTCATAAGCCTCTGGGACTCCTCACCTTTTCTGGAGGTGAAATTTCTTGCAACGCTACGCTATCGGAATTACCGACTTGAATTTCTGATCTTTCGGCACTGTTGTCTTCGAATCCTCCGGGCATATTAAGCTGCGTCATTGGAGGCTCAGAAGATGGTGGTGGAACGTACCTTCGGAATTCCTGATCAAAATCTGAAGAATCCCTCGTAACTGCTGCTCTCGGTCTTTCCAGCGACTCTGAAGAGTCAGAAACCGTTTCTCTCAATGTTGGTGGAGCTTGTCCCTCCGCTTTGGCATTCAAATGGAATTCTCCATACTCATCGTAATAACCCAAATCCTGATCATTGGCTGTAGCGGTATATTGTGGCACGTAATCCACCGAGCCTTCCGCAGGACCATTATACTGTCTTTGAGACTGCCGGTACGTTGGTGGAGTCATCCAAGCTGTACCTCTTATGGGAGCTTGTCCCAAATCTCGCCTTCGCCTATTGATCCTCGCTGTCCCTAAACCAACTGCTATTATACAAATAACAAATATAACAAATAAAATCCATCTACCCCAAACCCATCCGGAACTACTATCAAAATTATCAGTAACAATTACCGTTCTCTCATATAACTGTCCATGATTGTTCGTCCTAATAATCGGGCTCATCAGATAAAATAGGATTCCTTCCTCGATATTCCCAACAACAATCGATAAAACTAGTTCAAACTTAATATCTAGCTAATACCTCCTTTATCTTTATAGTAGTCCTTTCAAGTTGATTTTACTCTTCCGCGGCCTTGTTTTTCTCCGTCTCTGTCAGCATCTGCAAGAAAGGCTTAGGTGTTAGCCGCATCGCTTCATAGTAGCGAAAGTCGTCAAAGATCATGAATAGTTGGGAGAAACCAACAAGGTTTGGATTAGAACCTTAATAGAAGTGATATGATCCTTGGAATAACATTGACCTTTGTCATTTCACGGCTTTGTCTTTATGGATTAATTTTCCTTGCACCAAATAGTCAATTTGATACTTCTACAGAGCTTACGTTGAAGAAATTACAAGCAATTGATGTTGATGATTATTGGAATGTTCATTTTTGGAATAAGCTTTTGTCCTGGGATGCAGTTTTCTTCCTTAAGGGAATGACATTGAAAGACGGGAATTCTAGATTTGAACATGAACTTGCATTCTCACCGTTGTGGGCGAGTATGGTTAAATATTTGGCCAATACAGACGATGTATATGAGACTTTAAAAATTGGTGTTTTAGTGGAGAATATTTTATTTTATTCATCAAGTATTGTACTTTACTATTTGACGAGGGTGATCTTCTCAGAGAATAATAAGAAACAATTTTATGGGAAGAGGTTGGCTAAGATTACAACTAATTTGTTTATTTTTACCAGCGCTTCGGGGTTCTTGACTGGAATATACTCCGAGCCGCTGTCTTTTGCGTTGACATTTATTGGTATTTTGCTTCATGAGAAGTCTATTAGCACAACTATTCCAAATGGTATCGATTGTGTGTGGTCTCGGTGGCCGCTTTATCTCTTATCAGCTATTTTCTTTGGTCTTGCCACGATAAACAGGGCAAATTGTGTTCTCTTGGGCATATACTATGTTGTTGATCTGCTTCAACTTATTTTGGAACGAAGGTTGTTAAAAGCCTTGTTTTTTCCCTTTCTTGCGGGGACCACAATGCTGATTGCCTGTCTTTATCAGCATTACTCGTTACCATATAGGGCCTTTTGCCCACAAAGAGGTGAATGGTGCACAACTCGGTTGTTTGATGGATTACCTTTTACTACGATGAGTTTTTACGGCTTCATACAGAGCCGCTATTGGAATTGTGGCTTCTTGAAATATTGGACCTTGAACAACATTCCGAATTTCCTAATAGCTATGCCGAATTTTGTCGTAATGTTCTATTCGACTATTTACTTTACGAGGATTTATCCCTCTTTTAGAGTGAGGCCACTTGTTTTTATCACACAGGCGCTTTTGATTATGATAGCTCTCTTTGCTCATGTCCAAATTATCAACAGAATATCCTCGTTCATACCATTGCATCTTTGGTACCTAGCGGATAGGCTGCTAAGAAAATCGTTTAATGATCAGCATACGGTTGGTGACGATAAAATAGTGAAAGGATATATCTATTGGCTCGCATTTTGGATACCGCTCCAAACTGTACTCTTTGCATGCTTCCTGCCTCCAGCATAATGAGATTCGGATTTCAATCATTGGATTCTCATCTTCTTTGTTATTTATCCCACTTTTCGGGACTTTGGTTCAACTTTATACATGCTTTATAGAATCGTAACATTATGCATATCATAGCCCTTCGCTCGCCAATGAGCTAGAGGAACGCTAGACGTCCAGTCATTTTATTTTTCGGTGCCACTTCAGCTAAGAATTGACTATTTTCTTCTAGTGAGAATGCTGTTGGTCAAAAACTCTAAAGCGGAGCGGGCATCAGATTCAGGCAATGCAGCACGCAGATTACTCAAGGCCTTATCTCTGTAGTCTTGTGCCAACTTCCGTGTCTTGCTAACGCTGTCATACTTTGCAACTGCTCCAGCAGCCCGTTCAACATCGCCCGGCTGCGAGAAGTTGCGACGGATCAGAGGGCCAAGCGAAGGGTCTTCTTTCCAAGCATAAAGGACTGGGGCAGTCGCAATTCCCAATTTCAGGTCGGCTCCCGCGGGTTTACCCAATTCCTTTGCAGCAACTGTAAAATCTAACATGTCGTCAACAAGTTGAAAGCAGATACCGAGATTTTTCCCAAATTCATAACATTGGTCTATGACGTTTTCTCTGGCTCCTGATAATATGGCGGCGGCCCGACTTGACTTAGATATCAAGGCCGCAGTCTTGAGATAAGTTTTGTGTAAAT
This sequence comes from Torulaspora globosa, assembly GCA_013694445.1. Taxonomy (NCBI): domain Eukaryota; kingdom Fungi; phylum Ascomycota; class Saccharomycetes; order Saccharomycetales; family Saccharomycetaceae; genus Torulaspora; species Torulaspora globosa. The sequence goes on from CP059270.1 coordinate 645,469, forward strand.
AATACTCAAAGGCAGTTTCTATCATTTGATCGTGAGTGATGTTCGCTTCATAATTCACGGGCACATGATATTCATGAACTTTGTTATCCAGCTTGCCTGATAATGGTGGCAGCTCTTTCTTTCCAAACTGGATAGTTGTTGGATCGCCATCAACTGCTGTATTTTTCAATTGCATAAATTCTCCCTCAACAAGATTGGCAATGCTGTTAGACATTAGCTCAACTACCTCCGGATTCCTTAACCTCGAGATAGAGACTGTTGCGCGACCTAAGAGAAAATCACCACCAAGCACAGCCATCTTATTAGTAAACGCTATGTTACCACTAGGTCTTCCTCTTCTCGTATCTGAGTGATCTATAACATCATCATGAAGTAAAGAAGCCGTATGAATCATTTCCACTATTTCTGCAAGTCTTCTTTGCTTGGGTAGTATCCCCCTTTCTTGGTCAAACGTTGCTTGTGGTAGTGGTTCAGGCCCTTTAGTAAGAGGATTCAACGGCTTGATGCCATGAAGCACATGCAAGGGAGAAAAGCTGCGAACTGGTGATTCAAATAGTAACATATGAGGAGGTTTGGAGTAAACTGGATCCTCAGGAACATCTTCTGTGTCCACCTTGACGTGATCCCGCTGATTAAGCGGTATTGCCGCTAGCGCTCTAGAAAGCAACAACACAAGCAAAGGACGCACTTTTTTTCCCTCCGCTTCAAAATAATAACTGGTAACTCTGTTTAAAGTTGGATGTCCAGAACCTATTAGAGCCATGATGTTCTTCGCCAGCGTATTCATTTCATTGGAAACCAGAGAGACAGGATTGCTCAACATGATCTTCGGTGTAACAAGCCTACTAGCAGCCGCTAAAGCCGTAGCAAAAGAAGATTTGTGTCGACAAAGTCGGTAAGCATTTTGCTTGCAATGCAGCCCACCTTTAAACATGTCCTTGTGTTAGATATTACCACTTGTCTATGTTTGTGTTATGAAGTTGATAAATTTCAAGACCGCTATTGAAAATTTAGGCTGTTCCCCTCCGTTATTGCTGGAAAAATGAACGGCGCCAATGCCAACAAAACTTGAACGAATAGATAGGCTTTGAAGATCATATTTGAAGTTACATAAAGTTCAGTCTTCAGCGGACGCTGCTTATATTTCCTCTGTACATTAGTATTGTGATACTCTTTGTTTCAAGGGTTATTCTTTCCAAGGAGAAACTAGGTTAACTAGAGAAGATGGAGGCCAATACCACGATCCCTGGGTTTTCAATCGCATCAGAGTGGATAAAAAATATCTTTTCCCGAACAATAAGATCATCGAATTGTGTTCCAAAGCATGTCGGATTTGTGATGGACGGTAACAGACGGTATGCCCGAAAGAATGATATTGAAATAAAAGAAGGTCATGAAGCAGGGTTTTCGAGCATGAGCCAAGTACTAGAGCTGTGTTATGAGGCTGGCGTCAATACGGCAACTGTTTTTGCATTTTCCATTGAGAACTTTAAAAGAAGTCCATCAGAGGTGGATCATTTGATGAGATTAGCGCGTGAAAAGATTCGACAGATAGCTGAGCATGGTGAATTGGCCGAGAAATACGGGATACGAGTTAAGGTAATTGGAGATCTAACGCGACTTCCTAAGGGCGTTTACGAGGATGTGATAGAAACGACTGAAATGACAAAGAACAATACAAGAGCAACTTTAAACATTTGCTTTCCTTACACCAGCAGGGAAGAGATGCTTCACTCAATCAGAACTCTTGTACAGGGAAACATGAAAAGTGACGACATAAACGAGGCAAGCCTTGAAAACAATTTATATACTGGCGGAGATCCACCGCTTGAGTTACTTGTGAGGACAAGTGGTGTAACGAGACTTAGCGATTTCCTACTGTGGCAAGTCAGTCAGAAAGGTGTGGTAATCGAATTATTTGATTGTCTATGGCCTGAATTTGGCCCTTTAAGAATGGCATGGGTACTACTGAAGTTCGCTTTCAGAAAATCGTTCTCGGATAAAGAGCATCAATTGGAAGATGATGATGGATCTTACGAAATGCACGATGATATCAACAAGAAGACTCTGTAGCATCTAAAATCACTAAAAAGCTATCTTCAACAAATGCACAGGCGTATATGTGGATCCTTAGCTTCACTATACTAGTACGATATATTTGTGTTTATTTACTTGTGGACCTGAACAACCCTTTTTCCCACTTCAGGCCTTCTTATTCAATTCTTGAGCTTTTTCAAACTCCTCCTTGAACTTGTCAGCATTCTCTTTAGAGCCAAATCTAATGGCAAAAGTAAACGCCTCTGGTTCTCCATCAGATACATCTACGGTACAAGCATAAACCCAGGATCTATCAGAACCCACATTTGGTTTCAAAACGTATTCAGGTGCAACAATATGATTTGCACAAACCTTCAAAGTTTTGTCCCTTCTCATTAATAATCTAACCTTTCCGCTAGTTTTGTTCTTCAAAAATTTAACGTCACCGGTACCTCTTTCCTTCCATTCCTTAGCTTCTGCATCAAATCTGAATAGCTTGGCTCTAACTTTGTACAGTACTTCCTCATCTTCTTCCATGGTCTTAACATCAACCTTCTCCAAATGAACAATCGGTTCAAAATGAACATCTGGAGACTCTGGCGATTCATCCTCATCTTCCGGTTTTTTCTCGCTCTTGGATTCATCATCATCTTTTTCTTTTAGTTCCTTCTTTGAATCGTCAGTTTTCTTGCCACCAAACATCGAGAACACAGATGCTGTTGGTGGTTTGGAAGCAGTTTCTGCTGGTTTGGGGGTCTCTACTGGTTTACTATCACCTGTTTCAGACATTGCTTTGCTGATATATATTCAAACTTCTTGTTCCTTACGTCAAAAACTTGTATAAAGAAGGATCTCAAACGACAAATCCTATATTTTAGTCTAGATGAAGCAGACTTGGCGTTGTTTGGTCAATACCAAAATTTTTTTAACATCACCTGTAGATCATTATTCACGTGCATCTAGTCTTCGACAAAACTCGGTGTGCTTCTCTCGTTGTTCACGACGTGCGTTGTCATGGTGACAGTTCTTTGCAGGCATTTAAGCATACTTATCAGGTTCCTATGTTTAATTTTAGTTCAAGAATGAAAAGTCTTGGACTCTCTTAATCCTTGGACTCTTAATCCTTGCAGCAACTTGATTCTTGATGACAGTGCGGAATTTAAAACTCTCTTTTTGTAATTTTGCAGACCACGACGGAAACATTAGCAATTTCGTATCTGGTAGCACTGCAAACAAGGTCGGCCACATCATGACTATCCCGAATAGAAGTAAGAATGAGACTAGGTTGTCGGTAATGGAACAGCTTTAAGCAGCCGTATATACCAGCGATCTACAAACCTCTTGTCAAATACATAAAGGGGCTGTAAATAGTCGATTCTGTAGAATTGCTTAGAATCTGCATATATTGCCTTCTTACTGTCCCTCGAGGCCTAGGACACGCAAAATCTGGACAAGTTACGAAGAAACAATACAAACTTTCAGCTTTACTGGAAAAATAACTCCCTACTACTAAAGGACAAGTACTGCGAGATCGATCGCGACAGCGACGGAAAAAGATACGAGGAAACAGGATTTCTCCTTCAGTATCATGTCGCGTGCACACAGGATCGACCGTCAACTTTCTTTGACGCATTTCATCCTGAAATATTGCGAGTGGTTTTCACATTTCCACGGTTGTTCTTTCTTGCTTTTCTTTTCGCTCAAATTGCTTTTGTCTCCGTCGTGTAATCCTAATTTTTAAGGATTCAAACTTCAGGATTGACAGACAGATCGATAAAAGTACAAGCATCGAACGTAAACTTGGTGATCAAGAGTTTAGTGTAGGTTAATAATTCGTGCAATAGCGAGTTTTAAACTATCAGCACTTGGTCATCGTCATTTTCATTTTTAGTTCTTTGAAAAATGGTTGATTTAACTACGCATCCGCTAACAAGTCCTTCGGATTCCAAACCTATGAGTGTTCGGCCAAGGAGATCATCTTCTCAAACCTCGCCTATTGATCCACCGATGTTGGTATTGCGGTCGCCTAGAGGATCTCAAGGCTCAGCTTTAGATTATGCATCGTCGCCAACTGGTGGTCATCGCAGGACTTCTTCTCAAACATCTCCTCATGATACATCCGAACCTTTGAGTTTTAGGAATTATCGTCGCAGAACTTCGTCTCAAAGCTCTCATTCGTCTGTAGATGGGAAAGAACCGAATTCAGCACAACGTCCAAGAAGAATGTCGTCCCTAAAGGACTCTTTTGATCCCTTCTCCACGGCAGAGATTTACTATGGACCTGCGACAGATCCTAGAAAGCAGAAAAAGTCTCATAAGTTGAACCGGACAAGGACAATGAGTGTTTTTGGGAACACTTCAGATTCTAAGAGGTTTACACAATCGCAATATCATCTGCAAAGACGTGGATCGGAAGATGACAGTTATTTGAGCAGTAAGGGAAATCGTCGTTTCTTCATAGAGGATGTCGATAGAACTTTGGACGAGTTATTGAAAAGCGAAGATACTGATAGCAATTTTCAAATAACCATTGAAGATACTGGGCCTAAAGTTATCAAGGTTGGTACCGCTAACTCAAATGGATATAAATATGTTAACGTTAGAGGTACTTATATGTTGTCCAATCTTTTGCAGGAGCTGACTATCGCCAAGAGTTTTGGTAGACACCAGATTATATTGGATGAGGCAAGGATTAACGAAAACCCTGTGAACAGATTGGCAAGGTTGATTGCTACGCAATTTTGGAATAATTTAACCAGAAGAATCGATTTGAATAATATCGGCGAAATTGCGAGAGATTCTAAAGTTGATACGCCGGGAGCTCAAAACCCCAGAGTTTATGTTCCCTACAACTGTCCAGACCAGTACGAATTTTATATTCAGGCTTCCCAAATGCATCCCTCTTTAAAGTTGGAAGTCGAGTATTTGCCCAAGAATATCACTCCTGAGTATGTCAAGTCCATTAATGAAACTCCAGGTTTATTGGCACTGGCAATGGAGGAGCATGTAAATCCATCGACTGGTGAAAAGACTTTGATTGGTTACCCCTATGCCGTTCCTGGTGGTAGGTTTAACGAGTTGTACGGCTGGGATTCCTACATGATGGCACTGGGTCTATTAGAGAACAACAAGATTGATGTGGCCAGAGGAATGGTTGAGCATTTCATATTTGAGATTGAGCACTATGGTAAGATTCTAAACGCTAATAGAAGTTACTACTTATGCAGATCTCAACCACCCTTCCTGACTGATATGGCGCTACAGATTTACAGGAAAACCGGAGGCGATAGTAACCCTAACGCTGTTGACCTAGTGAAAAGGGCGTTTGTCGCAGCAATTAAAGAATATAAAACAGTTTGGACGGCATCTCCAAGGCTGGATCCTGAAACTGGCTTGTCCTGTTATCATCCTAATGGTCTAGGTGTTCCACCAGAAACTGAGGCCGATCATTTTGATTCGATTCTCGTCTGCTTTATGAAGAAATATAATCTATCGCGCGAGGGTTTCATCGAGAAGTATAACAATGGTGAAATTAAAGAACCCGCGTTAGACGAGTTTTTCTTGCATGATCGCGGTGTAAGAGAGTCTGGTCATGACACTACATATAGATTTGAAGGTGTTTGCGCCTATTTGGCTACCATCGATCTCAACTCGCTGCTGTACAAATACGAGAGAGATATTGCAGATGTAATTGAGAAGTTTTTTGACAACGAATATCATGATCCGCTTGATAACAGCGTAACTGACGCCCAACATTGGAGAGATCTCGCTGAAAAGAGGAAGAACAACATAACAAAGTATATGTGGGATGAGGAAACGGGATTTTTCTTTGACTACAACGTCGTAGCAAGGCAAAGAACATCATACGAGTCAGCCACCACATTCTGGGCGCTCTGGGCTGGTCTTGCGACAGAGGAACAAGCTAAGATAATGGTAGAAAAAGCTTTGCCACCGCTAGAGATGTTAGGTGGAATTGTTGCCTGTACTGAGAGATCAAGAGGTCCATTATCCATTCAAAGACCTTCCAGACAGTGGGATTATCCTTACGGTTGGGCACCACATCAGATTTTGGCATGGCAGGGCCTTTGCGAGTATGGATATGTTGCCGTCGCCACCAGGTTAGCGTACAGATGGCTGTACATCATGACTAAGGCATTTGTGGACTATAATGGTATTGTTGTGGAGAAATACGATGTGACAAGAGGTACTGACCCTCATCGTGTCGAAGCAGAATATGGAAATCAAGGTGCCGATTTCAAAGGAGTGGCAACGGAAGGCTTTGGTTGGGTTAACGCCAGTTATGTTTTGGGTTTAAAGTACATGAACAATCATGCTAGAAGGGCGTTAGGGGCTTGCATTCCACCTATTCCTTTCTTCCAGAGTTTGAAAGCCTCTGAAAGGAAATTATATAGCGTCTAGATAGGATTGCATGTTAATTAAGCCTTTCTACATGGATACAATAATATTAATACAGGTTAGATAATTTATGGATGTTACTTTCATACTAAACGGTAAAACCTAAAAAAAAAGAAAATAATTCTTCTTTATTGATAAAATAGTTTCGGAAAGCAAAAACAACATAAAATAAAATAATTCTTAGGAGACGTTATATAGTAGATTATAAATAAAAAATACCTTTGTATTATCTCTAATCATTGATTATAAAATTAAATAATATTTATATTTAAAATAGAAAAATAAATTTTTTTGATCAGCTGCCAAGGGACCATCCCATTTCGGTGAAAGGGAAGACTCTCCCTTTGGTGCTATACGACTAATTTCAACTATAATCCAAGTTTCGATCGGTATCACCGCTGGGCTTTTCGCATCTGCCTAATCATTTAGCATTCAAAACTCGTTTGTCAGTCTATATACATTGTTCTTGAGACTGAAAGCCATATAGCTTGCAATTAATTGCTAACTTGAATATCCGTAGTTTGTTCATTCTTTGCAAGTTTTGGTGTTTTAATGTTTTGTTCTCATTTTACGAGATATGTCTTGATAATGTGATCAATCTAATCTACAAAGTATAATACCGTAACAGCGGCAAAGGTGGGAATTGAGGACAATGACAAATACACAAATCTTCTATTAACCTTCGAAGCACGACTGCAGATACTCGCCATCTGCATCGTACTTTGCCTAAATACTAGGCTTGCTTCATTTTAAGCGCAAGACTCACGCATTACGATTTTTTAGATCATTGAGGAAAGGAAGTGATTGAAAGAATTAAAAAAGGGACAGAAAGCTAAAAAAAACCGGAAGACAGAACAACTGAACAAGAAAATAAGTGTAGAATCAATTGAGGAAGGATGCCCAAAATCTACTGCCTAGTCGACGTTTGTATGGTCCCCATCGGAACAGCCTCAGCCAGTGTCTCCGACTTTGTCACATTGATTGAAAGGAAAATACGTGAAAGTCCCTTAAAAAGCACATTGCACAGTGCTGGTACTACAATTGAAGGTCCATGGGACGAAGTCTTCACGCTACTCGGAGAGATTCACGAGTTTGCACATGAAAACGGGTATGTTAGAATCCAAACATCTATGAGAGTCGGAACCAGAACCGATAAGCATCAAACGGCGGCAGATAAAGTTGAAACTGTTCTAAAGAAGCTTGGAGAAAGTCAATAAGGACCAGCTTCCTATATTGCTAGAAATCACCAAACATTCTTCGATATGCATACATATATAAAATCACTATTGATATGCCAAGTTCTCAAAAGAAATTTTGCTTAATATAACTCCCTAAAGGTATCATCACGAACCGACTTCGTAAGATGCAACCCATTAATTGATCATTTCAAATAATAGCCCACTCATTCCAGTATGTTACAATCATACCGCGGAGGGCTTTCCCAGTGCAAATAAAAGATAGACTGGATCCCACCCATAAATCACTAATTCTTCTAAGCTTGAGAAGCTGCGGAAGAGTACTTGGTAACAGCTCTAGTACCTTCGGAAACAGCATGTTTAGCAAGTTCACCTGGCAAGATCAATCTGACAGCGGTTTGAATCTCTCTTGCTGAAATAGTAGATTTCTTATTGTAGGCAGCCAATTTAGAAGCCTCCGTAGCGATTCTCTCGAAGATATCATTAACAAATGAGTTCAAAATAGACATAGATTTTTGAGAAATACCAGTATCTGGATGAGTTTGTTTCAAAACTTTGTAAATGTAAGATGAGTATGTCTCCTTTCTTACCTTCATTTTCTTTTTCGATTCAGTACTTGGTGCTGTTTTCTTAGCAGCTGGCTTCTTCTCAGCTGGAGCTTTGGAAGCTGGCTTCTTCTCGGCTTTGGCAGACATGTTATACAGTTATCTTGGGTAATTTCTTTGGTTCACTTCAAAGGAACTAAGATTAAAACTTTGATTACTTAAGATTTGGCTCCAGAAAATTACCTGAGCCTTTTTATACACCAAGCTTTCTTTAGTCACGGGGAGTCTACGCTTGCTGCCGTCGTTGCACGCCGTGCTCAAAAAACGCGTCGTGTACCTTTAAAACGCCAACTTTTCGCCACATGAAAAAACACAGGCCACTGCGAAGAAATGAGAACAGCATTAAAAGGCGTTCCGAAAATTTCTCACTTTGGAAGGCGAAAGCAACAGCACGATTAATCTGCTTGTTAATGCGCCAGATGAAGCAGATCAATGAGGGGACTTATGGGTTCATAGGTGGAATAGAGAGAATTTTTGTGAAAGTACATATATAACAGGGAGTGCTAAACTCAAATTTTGCTTTATACAAGTTTATGTTGCGTTTCACCTATTTCTTGTCTTGAAGATATAGATAACTATAGTGTATTATAATGTCTGGTGGTAAAGGTGGTAAAGCTGGTTCTGCTGCTAAAGCTTCTCAATCTAGATCTGCTAAAGCTGGTCTAACGTTCCCAGTTGGTAGAGTTCATAGATTGCTCAGAAAGGGTAACTATGCGCAAAGAATTGGTTCAGGTGCTCCAGTTTACATGACAGCTGTTTTGGAGTATTTAGCCGCTGAAATTTTAGAATTGGCAGGAAATGCCGCAAGAGATAACAAGAAGACAAGAATTATTCCAAGACATTTGCAACTGGCTATAAGAAACGATGATGAATTGAACAAACTTTTAGGTAATGTTACCATTGCTCAAGGTGGTGTTTTGCCAAACATTCACCAAAACTTGCTGCCAAAGAAATCCGCTAAACCAGGTGAGGCCTCTCAGGAGTTATAAGTTTCTTGACAGACTTCAGAGAACGGTTACAAGGGTTATGGTGTACAAGGTTTGATACAGAGAACGGTTTCGATCTTTGTTTGTAATTTTATTGATTTCCATTTGAACGAATTTTGTACGTATGCAATTTAGAAAAGGGGTTACGATGGGACATTAGTTCTTCTTCGCTAGCATATCGATGGCTATGTTTACTGCTGATATTAGCACTTCAACTCCAACCAGTAGGATGACGATGAACTCAAGATACTCCTCATGCGAGTGTCCCAATTGCTCCTTAAGCATTTGTAACATATCAGAGATGACTTCCAGTCGTTGATTTAATAGCGCAACTCTTTGGTTTATCTCTAAGTAGCCTCTGGTTGCATGATATATGGGTTCCAACTGAGGTTCAGACCACATGATCTCCGGTGAATCCAGCACGGATCCATGCAAATTGATGTTGATTCTTAAAATGAACAGTTCTCCAATACTCTTCATGATATCTTCTTTGCTCATAGAAACTTTACCGCTTGAAGCAATTTCCTGCGGTATGTCTTGTGTATCTTCAATCGTATTGTCAACTAATTCTTCGAAAAGAGATATCTTGACACTTTGTGCAATGGCGTGCGATATGGACAGTTTTATCATATAATTCGAACCGTCTCGAAGCGTGATAAAATCGTTGTATATCCTTGGTTGATAGCTTTGAGTAACATAATAATTGAATTCTTCCACTTGAACATCCTCCTCAGCAAGCTTTTCCTTCTCAAACCTCTCTATATCATTCAAAAATGCTTTCTCTTCACGCTCTGTAAAACCCCATAAAACAACAACTCCATACTCAAAAATGTATATCTCAGGCTGCTTATCACTGACATTGATTTCACCACCTTCGTCATCTAACCTTATAACATCCTCATGTTCGAATCTTTTGTCTCCCCTCCAATCAGTGTACATAAATGGCGTGTACAGACATTCGTCAAATAATTTCGGATGTGTGTGATGAATTTTCCTACAATCCTTAAGCCATTTGATAAGCTCTCTCATATGATAACTACTAGCCGTACAATACGCAGTAGCCCTTGGAAGCAGATGTCTATGACTTTTACCCAACTTTTCGGCATCCCGCCTAGCGGGCTTGTCAGTAATCCTGTTCACTTGTGAATAAACATCTCTGTCGCGTAGTTCCTGTCTCTCATCATCTCGTTGGAAAGGTTCCTCAGGCAGTAGCTTCAATTTCTGTGCGGTACGAGATGTCCTTTGAGCTCCAGTGCGCATCTGCTTTCCCGGCGCTGGTTCAACCAGATGTCCTGACTGTCTTCTGGATTGTTCTGCATTCTCTGTATGTCGCTCTATGTTTCTGCTGAGAGCCTGCTCAGATTCTTGCTGTGGTAAATACTTCTGAGAACCCTTAGTGCCCTGTCTTGGTGACGAATCTTGGTCCAACAACGGCCGCTGCTCCTCCTTGCCTGACACCGCACTCATCCTTAGAGACTTCCTTAGTGAAAGAACATAAAATGTATATCAATGATCTGTTATACTCTTCCTAGAATACTCGCGATCGTTTCTAAAGGTGGTTGAAGTTGCCCATGCCTTACCGATCACGGTAAGCGCTCCGGCCTTCAAAAGGTGACCTTTGCCGGGAAAGACAGAAAAACAGCTACTAGGAGGAATTTTGCAGTATACTAGTAGGAGATAGATAATCATCAGCTTATTGTGGAAGCTGAACGAGGGGAAGATTCCAGCGTCTTTAAGAGAAATCTTATTTGAAAGCACGCAACCATTGTTTCTGAGGGCTCATAATCACAGTTTATCCAGGTCTGTTGGATACTACAGTACTGGTTAGAGATGCCAGATAACGGTTTGAAACAAAAAGTGGCTGATTTGAAGAGCAGTAATGAGATTCTGGCTCTTGCGATACAGCGGACAAGATTATCAGTGAAAAGGTTGAAGTTAGAATATAGTGTACTTTTGGAAAGACTGGAATCAAGAGTAGAACTTGACCCTGAATTACGGTCTGAAAATCCCTTACCGACGTTAGAATCGTTCAAGAATGAGCTTATGACCAAACCACCAAAGAAATCTAAGACTAAGAGACGAAAAACGAAGGACAGAGATCCTAACATGCCCAAAAGGCCCACTAATGCTTACTTGCTTTTCTGTGAAATGAACAAAGAGAAGATGCGTAAAAATGGCTCTCAGGATGTATCTAAGGACCTTACTGAAGCCTGGAAAACGTTGAACGAACATGACAGGAGTCCTTATTATAAACTGTATAATGAGGACAGAGCCAGATACCAGAAAGAGATGGAAGTATACTCAAGCAAAATGGGTCCTGGGCGGCATAACGAAGAAGAAGAAGAACCAGAAGATGTCGAGGTAGCTAGGGAAAAGAAGCGCGCAAGGGCGGAGGATGAGGAGGATGATGATGAAGATGATGAAGACGAAGAGGAGGAAATGGATCGCGAGCCTGATTCGGAAATGACCCAACCTGGCGACGAGGACGAGGAGGACGAAGATGAAGATGAAGAAGAGATGACCGATCTCCCTCGTAGCGAAACTTAGCTGAGAAAAGGATTTATTCTGAAAGACTTTTCATTGAACTATGTAACATAATTGAGCATCTCTATAAAAATAATGCTGGCCTACGATGCAGGTGAATGAATGCGAATGCAAGGCAAGCTTAAGTTCTTGTCCTTTTGTTTTTTCTCTGGTAGTAACCAGAATCATCTTTCTCATGCTTCCTCTTTTCTCTGGATCTTGCATGTTTCTTCAGCTTACGCTGAGCAGCTTTTTCGGGCTGCGTCACCGCTAGAATGGACCTCTTGGCTTTTCTCTCCTTTCTTCTGTTTACCACTTCCAGCTTAACGTTTGCATATGCTTTCGTGAAGTCTGAAACAGAAAGCTTAGCCTCCAGCATCTGCAAGCATTCTTGGGCCAGAGCGCTAAGCTCTGTGTGATTTTCGCTTAAAGCGGCGCTCACGTCGTAATCCAGGTAGACAAAAAGAGGCATGATGAGGGCCTCAGCCACGTCCTTTAATTCATCGTCAAGTAACTGGATCAGAAAACCTAAAAGCTGGATACATGCTTTTTTAGATGCAAAGGATTCAGTTTGGTTTTCTTCGCTCCTTATAATAGCACCGATTCTGCTGATCATGTATGCTATTGCAGAAGTATGGCGCTTTCCACGCAGAACGACATCTTCGCTCTCAATATAGTCCGCTTTCTGCTCCTTCCAGCGAGTTGCAATTTTCAGTAGCGTTTTGATAGACACATTGGCTAAATCGTCCGATATTGAAGGAGCGCTTAGCTGCCTAACTATTCTCGATGCTATCGTTTGGATCTCAGAGTCACTGAACGGATCCTCAAAGCTATCGAGATTTTCTATCAGAAAACCAACAAGCCTGGCTGATGCGTGACGTACCCACAAATGAGGGTACAAGAGGAGACTGATGACATTGTTCCATGTATTTCTGAGGCTCTTTAAGTAGACGCCTTTTGGATGCCTATCAGCATAGGACTCGAAGGCAATCAATGCTGTATATGTCATCGCCCATTGATCTTCCGGCTCCGTATCAGCATTCTCAATACATTCTTTGGTGCGACTTAATGCCAGATCTTCCAAAGCGGCTGAAACATTATCACCAGCGACAGCCTGATACAACTTGTAGATTCTCAATCCCAAACTTATGTAAGAAACTTCATGTACCTGTTTTAGCCAAGCCATGATGTATGTGGTTACCACCTGGAGACTATCAGAATCAAGCTTTTCTAAGAGATTCGTAATTAGGATACCCGCCATTTCTCTGCATCGAGGACTGTCGTCATTACCAAAAACATTAGCAAGGGCAATAAAGAATGACGAAGATAGTTTCGACAACAAGGCAGCATTAGCTTTGTTAACAAACAGATTAATCAGCTCCATAACAGACTGCCTTCCCTCTTGCGAGGGATATTGTAAATTATCGACCATAAACTTGAATTGCTTTTCGAGACGTCCTTTACTTTGATCATATTCCATCAAGAATTGATAATAGACACTTCTTGATATATCCCTAATTTCTTTCGTGTGATTGGTGACCATGATTTCCCTTACCGAGTTAATGACATCATACAGTTCAGGCAGTTTTCTTTGCGTAGCCACTAGGGCTTTCAGGAAGTTGAATGCCAATCCTTGCTTGTGAGGTTCGTTTAAATCAGGCAAAATTTTATTGAGAACATAGCTCAGAGCCGAATCCTTCATTTCCACATCCTTATGACGAATGAAGGAAGATAAGTATTTCAAGCCCATCTGGCACAACTCACTCGAGGTAGAGGGTGAGTCTTTGATGATGCTTAGAACGATTCTAGCAGCGCTCTTAAAGATTGTTTCGGATTCCTCAGGAAAATTTAGCTTCACGAGCAAGATTAAGACCTTCAGCGAGTTCACTACCACAGATTCTTTCTCCGAAATGAGTCCGATTTTCAACAGAGGAATAAAACCATCAAGATACATTGGATCTAATAGATGCCTGTTTCTGAATAGCACGGCGTTTAATAGTTCTAATGCAAATTTCTGCAGCGTGATATTGAGATGCGATACGTCATTTTGAACCTTCTCTCCTTTGACATTCAAATTTACCAGAAAGAAATCCACGCGCTCATCCGAAGCGCTGCTATGCAAGGAGCTTTTCGAAGTTTGCTTCTCTTGACCTTGCTGAAATATTTCATAACACAGATTCAAGACGTCAGCAGAAGACGACTCTGAATTGTGCTTCAAACCAAGGGCGTATCTTCTCAAAAGCTCATCCAGCTTATTCTGATTTCTAAGGTTAATTCGCTCCATTAACAAGGCTTTAATTGGGTTCAAAAGTGAAGAGAACATAGAAAGTGAGATATTTGCGGATAACATCTCCGCTGTGTCATAACTTTTGTTTACTTTGACTTCTTTCATCGTAGTATGGTAGTTTTCTGAATCCTTTTCTTCCCCAGTGCTACCAAATAGATCATCCATCACAATCCTTGCTATCATATCCGAACATGGATCTAAGTCTGAATGACCTAGAGCTTCTTCCATAGATTTTAGAATAGAGTGAAGAGTGAAGCTTAGAACGTGAATATGCGAACCTCTCTTCAAAGCAGATGCCAATTCTTTGATTACAAATGTCAAGTAACTGGCACCCAAGGTACAACAGATGTTTCCGAGCGTTTTCCTGACTGCGTCTCGTACCTCCACTGATTTGCTTCTCAAAACCTGACATACACTAGTCAAAACGCCTGGCAGCAGTTCGACAGTCTTCTCATATTCTAGGCCCAAAATCAAGTTTACTAACGCCTCTGCCAAGGGTATTCTCTTTAATATTGTTTCGCTATCTCTGATCTCAAGTACTTTAGAAAGCTTTGGATAAACTTCTGCGAAAATGAAAGTATCAAGATCCTCCAATTTGGTTGGAACTTTCTGCAATGTGACGCCTCCTTTTATTTTCCCTCTTGAGACGCAAAGTGTCTCCCGCAAAGCAACTGAAATCTGACATATAAGGTTCACTACATCCTTCGATTTCTCTGGTTTTGATTTCAACAAGGAAATATAGCGTCTGAATAATGCTTTGTACTGATTCCAAGATAAATGGTTCGAAAGGGTCCCAATGGTCAACAAAGCTTCGTTTCCAATGTTCCTAAACTTTTCCTCGTCAGAGAAAACATATTGCTCAATAATGGGCATTAAATAGTGAGCAATGCTGCTATCTGACAAATCGCTTGCATGGTCCCTTAAGCGCTTGACTGCTCGTAATCGACGGTGCAGCTGAACATGAATAACATTGACAAAGAAATTCGCTTCCTCATCACCATCAAATAATAGTATCTTCATATCCTCAAGCCCTTTGAAGTATATGCTGTGATGGATGACGTACGCCAGAACGGAAAGATATTCCCTCTGGACATCTTCCGAAGTTTTCTGTAAGCCAGAACGTACACTCGATAAGACAACCTTCTCCAAAATTTCAATACTACCGCCAGCAGATTCTTGCGAGCCTTTTTCGTTGATGTAATCCACAAACGTAGATAGTGTATGCGATGCATTGGTTCTTATCGCTAGTTCCTCTTTATCACGGATGAAAAACAAGCATGAATAAATAACAGGAAGCCATTCAAGCTCTGTGTAATCATGATACGTTTTTTCGTTAAATTCTTGGAAGGAGGTTAATATTTTTGGAAAGTCATATTCATGCAGGCGCTTCGAAGAATAGGAATTGAGATTAGAGACAAGTTGCGCAACTTTCTCGAGGTTGGAAAAACGTTTGGCAAAACTGAAAAGTACTCTGTTTATTCCTTCTCTTATTTCTTTCTCAGCAATGACTTCATAAAGCGAGCAGACTGCTCTGTATAGCTCGAGGATATCAACCCATGAGCATTCAGAGGTTTCAATCAGAGCTGCTAAAATCTGCAAAACCTTTGTCATATCTTTTTTGCTAACACCTTTGAATTTTCCTTTGATTATCAAAGTTAAAGAATCCAATAAATGTCCGGTAGTCTCATTATCCTGAACGTAGCCGCAGTTGACAAGGTTAAGTACCAAGTCAATAACCAGAGACAGATTAGACGCTTCAGAGAGGCTTCTGTACAACTGTGGTAATACCTTCAAAGAAGTTGCTGCAACTAGTGCAACAAAACCGGCATATTCATCGTCCGCAGTTGGTTTGCAAACGATTTCATTTACGGCACTTAGGATGGGACCAACCACAGATTCTTTGGCGTTCGGATTTGAAAGGACCCTCATGAGGGCGATACAGCTCGAATAATCGTCATAATACAGGTAGCGATATAGTGACTTTTCGCTTGTCCAGTGAAGAATGATCTTCATAAGAGAGGAAACCTGTTGCAAATTTTCGTCCTCGAACTTCTCGATCCGTGGTCTGATCACTATTTCCTGAATATCTTCCATTGAGTTCATAAGCGCTGAGCAATCACCACTGCTTTGAAAAAGGCTGTTCAGAGATTTCAGCGATTGTTGCCGTAAATTACTAACCATTTTGTCAATGTGTACCTCGACGGAAAGTTGCTGGCTGCCATAATAAGACATAGCAATGGTGTATAGAAGCGGTTGTAAAGTAGTGGATTTCACTTGCGAAAACTTCGAACCGAGGACATCGAAAGAAAGATTCAAAATGTTCACATATCCTATCATTCTTCTTAAATTGAGCAAAGTAAATTCATTCGGATTCACCTTGTGACCGTTTCCAAAGAAATAATGATATTCAAACTTGCTGCTCCCTAGCTCGAAGAATTTTTCGATGAACTCATCTTTCAGGGCTGGCAAAACGGACATGACAGCATGCTTTCTGCCTTTCCTAACCCCGCTAGTATTTGGAGTTTGAGCACGACCAAATAAAATCCTCAAAGCGTATGGCATAAGTGCCGCTTCCTCTTGCTCGTTGACAACCTGCGAATTTGTTAAAAGGCGAGTTACTTCATCTTTGAATAAAGAATCATCCAAAAGGTTGGACATACTGTCTTTGAACTTTATCAGCACAGGATCGCGATATGCCAATAAGCACTCTAGAGCGATTTTTTGCACCTCATTACTCCTGCTTCCTAAAAGTACCATTAAGCGGTTACGTACTTCCAGAGATTTGTAAATGCTCTTGATGTTTTTGAACTTCCCTATTATTTTTAGAAGGGAGTTGCGGTCAGCCTCAGTCCAATCGGATCCATCCGAGAGTGTCTCGTCCTCATCTTGTTTGACATCAAATATCCGTTCGAACTCTCCTTGATTGAATATGTAAGGTACGATATCACGAGAATGACGCTCAGCGACATCAGGTATCATTGCCATGATTTTAAGCATCTGAGTTCTGACCTGCGGAGATAATTTCTTAGAGCCTCTTCTCTCTTTCAAGATCCGCAATAAAGTGCTATCAGAATTGTTATAATCGTTCCAAAGACCGCCAAAAGCATCTACCATTTCCCTCAGTCTCGGAATCCTGCTTTCCCAGAAGTCAGCATGAAAGACTTCAGAAGTCGGCACGTTATAGTACTCAATTTCGTCCTCGACCCCAGAGAGTTTGAGGAAAGTCATCAAAAGCTCCCATATCATTGCCTCGTTTCGGCTGTAGATTTTTGGTATCAGTTCATAAATACCTTCCCAAATAGGTGAGAAACGCACTGTGAGCAAACCGAATAAATGCTTTATGAAGAAAGTATCAACCCGAATATCCCGATCTGATTTAATGAAGTGAGCGCCCATCGTTCTGATTCTAGTGGTGATATCCCTAGCGTTTTCAATCGTCAAAGGGACGTCTTCCAAGTTCCTGCAATCATTCAAGAGTTGTGGCAGCTCCCTTCCTACAGCTTTCAGTAATGTTTCAACCAAATTTATGGTTTCATAGCGGATTTCTCGATCCGGAAGAAGAAGGTTATCAGACAAACTCAATAAAATGTCTTTATGATCCTCAATGGCGGCTTTTAGATGCGTATCAGTCATCATAGAGCGCAAAATTCTGTTGAAACCTTTAACAAAGTGAACACTAGTTTTCAGATCAGCCAATCTCTGTAACATTGATATCACGAAGGCAGCTTGAGAATCGCCGCAATCATCGCTTATCAGAAGCAGATAACCAATAATATCCTTGCTGAATTCGTTTAGATCTTCCACACTTTCCACCAAACGCTTCGCCAGAGAGAGTGGAATTGCTGCACCATCTCGCGAGTTTGATTTTCCATATCTCAAAATCAGTGCGTCCTGATATACCTTAAACAAAATTTCATCAGAGAGATTTGCGGAATTGCTCATGAAATCAAGCACTGAAGATTCGAGCTCCTGTGGAATATAAACTTGTAGCTTTGCAGCAGCGTGCGGCATCTCATCCATACGTGAAGAAAATAAAGCTAGCTTAGTGATGCAATCAGTAGATTGTACTTTGAGATATTGTTGGAGATACAAGCCGCCATTAAAGGTTAATACCCTCTCGCTGCAGATATTCAACAAAAAGGCAAAAAACGGTATGAAATCCTCTTTACAATTTTGCAGGTAGCGCTCAAAAAGTGTTCTATGGTGCTGGGTTAAAGTCTTCAAATCGCAATTTCGGAATATAACCGCTATCATAAAGGCAAGATTCATCGAGTTGCATGTCTTTTCGTTTGCAAGAGAAAGCAACTGCTCACCCAAAAGTACTAAACTCGACCAATCGGTCACCTTTTTCCCACTCTCCGCGAAAGCCAAAGCTGCGAGAATTTTGGCAATACCATTTAGATTGGCGGTCTCGGACTTCAGTTTACTTCGTAGACTTTCATTTATCACCTCATATAGAGGAACTAAGTGATCTGCAGAAGCATGTCTCGCAATACTCAACCAAACATCACAAAAAAGGTTAACCTCAGTGTCCCCATCTCTTAACAGAACCTGACCAAGCAGCACTTCAATTAAAATCTTGGATCTTGAATGTAGCGCATTTGCAGTGGAAGTTAATGCTTCGGAGAAAAGAAGAAGCATACCATCATAAAGGTTAGAACTTTCCAAATTATCCAGTTTCTCGAAGGAAAATGATAAAAAAGTGCTTAAAGACGCTTGCTTTGACCTCCGGATGAGAAATGATAAGGCTTCCGCTGAAAAACGGGATATGTATTGTTTTGAATGCGACAGCAAAGGAAACAGCAAATTAAAAGTAGGCATGAGATCGTCACTCAGTAGCCGTGACAAATATTTGAAAATGTATGCCAAACAGTTAAAACCCCATTCAAAAACTTTAGATGATTCAAATTTGACAGCGCTATCTAACAGACGTATTAGCGAAGTCAACGCTCTCTCATAAAATTTAAGGAAATCTGGCCCCAGATCATGACAGAACTGTGCCAATAAATCAAGCAAAGGTTCAAGTGAGTATTCATCATGTTTTTCAATGCTCGAAATTAAAGAATCAAAGATTTTTTCATCATGATAAAGGATTTGTGGTAGAGTTTGCACCAAATTTTCCACTTTGTCCGCAAATCGACCAAATTCAGCGCTTAAATTAATTTCCTTCCAATGTTCAAAGGATGCTAAAAAATGAGAACTTTCAACATAATCATGAACTCTTTTCTGTAAATTTCTGGCTGGCTCGATACGTAGGTTATCAACTTTACTCTTGAATGACGAGTACGTATACCTTTTTGAACTTTTAGTAGTGACTTTCTGCCTTGCCATGATGCAACAGTACCCTTACTGAGCTTGGCCCTAGGTTAATCACTACTTACTTTGCAACTAAACGTTACCAAACCCTCTCTATATCTACTGTTCTTAACAAACTTCACCAAGCTCATCGCATCCATACATTGCCCGCTTGGAAAATTTTCGAGCTATTCAATGTAACCATATACGAAAGGTGAAGAGATCTTGATTGAATGTCTTACTGTGATGAATAGTCTATATATGTCCATTGTTCAGGCGGTGATAAACTTGGTGAAGAGGTTAGGCTTGGTTTTGATTGAAATACTGTCAAAGGAAGACTGCTGATCGAGATCGATACAGTCTTCGTTTGCGAGCGACAGCAGATCGAAAAATGCCCTACTAGCCTCTTCCTTCGATATATCTTGTCTTAAATTGGAAACATCCGATTTATGTCCTGCCGTTAAAAGGTCATCAAAAGTTGGTGCATCAATAGAGGCGAATTCTGTTCTTAAGAGTTCAGCCATACGCACTGTTGTTTTAGATGCAGTATCAGTGGGAGGAAGCCGTACTTCTTGTGTTTGTTCCGAAATAGATTGGTCTGTCTGAGACGACTCTCTCTCGGGAGAACTTAGCAGGTTTTCATTAGTAGGCAGTTGCCCAACGTCAGCGGCTATCGGCATGAAATGATCGCTGTCTTCTGTGTCGGAGGCGCTTCCATGATTTGTATCCTCATTGCTAATTAGATGCTCATCAAGACTTAATGAAATGTCTATTTGTGCTTCTTCTGGGGGTCCTTCCACCTCTGGTAGACTTAATTTTTGTCTCTTCGATTTTTGGAATGATAGTAGGTCCGTCAGCATGGATGATGGAAGGTAGTTTATACTTAACAGAAGGTCATCTAAAATCCTTTTCTTCGTTAAACCGTTGTCATTTTGTTCTGAACTCGCATTCGTAATATCACCAAAAGTTTCTCTAATCTGAGGTTCTTTGAGTTCAGTTTCGTTATCGAGTTCTATTGGCTTCGCATTAGCTAATTCAGAGTTTTTCTTGAGACGCTTTACAGGAATTTCCTTCTCTATTACGGGCTCTTCCTCAGCAAGCGGCTCTTCTATCACTGGCTCCTTTTCAAGACCCAGATCGATTCCCAGATCTTCGTTATCATCGATCATAGACGCATTGTCAGCTCTCCTGCCCAGTTCTACTGACATAGTTGATGAATTCTCGTCGTGATCCTGTTGTTCTTCATCCTTGCTTATTCCTAAGTCCCATTGTCCATTATTTGGATCGTCAAGCGGAAAATCATCATCCTCGATCAACGGTATCGTTCCAACACGACTTTCAGCCATTGAACCTTCGTCGAGCGTCGTTTGCCTGGTACCTTCCTCCCATGTCTTTGATGGCTGACCGTCTTCGAAGTCGAAATCGAGATTTAACGCTGAGGTCTCATGAAGATCTAGATCATCATCCCCACCGAACCCCCTGCCAATCTCGAGAGAAGTGTCCCAAGGCGCAGCTCCTTGAACTCTCCTGCGCATCGAGTTGTCACCATCTAGGAGATTATGTGAAGTTTGATCACTCTCCAAAAAATCTAAACTAGGAACCGACAGCACTTCTCTTTCTGTCACTGAATCTTGCAATATCAGTTGTTCGATTGATGTGATTGTATTAGATTTCCCAATAGTAACATTGACTCTTTGATTCATTTTGAATATAGTACTAATCTTCATCAATGTATCCTTTATGTCTGTCAGAAGGAACGCCGCCTGCTTCGAGTAAACGCGTACTATACCTTGTAAAAGATCGCCTGAAGTATGAAGCGTAATATATTCAAAACCGCTTCTTTCTCTGGACCCATCAGTAGCACAACCGGAAGCTTTAGCGATCTCATTTGCAGATTCTGGTATACTTGTTTGCAAGACAGAAGTCTTGGGTAAATTGGACATATTAGCAGCCAACCAAATCTGAGCCAATGGGCCACTTTTGGTGGCAATTCTCACGGAACAATAAGGTTGTACTGCAGATTGCATCGATAGTTAAGCAAATGAAATAAAACGTAATATGGAAAGCAAAATGTTACTGTCAATTATCAGCAATGATTCTTATTCTAGCAGTAATCGGAAATGGTTACCACTTGTCTTCTTATATCATAATATGACAATCAATGAGGCTAATAAGATGCCATTGATAGTGTATTAACAACTTCATGAAATGCTGTATGCTCGAACTCATTTTCACTATTCACTTTACGCGTCGCACATCAAACTTACGCGTTTTCGCGCATCGCTGGTTAACTAAATCAACAAAACACTTAAAGCTGGTTTCACAGCATAATACGTTTTTCGTGCTGTCTTTATTTACCTCTCGATATCTTGAATATAAAAATTGGAACTTTCTAAATGCTGTCACTATTTGAGAGCAGCTTGTAAGGATTCCAAAACTTCAATTTGAATGGCAGCTTCAGCAGCAGTCCTTTCGTCAGAAGAATTGATCTTATTCTTAGCTTCGCTTAAAAGAGACTTGATGTTTTCCTGTGAGAACGATTCCAATGGGAAAGCTTCCACTGAAGTGATACATAATGTGGAGTCTGGTTGCACAGTAGCAAAACCACCAGAAACAAAGTACTTCTTGGATTCAGTACCTTGAAACACCTCGACAACACCAGGTTTTAATTGTTCGACGGTAGGCACGTGATTGGCTAAGATACCAATTCTACCAGATTGAGCAGGTAAGTTAACTTGGGTGACTTCAGAACCAGCGGAAATTGTTTCATGTGGTAGGGCAAATTGCAATTTTAGAAAACTGGATGAAGCAGCTTCAGCATAAAAACGTTTGCTCACAACGTTCAAAGATCTGGACAAATTTCTGGCAGTATTCAAACGCAACATCTTGTATCTTCTTTGTATGCAATTGTTTAATAGGTCAATATATGGAAAACGAAGGGCCAATTCAATGGTTCGATAATAGCCTTCTGGTTTACGGAGTCTTACCAGATAGTAAGAGCTTACAGTTCGGTTCCAGCTCTCCAGACGACAGAACCTACAGATGCCAGAGAACGTTAGAAGGATGAAAAAAACTGTTACCCGATCTTTGAGGAAGAGGAAGTTGATTGGCCAGTCGAGCTCCGGCCGGGTAACGGAGAGGGCAGTGGTTCAGTGATCTCGGCGGCTATATAAACCAGTGATAGAAGCAATCCTTCACTTTCACTAGCTCTTTGTTGATAGGTTCCTACAACAAGAAAAGGACTTGCAAGACCGTTATAGACGGTTCTTCTAACCGGATAGTGTTGGTGAACTTCTCGAATGGAAGGGATACCGGTAACAAGGTAGTGGACTTATTTGCGCACTCAATTTTTTGTTGTTTACAGTGTTTTCTGCTACATTTGGATGTATATAATGTCTCGAAGTATATTCATGACGATGATTTTTACGCAATTTTTGAGACCAACCGGTTAGAATAACCAGAATTGAGTTCTGTAGGGTTAGGTGAAACCAGCAGTTACTGACAGAGTATGACACGACGAGATGTGGCGCTTATCTGTGTTGATGGAACACCTTGAGGTCGGTGAGTTGGATAAAATCGTTGTGAATGGTTTTTGTTCGGGTAACACCCTCATTTCAGTCATTATCTGGTTTATGATCTACCCTGAGCCGTGAACCGAAATTGCACATTCTTTTGTAGGATGATGCCTGGTGGAAGATCACTAGGACTTTCTGAAGCGATAAAGACAACATGGTTACTCTGCAAGGCACTCCGAGCACTAGTGGAACGCCAAATTTTACGGCGACATTACCTCCTCATAATAATAAACTTACGCAATGCTTTGATGATATAATGAAAGTGGCCGCTGAGATGATGGTTCAACAGCAGCTGAAAACTGTTCAACTAGATACATCTGTTATTAATGGCTTCAGTGAAGCACAGCAAAGAGTCCTGAGCGATAAGATACATTTGTTTCACTCAATTTTAGACGATTTGGAGACAACTTTATCAAAGAGTAAGAGCTACGTTAAGGCCATACATCAAATTGCTGTTGAAAAGGAGAAGGAAAAAGAACGACAAAGGATAGACCAGCGCAGAAAGCAGGAGGAGGAGGAGCAAAGGAAAAATAGAGAACTTGAAGAGTTGAAGAACCGCCCGGTGTCGGGACAGAGGATTGAAGACAACCGACAACATGACATAGAGCCTGAAAATAGGCCAGAGTTTCCGATAGACAGGACAAGTGGTATGCTGATGGGAAATTTGGGAGACGATGGCCGAAACATAAATGGCTCACCAAGCATGGCTATGAGCGCACAATCTCAGATAGCGATGACGCCTGGAGATTCTCAACAGCAGTCGCCACGAAATTCTCAGGGACGACCAACGCAAGGAGACGATATGGGAGAAATCGGAAATATGGACATTTCAATGTTTCCAGGACTCGATAATACAGGGTTTGACATGGGTAATTTCAGTACAGGGATTAATGTACCGGAGAAAAACGGCGATAAAACCGCCGAGCCTATAAATAATTTTGAAAAACCGTCTGGTACCACTGATAATAACGCTTCTGGGAATCCAGAAACGGGCTATATGGCTGATAATGGAGATAATTATTTGACATTGAACGATTTTAACGACTTGAATATAGATTGGGCAGCTAATGGCGATAATGGTGATCTTGATTTGAACGGGTTCAATATTTGAAAAGCCACAAGGGTTAAGAATCACTCGGTTTATATTGCTGAGTATATATATGGAGAGAGGAGTATAAAAGATATGCAAATGCTCATTAGGGTGGGGCGTTAAATAATACAATGCAGCTCAGAGAATTAGGACTTAGTTTCTCAAAGATAAACTACCATTGCGGTAACATTGTCGGTAGTCCCGTTTTCCAAAGCACATCTCACTAATATCTTGGCGGCTTCGTCAGGATCTTTCATATCTTTGATGAGGTCACAAGCCTCTTGGTCATCAATGACGTCCCACAGGCCATCACATGCCAGTATCAAGAACTCATCATCAGCTGTTATTTCAACACTGGTGGTGAAGGGATTACCTACCACTAGGCCATCGAAGAACTTATCACCCAAGGATCTAGTCACCGCTAGCATGCCATTCACTCGACTTTTCATGATTAATCCTCCTGCTTTCTCCACTCTTTGCATTTCTAAGATATCTGATGCTTTGTGATCGTAAGTTAGTCGTACGCTTTGTCCCTTCCTGAACAGAACAATACGTGAGTCTCCAACATTTGCTGTATATAGCTTCCTCTTGTGTTTCGCTAGATCGGTCAATTGTCCAGGTTCATTTTCCGGTATTTCCCATCGTAAAATGCATACTGCAGCTGTGCACCCACTATTACCTGGAAGATTGGTGTTTATCTGCTCATCTAAGATCAAGAAAGACTTATTCAAAATGTCCCTCACGTCTAAAGCCTCGTTCTCAACCAGCAATTTCTCAACGACTGTATGCAGATGAGAACCACACCATTTAGATGCCTGAGAACCGGCGTGTCCATCAAAAACAGCAAAATATCCCCAATCCAAGCGAGATGCAAAATTCTTCACATATGTATGCACATCTTCCATCGTCTTACGAAATTTTGCATTCTTATTCTCCGCTACACCCACTCGATAACTTAGCTTATAATGCTGTCCATCGCTAGCTTTCGTACCCATTATTCCTTGCGATTGATACCAATATGGATAAGTAAACCACTGATAATGTGTATTGTAACGATTCTTCCAAAAATAGAATAACTTATTTCAGATCGAAACCAGATTCAATTAGAAATTCCTCTGCTTCACAGCTTCAGCAATGTAGAACAAATTCAATGAATAATAACGATAATCCAGGTAGATAAAAGACTGAATCGAAAAGTTGCCAATGAGTGTTCAGCCAACGACTCGCAAAATTTCAAAATTTAAAAAGCTTCAATCACGTCGCCAAACGGCCTAAATATCTGTGGCACGTATCGACCAGTTAAGCAATCTCTTGTGGTTAAATCTCTATATTTCAAAACTAATGCTTGGTTATATCTATTCAGATGAGGTGCCCGCCTTGATAAAATACGTATAGTAAGAATACTGTCACGTGACGTATTATTGAATCTTAGAAATATTCAACATTAATGGGATTATATAAAGGAATCATAGGTATAGACCTTCCAAGTTTTCTTCCACTTTGTTCTTTAGGACACGTTCTTTAGCCTGTTTGAAATCTTCTGCTGTGACTTGCATTCTACGTTCTCTGAGTGCAAGTAAACCTGCTTCGGTGCACATTGCCTGAATATCAGCACCTGATAGATCGTCCTTTGATGTGACTAGTTCTTCCAAATGTACATCTGAGCTTAAACTCATCTTTGAAGTATGAATACCTAATATTTTTCTCTTTGTACCCAAATCTGGGTTTTCAAAAAGGATCTTACGGTCTATTCTGCCTGGTCTAATAAGTGCAGGATCTAAACTTTCGATCTTATTTGTAGCCATGATAACCTTCACATCACCTCTATCGTCAAAACCGTCTAGTTGATTTAGAAGTTCCAACATGGTTCTTTGAATTTCTCTTTCACCTCCGCTGTTTGAATCATATCTCTTTGTACCGATGGCATCGATTTCATCTATAAAGACGATACTTGGAGCGTTTTCCGCGGCGACTTTGAAAATTTGCCTGCAAAGTCTGGGACCATCACCCAAATATTTTTGAATAAGTTCCGAACCGACAATCCTTAGAAAAGTCGCTGAGGTCTGGTTAGCCACTGCCTTTGCTAGAAGAGTCTTACCTGTACCTGGCGCTCCGTATAGAATAACACCTTTGGGAGGTTTGATACCCATTTCTTCGTAAAGTTCAGGGTGTGTAAGCGGTAATTCGACTGCTTCTTTAATTTCTTGAATTTGATTCTCCAAGCCACCGATATCGCTGTAAGATTCTGTTGGAGATTTATCGATCTTCATGACAGAAATCATCGGATCAGTATCTTCCTGTAACACACCCACGATCGACATTGTTTTATGATGCAGTAGAACGGAACAACCGGGTTCCAACAACTCTTTATCAGCAAAAGACAAGATAGAGACGTAATAATCAGGCATCGTAGGGCTTGTCACAATAGCGTGATCATCATCGATAATCTCTTCCAAAGTACCAATACTCAATGGATTACCTCTAATCTCCTCCAACTGCTTTTTCTCTTCTTCCTGTTTCTTCTCGATCGGTTTAAGGATCTCCGAATTTGTAACAAACTCTTCCTCCAGCAACAAATGATCCTTAATTCTCTCCATCCTCAAAAGTTTTAACTTACAACGTGTGCTGGGATTGACTGTGGGCAACTTTTCAGCGGTTGCTGGACCACCTCTTCTCTTTTTCCTTCCAAATCTCGACTGTACTGGCGGTTCATATTTAGGTTTCTCCTTGCTACCTCTCTTTTTCTTCTTATCCTGTCCTGAAGATACACCTTGTCCCATGGCACCTACACCTACTAGCTGGATAGACAACTACTCTTAATACATGAAAGTTGTTACCTTTCATTCTTTTGCCACCTTCTTCTTTAAACCCTAGAATACTAAGAAAATCCAAAAAAAAAACGACAACTGCAGGACTCGAACCTGCGCGGGCAGAGCCCAAAAGATTTCTAATCTTTCGCCTTAACCACTCGGCCAAGTTGCCACAATAACTATGGGAAATTCAATCCTTAAAATAAATCATACCGCATCATATTGGTCATCCAAACCCTCACCTAACATCCTCCGCGTGCGTTGATCGCCCGTAAGTTTAGCTGTTGTTTCCGTTGCATAGCCGCCAATAGTCCGCTTTTTACCCGTCAGCGGATACCGATTACAAAGAAAATTCGTAACGTTTGTTTTTTCCATGTCAACGCCGTGCCGGAAATAAGAATTTTATGGTTCCGCGGAACGATTTATTCGAAACTTATACTGCTTTGCCATAACAAAGGCATTTCCATGGGCATCGCAATGACTAGTTTATTTGAAGCATACAACTGTATAGAACAAATAGATATATTTTAAAGTGAAATATACGGGATTATGTCAAGGCTTTAGGTCTAATCAGAGAGAGTGAATACGAATCATATATCAATCGTTAAATCTGTCTATAGCGTTGCTTCATCTTTCAAAATTGTATAGATGTCAAGTTCCGAAGTGAAAGAGATTAATTCACCCTCGTCGAGTGAATCTCAAGGAGCTGATGAACAAAGATCGTTAGCACGCAGTGATTTTAGTTATAGAGCTTATAATGATGAAGAATCGGATAAACCTATGTTTGAAGTAAGTGGTGATGATACGACACGATTAAAATCACATACGAGTTTTAATGCGGAGACAATGTCACAAATTTGTTGTTTAGCACGGTCTCTTTCGCGTAAAGTTAGTAAAGAAGATGTGGAAAATAGAGATCTTAGTGGTTTTAATGCTGAAAATATTTTATCTCGATTTGTTAATGATGCTTCTGATCAGGGGATTCATTTTAGAAAGACTGGAGTTATCTTGGAGGATGTTGGCGCCGAAGGTGATGATGAGAGTGCACTTGAAGGGGTTACTTTTGGAAATATTCTTTGTTTGCCGCTTACCATCTATAGGGGGATAAAGGCGAGAAAACATCGTAAGATGAGAAAGATTTTGAGGGATGTTAATGTGTTGGCTAAACCGGGTGAAATGATTTTGGTATTGGGTAGACCTGGTGCTGGTTGTTCTTCATTGTTGAAGACAACGGCGGGTGTAATTGATCAATTTTCTGGTGGTGTGAGTGGTTCTATATCATATGATGGTATTCCACAAGCTGAGATGATGAAACATTTTAAATCTGATGTTATATATAACGGGGAATTGGATGTTCATTTTCCGTATTTGACCGTTAAGCAGACTTTGGATTTCGCGATCGCCTGTAAGACGCCCGCGCGGAGAGTTAACAATGTTTCTAGACAGGAATACATTGAACAGACCAGGGATTTCTATGCGACGATATTTGGTCTTACTCATACTTACGATACAAAAGTTGGTAACGATTTTGTGAGAGGTGTATCTGGTGGTGAAAGAAAGCGTGTTTCGATCGCTGAAGCGGTTGTCGCTAGAGGTTCAGTGTATTGTTGGGATAATGCCACAAGGGGTTTGGATGCATCTACTGCTTTAGAATATGCCAAGGCTATTCGTATCATGACAAATTTGCAACAATCTACTGCATTTGTCACCATTTATCAAGCAAGTGAGAACATTTACAATACATTTGATAAAGTTACCGTGCTGTATGCGGGTAGACAAGTATATTTTGGTGCAATCGAGGACGCAAAAGATTATTTTTGGAGAATGGGTTACGAATGTCCTGCAAGACAGGATACCGCGGAATTTCTAACGGTGTTGACAGATCCAAACGGTTTACATCAGATCAGAGCTGGTTTTGAAAAGAGAGTCCCTAGAACTGCTGAAGAATTTGAAAAATACTGGCAAAATTCGCCGGAATACGCTCAATTATTGAAAGATATTGAAGAATACAAGGCTACCGCTAACACAGAAAAGACTAGAAAGATTTACCATGAGTCGATGGTACAGGAGAAATCCAAACATGCACGGAAAAACTCTTACTATACTGTGTCATATTGGAAACAGTTGCAATTGTGTATCCAAAGAGGATTCCAAAGAATTTACGGTAATAAATCCTATACCGTGATTAACATCATTGCAGCAATCATACAGGCTTTTATAGTGGGATCTCTTTGTTACCAAGCCCCAGCTACCACCAGTGGTGCATTTACAAGAGGTGGTGTCCTTTATTTTGCTTTGTTGTATTATTCGTTGATGGCTTTGGCAAATATCACTTTGGATTACAGACCAATTTTACAGAAACATAAGAACTATTCCCTTTATCATCCATCCGCAGAGGCACTTGGTGCTAATATTGCTGGTTTCCCCTTCAGAATGATTGGTTTGACCTTTTTTATCATCATCCTGTATTTCCTAGCTGGATTACACACTAGTGCTGGAAGTTTCTTTACCGTTTACCTTTTCTTAACGATGTGTTCCGAAGCCATCAATGGACTATTTGAAATGATCACGGCTGGTTGCGATACAATTTCTCAAGCGAATGCAATTGCCGGTATCCTGATGATGTCAATTTCGATGTACTCAACCTATATGATTCAATTGCCCTCAATGCATCCTTGGTTTGTTTGGATTGCCTACATCTTACCCATCAGATATGCTTTTGAATCTATGCTAAATGCTGAGTTCCATGGTAGACATATGGACTGTGGTGGCGGTGTTATTCCATCTGGTCCCGGATACGAAAATGTCAACGCCAATGAAAAAGTCTGCGCATTTGTAGGTTCAAAACCGGGTCAGTCTTGGGTCCTGGGAGATGACTATCTGAGAGTACAATTCAAGTACGAATACAAGCACACATGGAGAAATTTTGGTATCTTATGGTGCTTCTTGATTGGTTATATTGCAATAAAAGCCATCATTACCGAAATTAAACGTCCCGTGAAAGGAGGCGGTGACGCTTTGATCTTTAAGAAGGGCCACAAAGGATTGGCTAAGAAGACGAGACCTGATGACGAGGAGGCTGCCGATAACTTGAACGTCGCAGATGTTAAGGAGAAGTTATCGATTGGGGAAAGCATGAACTCCAGTCAAGTCAATGTAGATGCTTTTGAAGAATTACACAGTAGCGGCGTTTTCATATGGAGAAATGTGAACTATACAATTCCATATAAAGGGGGCTTGAGACAGCTATTGGACAATGTATCCGGCTACTGCGCTCCCGGTACCATGACTGCGCTAATGGGTGAATCAGGTGCTGGTAAGACAACGCTTTTGAATACTTTGGCACAACGGAACGTCGGTATCATCACAGGAGACATGCTCGTTAACGGGTGTCCAATTGATGCAAGTTTTGAGAGAAGGACGGGATATGTCCAGCAGCAAGATCTTCACGTAGCTGAAATGACTGTTAGAGAATCTCTGATATTTTCAGCTCGTATGCGTCGGAAACAATCAGTTCCAGATAAAGAAAAGCTTGAATTCGTCGAAAAGATTATTGAAATTTTGGATATGAGCGAATACGCCGAAGCTCTAGTTGGTGAACTAGGAGCTGGTTTGAATGTTGAGCAAAGGAAAAAATTATCGATTGGTGTCGAATTGGTTGCCAAGCCAGATCTTCTTTTATTTTTGGATGAGCCAACATCTGGGCTTGACTCTCAATCAGCTTGGGCCATCGTTCAAATTCTGAGGAAGTTGACAGCTGCTGGTCAATCAATCTTGTGTACCATTCATCAGCCCTCAGCTACCCTTTTCGAACAGTTTGATAGACTCCTTTTGTTGAGAAAGGGCGGTCAAACAGTTTATTTTGGCGATGTGGGTCCCAATTCATCCACTTTGTTGGACTACTTTGAAAGAAGTGGTGCCAGGAGATGTGACAAGAGCGAGAACCCTGCTGAATATATTTTGGAAGCGATTGGTGCTGGTGCCACCGCTAGCGTAGAGGAAGATTGGCACGAAATTTGGAAGAATTCTCCAGAGTTCAAGGCCAATGAGGAAAAAATTGAAAACATGATGAGAGAACTATCATCCAAGGAGAAGGACTCTACAAAATCTAAGGAAGATGTTAAGAAATATGCCACAGGATACTTCTATCAGTTCAAGCATGTTTACTGGAGAACAGCTACCATCTTCTGGAGAGATGTCAACTATCTAATGTCCAAACTCATGTTGATGTTGGTTGGTGGTCTATACGTCGGTTTTACATTCTTTGATGTTGGTAACAGTTATACCGGTCTACAAAACACTCTTTTCGCTACGTTTATCTCCATCGTTCTATCGGCGCCGGCCATGAACCAGATCCAAGCCCGTGCGTTGGCTTCGAGGGAGCTGTTTGAAGTTAGAGAATCTAAATCTAATATGTTCCATTGGTCTCTACTGCTAATAACCCAATATCTTTGTGAGATTCCCTACCATTTTGTGTTCTCCACAATTTACTTTGTCAGCTTCTACTTCCCACTAAGAAATTTCTTTGAAGCGTCAAGATCAGCGGTTTTCTTCTTAAACTATTCCATTGTGTTCCAACTATACTATGTCGCTTTAGGCCTAATGGTTTTGTACATGGCACCTAACCTGCCTTCTGCTGCTGTGATCATGGGTCTGGTTCTTTCCTTCTTACTCTCGTTCTGTGGAGTGGTTCAACCACCATCACTAATGCCAGGGTTCTGGACTTTCATGTGGAAAGTCTCACCATACACCTATTTTGTCCAAAACCTATTGGGAATAGTGTTACATGACAAGAAAGTCGTCTGTAAACAAAAGGAACTATCGTTCTTTGATCCACCAACTGGCATGACTTGCGGAGAATACATGAAACCTTTCCTTTCCAAAGCTACTGGTTACATTCAAAATCCAGACGCAACAGAAAACTGTGCTTACTGCGTATACTCTGTTGGAGACGATTATTTGACAAGAATAAGTGCCAGCTACTCATATCTATGGAGAAATTTCGGTTTCTACTGGGTCTACATCGGCTTCAACCTTTGCGCAATGATCGGAATCTACTACCTCTTCCATGTGAGAAAAGTGAGCCTAATTGATTTCGGCGCAATCAAGAACTCTCTCTCCACAATTAGAGGCAAACTACCCTTCAACAGAAGAAAGATAAGATCTGCTACATGAACGGAC
Source organism: Torulaspora globosa (assembly GCA_013694445.1). Taxonomy (NCBI): domain Eukaryota; kingdom Fungi; phylum Ascomycota; class Saccharomycetes; order Saccharomycetales; family Saccharomycetaceae; genus Torulaspora; species Torulaspora globosa. The sequence continues at coordinate 677,470 of CP059270.1, forward strand.
GCTCGCGGAATGCCGGACGCTCGCGGAATGCCGGACGCTCGCGGAATGCCGGACGAGATTTCGTTCGTTATAATCTATACGAATATTTCATTGTACAATAAAACTAGTAATAGAAAGAATGATAAGCTTTCATTGGGCTGGCCCTCTCAAGAAGTGAGGGACAATGCCCATTGTCGTCTGAAGCTAAAGATCATACAAATAAGCGTATTGATATCAAAGTTCTTTTCAAACCGGAAATCGATTGTCGAGATAACAAAAGATAAAGAAATCTAATGCTTGAATTAAGGTTTTAGCCTGGTATTATCCAGCGGATACCGAGAATTTGAGCTCAGTAGATGATCAACTTTCTATGGAAGTGTCAAAAAGCTTATTATTCATTGCAAAGTGTTCTTCCTTTTGATAAGATAAGAAAGAAGCGTCAACTTTTCTTAATCCAGTGATCTTACAGTGATGAGAGAGCAAGATTACAAGGTTTAATGTGGCATATATAACCGGGGAACAGTTTAAGAGTATTTCATGTTGTTTGTTCAATCAATGATAACCGAGACCAACAATAATGATGGAAACAGATGAATTAGCAGCAGTTTTCAGCAATCCCAGTCGGAATTCATTACACAAGAGAAACCCTGAGGATGAAATTTTAGAGAAACATAAAATAAGGGCTACCGGTAAGAGTTTCTACGAAGAAGAAGCTTCTTCTACTGTCGAGGCTTCTGTTGACGAATTTGTTGAAGAGAAAACTCGTTGGCAAAAATTTTATACTAAATGGATTATTGTGGATTCATCGGTAGCCGATCTATCGTTGACTGAGTCGTTTCTGTATAATCATGATTTGAAGCCCGTGGAAGAAAAAAGACGAGTTTGGTCATGGTTCAATTTTGCATATTTCTGGCTGGCCGATTGTTTTAATATCAATACTTGGCAGGTTGCTGCCACTGGTATGCAATTGGGATTAAATTGGTGGCAATGTTGGATAACTGTTTGGATTGGTTATGGACTTGTTGGTGTATTTGTCGTTGCGGCTTCCAGATGCGGTGCCGCATATCATCTTTCTTTTCCCATTAGCGTGAGAGCTTCATTTGGTATTTTCTTCTCTATGTGGCCTATAATTAATCGTGTTGTCATGGCTATTGTATGGTATTCGGTCCAGGCATACTTGGGAGGTTCCACTGTTTCGTTGATGTTGCAGTCTATTTTCGGTACCGATTTGAACGAGAGAATTCCTAACCATTTTGGTTCACCCAATGCGACTACTTTTGAGTTTATGTGTTTTTTCATCTTTTGGGTTGGAAGTATACCGTTTTTATTGGTTGCACCTCATAAGATTAGACATCTTTTCACAGTGAAGGCAGCTTTAGTTCCCATTGCTGCCTTTGGGTTTCTGATATGGGCTGTAAAGAAATCACACGGTAAAATTGCGTTGGGTTCGTTGAATGACACAACACCTCATGGATCTGAATTTTCTTGGGTCTTTATCAGGTCCATCATTGGATGCCTAGCCAATTTCGCTACTTTAATCGTGAACGCTCCAGATTTTGCGAGATTCTCTAAGACCCCTGCGTCTTCATTATGGACACAGTTAATTGGTATTCCTTTCCTATTTTCTATCACCTGTTTGATTGGTATTATCGTCACTGCAGCTGGATATGAGTTATACGGAGTTAATTATTGGTCTCCAATTGACGTGCTGGCGCGTTTCTTGGATAGTTCTTTCACAGCTTCGACAAGAGCAGGTGTGTTTTTGATTGCATTTGTATTCACACTTGCCCAACTCGGTACCAATATATCTGCGAATTCACTATCATGCGGAACCGATATGACCGCTTTATTCCCCAGATTTGTTAACATTCGTCGAGGATCTTTATTTTGTGCTATAATTGCGCTCTGTATTTGCCCATGGAACTTACTGGCAACTTCCAACAAATTCACTATGGCATTATCCGCTTATGCCATCTTTTTGTCCAGTATTGCCGGTATAATCGCTGCAGATTATTTCGTTGTGAGAAGAGGTTACATTAAGCTATCTCATCTTTACTCGAACAAGAAAGGCTCATTTTACATGTTCAACAATCGATTCGGTATAAATTGGAGAGCCGCGGTAGCATATATCTGTGGTGTCGCTCCTAATTTACCGGGCTTCATTGGAACGGTTGGAGCACCACAAATCACTGTTTCGCAAGGTGCCTTGAATCTTTACTATTTGAGCTACTGGATAGGATATTTCATCAGCTTTTTGATTTACATTGCTCTGTGCTACATTTCCCCGGTCCCCGGTATGCCCGTCAAGAACATTGTGCGTGACAAGGGCTGGTTCCAACGATTTGTTGATGTTGAAGATTTCGAAGAGCAATGGAGAAGTGACTTGAAGAGACCTGACCTCGAAGACGATTATGTTGACGTCTACGAGTACGGAAATGGGAAAACTTGTTTATAAAACAAATTGTGAGATCTTTAATTTTAGTACTTTTAAAAGACTGTTTAATCAAGAATCCTATGAATTGCAAGTTCATCGTGGTCGAATTAATGTAATCAACTGTAACGATGATTAATGAATGATGAAGCTTTCATAGCGCTTATCACGTTTGTATTTTATAGGTAAAAGCGCTAAATATTGATATGTGCGTTGGGCAGGTAAGTAGGAATATTTGATTCGCTTAAAAAGCAGGCAACCTAAAACAAGTACATTCCGTCCTGATCATTCCTTCCGCTGGATGATCTATGTATTCTATCTTCTCTTTCAAACTCCCTCCATGTTCTCATCTTGATCTTGGAATGATCGAACTCACCCTCGGCGTCATCGTGCCCACCTTTGTTCCCACCAGCGATTGTTCTGGTCTCACCCCATGAAAAGTCATCGAATTTCCAGTAAGCGTAAGTTGGTAATACACCATTCCAAATGGGCAATGCAAGTATATAAATACCCATCCACATCAGGTAGGACCATCTTGTGGCCGTTATAACGACAATCAAACCAGGTAAACCCAAAATGATAGCAAGCAGAATCAAAGTCATAGTCGGGGTGGGCGTCGAGACGATAGCAAAAATGATGACATATATGGTGAAGCAGATCGCTAACGGCAGCACCAGTGTTCCGACCAATTCGATACCAATGACGAATTGCATAGAGAAACAGAAAGTTCCACACAAATCTCTAATCAATACCAATTCGAAAAGATTGTGAACAGTGGAATTGATCCAACGCCGACGTTGAGACAACAAAACTTTGAACTTATCAGGAACAATGGTTTTGCAGGCCGCCTTAGGAACGAACACCTGTTTCCTTTTTGGAAAGGTCCTTAACATCAACGACGATAGATATCTGTCTTCTCCAAGCAGTAACAGATTCTTTTTATGCAGGGTGTCCGTAACGTTGTCTGAATAGCGCTCGACAATGTCAGGATTAGCTAAAATTGGTACCCAAAAACCGTCAGATCCTTTGGGCGACTTGATACGATAAATCGAAAAGCAACCTGGTAAACAAGTTACGGAGCCAAACACAGATTCAAAAGCCTTAGCCTGGTGATGCGAAATATAATACTCAAAAACCTGTATGGCCGTGACCCAGGACTGGCCTTTGTTGGCGATCTTGGTCTCACCACAAAGACCCATAATCAGCGGATCTTTGACCATCTCTGCTACCATATGGGTTAGAGAATCAGGAAAGACTTTTGTATCAGCGTCAACCATAAGAACAGTTTCATAAAAATCTGCCATTAAACCAGTCACTTGCCAAATGCTCTTTAGAAGCTGAAATTCCAGCTCTGTCATTCTTTCATCGAACGTCATCTTTTGCAAAAATGACATCAAAATAACCTGAGAATCACGCTTACCTCTGTTACCAGGTTTTGCAGAACCTTGCTCATCGGGAGTACCACATTTCACGATTGTCACCATCGGAACTCTCTGTTGCTTCTCTGGTGGAACAGTTTCATTGTCATATTTGTAAAAACCAGCGTAAATTTTGGCCATATTATGACGTTTTGAACCGGAGGCCACCGCAACGTAGGAATACGGTTGAACTTCATCTGGCGGTACAATAAAATCTTCCATCATTCCAAGGGCTATTTCGGGTGTAGTTTTATCATTACCAGAACCTTTAATCAGACCATCGCAAACTACCATCAATAATTTATGGGAATTTGGATAATCTGTTGTGGATAATGAGTCTAGGGTGGTCTTCAAACCCTCTTCATCTTCTGAATAGCAGGTCACAAAGCAAATCGTATGGATAAGTGGAAAACCATACGGCAGATAATCCAGTGGCGGCTGCTGCACAGCATCTGGATGAATAATGGCGGAGTCGAAAGATTGTATGGACGATCCTCCAGGCGCTGTGATTCTTTGTTCCCCATTCCATAACAAAGAGTCGCTTGCAGCAAGTGTTGTCAAATCGCGAGACGGGAATGTATTACTTAAATTGATGGAATTGCGCTCTCTGGCGGCTCTTGCCGCACTCTGTGTTGCCATCGTTGTCATTCCTGCAATCGTACCATCTGTGGTCATATTGTCGTTGAAGTCACTGTTATTTCTTGGTTGAAACATTTTAGATCCTCTCTTCTTGAGAAGATCCATCTTGGACTCATTTCTAGCATGATGCTTAGGTCTCAATTCGGGAGCCACTTGCTTTATCGGTCCTTGAGTACGAATATCATTGGACCAATCTTCAATCTTATTTAGCTGCTGTCCCATAGTCTTATTATCAACGGGGAAAGCACCTTGCCTAATGGCAACTGCCCAACGGAAATAGCATGCAATCAAGAATTTGGCAATAACAACAGATAAGATGAATATTAATGACACGTAAAGAACCACGTCTGATGCAATGCAACCAACTGTCTTGGAATCAACTTCACCGACTTTAATAATCTCGCTTAAGCATCGAGCAACTTTTTTCTCGTAACTATTAGCCAATGCAATCGATAGATCATATCCTTGGAAATCAAGTCTTTTCAAATCATTAAACATTGGTGGATATTCAAGATCATCCGTCTGCAACCAATTCAAAAGCCCAAGATCGAGAACGTGTCCGTTGTAGACAACAAGATTCCTTGAAGAGTTTTTAATATCATCCCATGTGAAATAAACTTCAGCTGCTGGTTCCAACGCATAATAAGCATCTCTTGCAGCCTGTGACGTATGACAAGCCCAACCGTCGTAATATTCAGATTTGGTAAAATTTGGCTGAGTAGACCCATCTTGACTGAACAACTTACAAGGAAAGTACCACGCCAATTTCCCCTGATCATCATGCGGAATAGAACAATTTTCCCTTGGCTTTATCAGATCCAGACAGTTACCATTAACATTTTGAAATAGGAAAGATGCATCCATACCGCCCGCGTTCACAGGTGGATACAATACATTTGTACCTGCATCAATACCTGCAGCTGCAGGATGCGAAGAAGAATCCAACGCAAATGCCTTACCATTGATAATCAAATATCCACTCGATACTTGATTATTTTTCAAACGAAGTACACTATGACCACACACTGTACTTGTAAACCCAAAAGTCCAATACGCTACAAATGCACCCAAGTAAAATATAACAGAAATAAGACCAATTTTTTCCCTCCATGCCAACTGTCTCTCCTTCTTGGGCATACCACATAACGATAAAAGCGGTGCTGGAGCCCAAAACGATATAATATAACAATAAAATCTCCATGGTGTAATACTCTTGACTTTTTTAACATCATTTCCAACCGGTTTTGGTTGATCTTCCTTCACTTTCTTTTGATCATGAGAAAATTCCTGCATTGCATAACTCTCTACCCCACTACCATCAACCACAGACCCACTCAACTGTGATCTTCCCGCATAATTCGGTGTCACACCAGTCGTAGACGGCTGAACGTTCAAATGATCCTGCTGTTCCTGTGCTTTTTGCACATAATAATAATGTGGATTCTCTGGATTATTTAACTGATTCCTTTCAGGCCTAACCAATGATCCCTGTCTCTGAGGTCCATGTGAAATAGTACTGTGTCTTGATCGAAGCAAAGATTCTTGATCTCCAAAGCTTAAATACTGATCATCACGGTCATTCGACATAGCGCACTACCAGCCAAATCAACCAGCCAAATCGACCACCTTTTATATAGTTTGTACACTCAAACTCGACCAACCAACCAGTGAAACCAACAAACTCGACCAAACCAGCCAGATCAACCACCTTTTATACTTTGTATGTGGCTTTGGTATTCAATAATTTTTCACTATGTATACCATACATTATAAGCTATAATACACGAACTTGATGAACTCGATGAGCTATAAAAGGCTGGTTGAAATGGTCTTTCTCGAGGTCTGATGGTGTATTTAAGGTGATGTGAGATGGTCCAGCTGGTAGTTGTTGCATTTGGTGTTGTTATCAATGACCGACGGAGGACGACGGAAGATAATGTATCTTATCAATGAGATCGGCGATCGATTGGCGAGGTGAGAGCATGGAAGATCGGTTGTAGAGGGTATATATATGGGGGATGTTTCGTTTTGGTATGGTAAAATTGCGTTGGTGGATGGAAATAGACAATGAGATCAGTTATTGGAACAGAAACTAGTTTATGTGGGAATTTGAATATTGGAGCGGTAGCAGGGTTGGAAATTGAGTCTGGTAGGTTAAATAGAACTATCTTGGAGACGGGATCTCAATTTGGTGCTGCTTACCGTTGGGGGGAACTGCCACATGAATTTGGTATGAGAAGATTGGCTGGTACAGATGAAGACCGTCAAATGAGGGACTGGTTTGTTGCAGAATGCAAGGAATTAGGGTGTCAGATTAAGATTGATAAGATTGGTAATATCTTTGCTGTTTATCCGGGGAAGGACAAGTCGGGGAAACCTCCAACGGCGACGGGATCACATCTCGATACTCAGCCAGAAGCTGGCAAGTATGATGGGATTCTTGGTGTATTGGCTGGATTAGAGGTTTTGAGAACTTTTAAGGATAACAATTTTGTTCCCAATTATGATGTTTGTGTGGTAGTTTGGTTTAATGAAGAAGGTGCGAGATTTGCTCGGTCTTGTACGGGCAGTAGCGTTTGGTCTCATGATTTGGAGCTCGCTGAGGCGTATGCTTTGAAATCTGTCGGTGAAGAACATCCTGAAACCGTCTTAGAGTCCCTGACTAGGATTGGTTATGTGGGCGAAACAGCGGCTTCTTACAAGGAGAATGAAATTGATGCTCATTTCGAGTTACATATTGAGCAGGGACCAATACTCGAGGATGAAGGGAAAAAGATTGGTGTTGTCACTGGAGTTCAAAGCTATCATTGGGCTAAAATCACTGTAAAGGGCGAGGGCGCACATGCTGGTACTACACCTTGGAGATTGAGAAAAGATGCACTACTAATGTCATCGAAAATGATTGTAGCCGCTGCCGAAATCGCTAAATCACATCAGGGACTTTTCACCTGTGGTATAATTGATGCAAAACCATACTCGGTTAATATCATTCCGGGTGAAGTTTCGTTTACATTGGACGTTAGACATCCGGATGATTCAGTTGAAGAGATTATTCTGCAAGAGATAAAGGACGCTTTTGCCAAATTGGTAGTAGAAAACACTGCGGGGGCATTGACTTACCAGTGGGATGTTCTACAGATATCACCAGCTGTAAAATTCAATGAAATTTGCATCGAGTGTGTCTCCAGATCTGCATTTGCCCAATTTGATAAATCACAGGTCAGACAAATATGGTCTGGTGCTGGTCATGATTCATGTCAAACTGCTCCTCATGTGCCAACTTCAATGATTTTCATCCCATCAAAGGACGGTTTATCCCATAACTACTACGAGTACTCATCGGCACAAGAAGTGGAAGACGGATTCAAAGTATTGTTACAAGCGATTATCAATTACGATAACTACAGGGCATTGAGAGGTTATTAATAGGCCTCATATTGTTATTGATAATATACATAGGATTTAATATTTCATAAACTCAAGCATCTTCGCTTCGATGAAAGACGTTCATCTTGGGCAGACTGTAAGAGCCATTGCCCTCGGCCTTATTCTTGTAGCTCACAATCATACGCAGATATTTCATGAATAAGAAAGCCATAGATCCCAGACCTCTGAAGGTGGCTAGTGCGGCTACTGACCATAAAATGAAAATTAGGTATCCATTATTAACCTTCTCCGGTTTGTAAACTTGCGTGATTGACATGATAAATATCAGATTTGATAACATCCAAATCATGACAATTCTCGTTCTGATATCTCTGTAATAATCATTTCGTTTTTGAGATTCGTCAACTACTGTTTCTTCGAACTCAACTTCCTTCAGGCGGCTTTTAATCTCGGTGAACTTTTTATCAACTTCCTGAGGCCAATCCGTTTCGACAATCTGTTTACCGTCAGGACCTTGAACAACAATGGCTTTTGAAAGTGGCTTGGAACTGCTTGTGGATCCTTTGGTACCCCATGAGACGTCGTGCGTATTGCAGAACGCAAACACTTGTAAAGTACATGTAAAAGCTGGAAGTGTCAAAAAGTATTGAACTGAGGACGTTAACATGTGCCAAGGATCTAGGTACATGATAGAAGTAATGGTGTAAACACCATACGTGGAAAGCAGCGAAATTATGATATTAGTGAAAACCGACATAGATTCTCCTTTGGAAGCTAATGCTTTAATTGCGAAAACGAATCCACAAATCAATGCATATGCAGCGCAGATGGTCAAAATGATCATTGACGCTATGAACAAATGCTTGGCACCTTGAGGCCGATTACCCATTGAAATGATAAACAAACTTGCCAAATCACAGAAGATTAGGTACTTGAAGAAGATGAAAACTGCGTTACCATGCTTGATCACTCGATTCATTGACCCAGCTAAATAGTAAAACGTCAGAACAAAGTTCGAAATGGCAAACCATGAGAATAACATTTGAACAAATTGATAGAAGAATTCGATATGCAGGAATATTTTGCGTGTTACGGAGTGCTTTGTCTTCCAAATTTGGTAGAAATGGAGTTGAGCATACAATGCCGCAAACATAGCACCGTTTAACCAACGTCTTCTCTGCGAAATGAATTCCGGGACATCTTCTGGAACATCAGTCTCACCGGTAGCTTCCTTGACGTATTTCAGCACCCATTTAGCATTCTTCTTAGCGACTAATTCCCAACACAGAATTCTATCTTCCGCCAAATACATATTAGCAGTGAACACGTCATGATCTCTACCCTCCTGCGTTTCTCCCAAGAAATATGAATTTAACGGACCAGTACCATCTTCGTGGTTCTGTAGCGCTCGGTATCTGTAAGCTGATAGAGCGCCAGGCAGCACGGATATGTATCCGAACACGCTTTCTAATGGTTTATCAAGTATATTTGAGATTTTGTACTCGAAATTTTGAGATGCCACTAGCGGATTGAAAAGCTTCAATCCCCATTTGCCCTTCATAGTTTTGATTTGACCTGCTGCGCCAGCCACATTTGAGTCCATATCGAAGACTTTCCACAGATGATAAATGGCTGTATGATTTAAGCGGGTACCAACGTCAATCAATGTAACCACGTTTGGCTGTAGCACAGGACAGAAGGCGTTAAATAGCCACCGGTGCGAATTGATCTTCTTTCTATTCTCTTCTTTCAAGCAAAACACGAACTGCACCGGTACGATGTCTTTGGAGACGTAATCAAGATCAGAATTGATGGAAACCTGCGTTGTTAATTCAAAAATATGTGCCTTGACGGGATCTCCATTGACCGATGCCTTGGCCATATCTTCTTGGTAGACACCGATGGCGGCTAGGTAGTCCAGAGCACCTTGATTGACTTTTGTTCTTCCGTCACTGATGAGAATGACAGATACTTTCTTCCAGCCATTAGGACCCCAGACTTGTGAGCGTCTGCGGCTGCACAGATGAGACACGTTTTTCATGATGGAATCGATAGTTCTTGCCAATGCAAACTTATCTTCGTTGTACATCGTAATGCAAATGACAATTTGACATTCTCGATTCATCTCAGCAAACCTCAATGAGTAACCTTCTTCCAAAAACTGATCTGCTTCAACAGTACAAGCAGTATATCTCATCTCTGTAAATTCTGGCGAGTCTCTCCGTGGTAGGGTGTCCAGCAACCCTCTTGGGATAGGATTATCCAATTTCAAGATCGCCTTGGCCAGATTTGGGTTCTCCAACATTGGTCTCCTTCTGCTTTCAGAGTTGGCACGTCTCACATAGTCCCTACGAACTGGATGGTTTACTTCGAACTTCGTCTCGGCAAAATCGTCATTATAAATAGTCAATTGATCATCATCGCTCTCAAAAGATTTACGTTTCTTATCCTCTTCATACGATCCTCTGCTCACCGTTGAACCTGTCGAGACAGTCGCCTTAGAGCTCTGCGAGTACAATCTTCCCCCAAAAAGATTACCACTCCGAGGTGCAACTCTCGGTATCTGTTGGTAACCGCCAAGAATCTCCTCGGTCTCGTCATCCTCGTCATCGACCTGGAATACGGGTCGCTGAAGCGACCCGTAACCATTAGCTCTATACCGATCTGCCACAGGCGAGCTATGAGCACTGTCACGATAAAACTGCGCTCTATGACGACGATCAGGCGAATATCGTTGAGCTGCCTTCGAAGGTGACTGCGGAAGTCCTTGAAATCTCCTAGATTGATCATAATCATCGCCCAAATCTTCACGATCGTAAATTGTCCCCTCGGATCTACCACTATTGTTGGTATGAAACCTAGTCAACTGCGGAATTGAACCTCGATGAGGTGAACCACTAGTTGGCTCAACCATAAACGGATTTCTTGTCATTTTCAGCCCAAGTACCAATCGTTGGCTGTTCGTCCCAATGATGACGCCAATTCAAAGACATCAATTGAAGTTAAATCCACTTGAACATCACCAATTCTACCTTCTCACAGCCTAACAACATCCACCATCACCTTTCCAAAATCAGTAAAGCGTAAACAAGCCCATTTAGTCAACTTGATGGTCAATAAAGAATGTAATAATACATCAACTTTTGACTGAAAAAATACAATTGATAGGAAAGAACCCTATAAGCAACCGTTAGGGCTCTTAGAAGGCATTGTATCGTGACTAGCGTTAGCTGTTAAGCTTAGAAGCTAGGATCAGGTTTGTAATCAGTTGGAAGTTGAGTTCAAAGAGTGGTATAGTGGAATGTTCAGGACGCAGGTTTCTAGGGTGGTCCCCAGCTGCTTAAGAAGACCAGCTGGTGTGAAATCATTTCAATGGAATCGATATGTTTCGTGTGGTAGACGGTTATATGACCAAGATGAAAGTGAGAAGTTGAAGAGAAAGCCTTTGAGTAGGATACCTATTGGTGGAAGCGAGCAGTCTGCTTCGCAGAGAGTTACGAGCGATTCGATTGAGTTTAGTACTTGGAAGGCAGCTGCTTTGTTTATTGTGGTTGGTGGAGGGCTTTACTACTTCTTCTCTAAGGAGAAGAAGAGGCTTGAGACGGAGAAGGAAGCTGAGGCTAATAGAGGTTATGGGAAGCCCGTCGTTGGTGGTCCTTTTAATTTGGTTGATGAAAATGGTGAAAAATTCACTGACGAGAATTTACTTGGGAAATGGTCAATATTGTATTTTGGATTCACTCATTGTCCCGATATATGTCCCGATGAGTTGGATAAGCTGGGGGTATGGCTTGATGCATTGAAGAAGAAACATGGGATTGAATTGCAACCTATCTTTGTGACGTGCGATCCAGCAAGAGATTCTCCGAAAGTTATGAAGGAATATTTGAAAGATTTCCATCCCAGCCTCAAAGGTCTGACTGGTAGTTACGACGAAGTCAAGAGCGCTTGTAAACAATACAGAGTTTACTTCTCAACACCACCACATGTGAAGCCTGGTCAGGACTATTTGGTGGATCATTCGATCTTCTTTTATTTAATGGACCCAGAAGGCCAGTTTGTGGAAGCAATGGGCAGAAATTACGATGAAAAATCTGGTGTGGATAAGATCGCTGAACATCTCAAGAGCTATGTACCCAAGGAGGAGCGTGAAAAGAGGAAAGGTAAATGGTACTCGTTCCTATTTGAATGAAGGCTTACGTTTAATGACTTGTAGATAGGAAAATTGCGTTTATGTGCTAGAGATTATGTAAGAAGGAAGCATTAGTTCTTACCAGCTCCGGCTCTGAAGTATATAATGTCAGCGTCTTCCACTACGTATTCCTTACCCTTCTGGAGCAACTTACCTGCCGCTTTGATAGCGGCATCGTCCTTGTACTCGATAACATCTTCGTATTTCATCACTTGAGCAAGGATAAAGGTGTTCATTAAATCATTATGGATAACACCTGCCGCCTGTGGCGCTTTGGTACCCTTTCTGATGGTCCATTCACGAACTTCATCGGGACCACAGGTGAAGAAAGAGATTAATTCCAACTTTTGTCTCATGGTGGTGATAATCTTTGGCAATGCTGATTGTGTTTGCAAATTTTTCAACTCTTCTTCTTGTTCCTCTTCAGACATAGTAGACAATCTTTCCTCTAACGAGACACTGAATGGGATGATCAAATCACCTGGAGAATACTTATCTACCCATTCCTTAATTCTCAGTAGATGCTTATTCTTCTTTCTGATGTAATCTCTCTCGGACAAATTGATCAAGTAGATACAAGGTTTAGCAGTCAACAAAAACGTGGAGTTAATAACTTCCACTTCCTTAGGGGACCAATTTTGGTTAGCCACTCTTTGACCATCTTGCAACAATTTGATAATTTTTTCAATAAGAGCAGCTTCCTCTTTCTTTTGCTTAACTTCCAAAGATTGACCACCTCTCTTGGCGATCTTTAAAGCATTCTCCAACGCCTTTTCAGAAAATTCGATATCCTTCAATCTCAATTCTTCATTGATAATTTGCAAATCACGAACAGGATCAACGTCACCTTCAATGTGAATAATTTCAGCATCATCAAAACAACGAACCACTTGATAAATAGAATCAACTGCTCTGATATGCGATAAAAACGCATTTCCTAAACCTTCACCTGCAGATGCACCTTTTGTAAGACCTGCAATATCATAAACGGTCAAATGAGCTGGAACTTCAGATGCTGGCTTGTAAATCTTGCATAATTCTTCAAATCTAGGAGATGGCACAATACAACGAGCTTCTTCAGGATCAATTGTAGCAAATGGATAATTGGCTGGGTTACCCAAAGGTGATCTGGTAATCGCTTGGAAAAAAGTAGATTTACCAACATTGGCAAGACCAACAATACCAGCCTTTAAATTATTACCGGGACGACCTAATAACACTTTTTTCTCTTCAACTTGCTTCTTTGGTGGCATCTTTTCGATAAATTACTTGATCTTAAACAACTGTAAAGAAGTGAAATAAAATGGAATGAAAAATTTTAAAATTAATCAAGCTCCAATATACCAATACAACAGATCACTGAACAGAAAGTGAATCAATCGAACCATTTTGTAAAGAGCATACAAACGACAACAACATCTTCTTTTCACGATAATTTTTCACTATTTTTTCAGTTGATACTCAAGTGAGTAACCGGGTAACGCACTTGGTAGCGCCGTTCGTGAGTAGTCGTCGTAAACGATATGAGTAGTTTGATCACTCGACACGAAATGAGTAGTTTTGAGTAATTTTCGTGGCCCGTGATTTCGTGGCCAATGATTTGGAGATTCAATACAAACGCGAAAACATGTTAAGTGAAACGCGTAAACTTGACTGCAACTTCATCAGTTCTATTCTACCATGTTTAGTCACTAAATAGCAGCTTAAGTTGCTTCGATCGGTTTCAATGTACTACAGAAAAAGCACAGTTACAAACACTTATTCCCTTAGATCCTCGTTCATCAAAACCCTGAGAAGGCCTTAGAAGATCTCCTCAGCAATCAAATTGATAAGATTTTAAGAGACGATGAAAACCAGTTGTCAGATAGACCTATTGACCATATCCGTGAGACTCAAGATCTTCAATTCGATAACTTAAGATCAGTTCATTTAGAAATTGCAATCTCTGAGATGAGACGCTTACAATGAGCTAAAACCTTGGACCTCAGAGAGCTGCATAACTGCTCTTTGTGTAGACGCAAAAAGCCAAATAGCAAATCATTTGGCAGGAATCTCAACAGGTCATATGAGAAAACAAGAGTCGTTTTCTATCGAATGACACTTTATCCGGGAATGATCCTTGGAGCAATAAGCGCAGATGAACTGAAGCTTAAAACTCCAAGACTTATAATGATCGACTTCCTATCGTTTTCTTCTTTTCAAATCGGCAGATCTTGGAGGATACTTGACCAGACTTACGTGCCATATAGAAAGAGTGTTAAGACAGTAGTCTACGAGAAACAGAGATTAATGGGGGTAATTTAACTAATTAGAGAACTCTAAGCCTATCATGGATGAGGATGAATCAGAGGTAGATAACTCAAGCTCTGATAAAGGCAAAGAAAATGAAGTTTTCTCGCCAGTAAACTCCGGTAATCGTAGTACTGCTTTGACAGACAATAATGATTGTTCATCATCGATATCCCCACTACCGCTTGACTCATCTCCTAATGCTTTTACGAACTTTCATGTACACCAACCAAAAAGAGAGGCTCTGAAGGAAAAGCTCAAAGAATACGTCGGCAGACCGATACAGAAATGCTTCAGCAGCAATTCTAATTCTTTGGGCTTTGAGATAAGTGATTCGTTCGCTGAATTTGAAGGTGCTCCTTGGGATGAAGTTACCAGCAGAAAATTCATCAAGTTCAAACTCAAAAAATTCAAGAAAGATTGCCAGTATTACAAACAAAGAGCGAAGCAGTTCTTCAAAGATATCCATGAAAATAGTCATCGCACAAACTGTAATTAGTCACCACAAAACAGTACGACGATTACCTGAACTGAATGGCTAAAAATCTTCATTTTCTTTGCCTTTATCAGAGCTTGAATTATCAACATCTAATTCATCCTCATCCTCTCCCAAAATAGGGCTTATTGGGCTTGAATTTCTCTTCCCGACTGAAGAAATCATTTCAGCGGAAATCTCCCATGCATATGATTTGAATATTGCAAAGATTCTTTGAATTTAAATCCTTCATCCTTAGATTTTGATTCGACAATTTCACTACGTTCCTCAAATCTTACTGATGGACGTTTATTGGCAACATTAACATTATGCCCTTCAAAGAGTCCAACAAACGGTTCTTTTGCAATAGAGCCCATATGCGAGGATCTTTTTGATCCCTCTGAGCTAGCGGTTATTTCTGGGTCACTTCCAATGCCATCATCAATCCGCTTCCATACGGTTGACACCTTATCGGCAACCGCTTTGAGCTTTAGCTCATCAGCGCTTATTGGATCCAAGGATCTTTCAGCGGATAAAGTGTCAAACATAAAGAAGCAAACCTGAGCACTTTCCCTCATAAAACCATCTCTGTTGACTTGCTCCTTATAGCAGTTGGGGAAATTCATTGGAATTGAGACAATATGAGTCTGGGGGATCATATTGTCTTTCAAATCTTTGAAACATTCGAAGTACAGACATTTTTGAAGAATATGCCATCTTTCGAAGTTTCTGGACCCGTAATCTGGCTTCAACTCTGCAATTAGTATTTTCACCTCTTCCAATAACTCATTCTTAATGTCATCGTATGCCTTCTGTACTTCTCGATACATATTAAGCAACGAACTAGAAAGGTTTCCCATCGAGTACCTACTCATAGGACATGGTTGGTTAAACATTTCAACAAAATAAACAGTTGGGCACCTCCGAATGTGTGATTCTACTTCTTGCATTTGTGTAATGCATAGTAACATCTTAAATATAAAGTCAATTATACCCCAGTCCATTTTAAAATCTTCCAAACGAACAGCCTGAACGCTTTCCAAACCGTTAGAGTTCTCCTTCAATTCCCTGAGCCTATCTTCCGGTGACTGGATGGCATGGAAACGAAGTAGTTGCAAATATTTATTGCCAAACTTTTCGTTAATGATACTATATCTTTGTAAATCTGAATAATCAACAAACATCTTTGAATAAAACTATGTTTGCTGGTTAAATTAAAAAGTACAAGAAGTAATAGAAAGAAAGTACCATTAAAACAGATAAATTCAATGAATTTATACCTGAGATTTGAGTTTGTGACACAAATTCTGGGTCCCGGGGTCACCAGAAAATAAAAGATGACAGGAATTTGTGACACAAATTCAAAGTGTCACAATTTCAAAGTGTCACAATTTCAAATTGTGTCGCCAGAAAATTTAAGGTGACAGGAATTTGTGACACCCGTTCATAATGACTACAATTTTCAAGTACTCAATGTGTCTCGACACAGCAAGATGATTCAAGTCGCAATCATAGCGAAAGAGTCACTACTGCTTGGAGTATGAAATGTCTAGGCACTAAGTAGGAGCTTAAGCAGCTTCGAGCGGCTACTCATTACTGGGTGTACTGAGTTACTCAGAGTTCGTTACCCGGTCTGACAGATCTCTTGGTAGCAGAAAAATAAAATAACCTCCGATGCGGGGAGTCGAACCCCGGTCTCCACGGTGAAAGCGTGGTGTGATAGCCGTTACACTACATCGGAATAGTAACATGGAAAAATTAAGTACTAATAACCCAATATACTACCATTGGATATATACCAACTCACTCGTATGATAAAGATATTCTTGACAGCCTGATCGTCGACTGCCAGTACAAGACAGTAGGCTAATGCATTTCACGATACAATCTGTGCTGGTTTCTCCTTCAAGATTTCTTCACGAAAAAACTCGCCCAGTTTGGAACCAAAAAATTGGCGTCAGGTGGCTTAGTGAACCAAGGAGGAAGATAAACTCTTCAAGTGATGAGTATGGAACTTTGATTAGAGTTTGTTCGATTTATTTCTTGGCAAAACTCAGTTTCGATTACAAGTCGTTGGTAAAGTCATCTGTTTAGGACTAGTTTGGTTGGCTTTGCCAGATAGTGGTGGTAAACATCGATAAAGGTTGAATTCATAGAACAGCGTCGTTGGAGATGGCTACAAGGATATATTGGTTTACAGCAGTAGCTGGTTATATTATACAAACGAAATGTTTCTCAAATTTGCAAACTAGAGAGAACTATGAGGATGCCAAGGATGAAAAAATGCACCAGGGATTGATGGTTGTTTTAAGTTTCATGTATTTTGCGTCATGGCTTCTGTTACCAGTTATATCACGGTTATTTGATGATCGTGAAGCGTGTAAGAAGCGGTATTCGCCAGCTCCATTGGGGTTTGCGTCGTCTTCTTCTGATTTGGAGTTACAAACCTTTGATGAAGAGCCAGAATTGGTTAATGATACGGCAGAATTGATGAGGAATAATGATAATAAGTCCGAGATTGGGAACAAGATTTCGTTTAAGTATATTGCACAATTGGTTACGTTATCTGTGTTGGGTTTCATCCCGATGTTGGCTTATATGATGGCTTTATCTATGTCTCCCGGTTTTGACATCGCACTTATTCAGAATACGTCAGTATTTGAGATTACTTCACTACTTTATGGAGTTTGTGGATTGACTAAGAGAAGAAATGTTGTCACTAAATTTCTCATTATGATGATCGCATTGATTGGAATACTGATCGTCTCTTATACAAAGGCTACGTGTGATTTACTAGCTGGTAAATTATCGATAAATGAAAAGACAGGTGAATTGAATGATCCATTCCTATTTGATAGATTGAAGAGCTCGTTGTTATGTGGACTGGGAGCTCTTACGATCGGTCCCTTTGCGGTGTTGTGGCATCGGTGGTTTAACAAGCGTTCGAAACAGGTTACCATGAGAGAGCAAGCAGGTCATCTCTCTATCATGGGGGTTATTTGCATGGTACTGCTTTTGCCATTTTTTCCAACGCTTGCGGGAACCATATCAAGTATCTACAAAGATAAATCATTTTGGCTGGTCTCTATGGCAGCACTCATCTTTGGAACATTCCCACACGTTGTCTCTCTATTGCAAGTGACCAGGAAGACGACGCCCGAGTACTCTACAACTATTAACCTGGGGGCAATCATTTTCATGGGCATAGCGGATTGGATTTGTGAACCGACTCAAACCACAATCGTGAGATGGGAAGTTATTGGATACATAATGCTGAGCGTCTGTTGCATAATGCTTTCAATTGCTTACTACCATAAGGACAAGATAGGTATACATCACTGATATAGGAAAAGGTAAGGAGGATATTTTTATGTTTTATCGGTCTTGCGGCGCACTTCACCATTTCAAACGCACCATGCGTTTCTGGCCAGTGGCACTAACGGCTTCTCTGATCAGCTTGAGCAATTCCTCGTCGGATACGTTATTGACATCCCAATCGATCGTGGTAATTTCATCCTTGGGCGAAATTATCTTCCCCTGCTCATAAAGCTTGATGAAGTCCCGCACATTGGCGACCTTCTCATTGGGGTTCTTCTTAACATTTTCAGTAATCCAGAAACCCTTAGAGGTCAATCCCTTGAATATATGCAATGAAGTGGCTAAAGTAACAGGTTGTTTCGACATCCCGCCATATGTCAACATCAAAGCGTCTTTATCCAATTTGCGCGCAATACAAGCACTTGATTTGCCTCCAACGGAGTTCAATGCTAGCCTAACTCTAGCATTGGATCCCAAGATCTTTGGTATCTGCTCCTTCCCAAAAGCTTTGTCGCTGTTATCGCTCTCAGAGATTACTTTGGTAGCACCATATTTCTCTTCCAAGACTCTAGCAACGTTCTCGAAACCTTCACGATCACGGATAACACTCAGAGTCTTTATGCCCTTGGCCTTGGCTATCTGTGTCACTATTTTTGACACACCTGAAGTGCCAGCGTTCTGAATCAGCCATTCGCTCTTACTGGGATCCCAATCGATGTAGTTATTGACCAATTGGTAAGCAGTGCATCCGTTAACAGAAACCGTGGCTGCAGAATAAAGATCCAATCCATTCACTTTGATCAAATCGGATGCCTTTGAGAATACTCGATAATTAGACCAAGTTCCTTGGTTAGCATGTACTGGGATAACCCAATCTCCTTCACTTAGGGAAGATTCATTCTCTGGCACAGAAACAACTTCAAATACCCCTTCATTGCCAGCAATTGCTGAAGGTTGTTCAGTTGAATAATCTAATGTCTTATCAGGCTTTGAAGGATATACTCCCTGTAATTGATTGATATCAGAGGGATTGATCGGGAAAGCAAGCGTACGTAACACAATTGACTTGCTCAAATCTTCTTTTGGAGTATAGTTTTGTACTGAAAGTACACTACCAACATCTTCAACACTATGAGTCGAATATACGATGGATTTAAACTGTTTAGGAACTTTAGTAGACATCAATCTTGTACATATCTTCGACATCATTGTTCTTGACTTGTATAAGAAACTTAACATCAACAACTTACAAGTCTCTACATATATATATATATATATAAGAACTCCGGGTACTAGTCACTTCCTCAAACTAGCCCCACGGTCACGCATCATTAGGTCTCCAAGAGTCGCAATACGGCTCTTCCAACGAAATCTGGAATCGTTGGCTAACTGGCGAGCCAGTATGCTAAACATGTATATCTTGTATGGGTATGTACATAATCTATCGAATGGTCTATCTGCTAAAAGTGTCTCTCTAAGTAGCTACAACTCGCCTTGTAACTAAATCCTTTGAAATAGTCTGATGATGATTTTGGAATATTGATATCAATGCCGTTGATTGTGTCTTCGTAGGACATCGAAGTGAACTCCGAGTCAAAGTTCTCGGCCAATGCCCAATCTGTGATCAATGGGAGTATTGGACCTGGTTCTGATCTTTGTATCTCACCCGTTTCGAGCTTTGGCCAATTGATCTTGCGGAATATGAAATGTGAAGTGTAGCCAGAGGTTTTCTCCTGTCCCGCCTTCTTCCTTTTCCTCTTTTGTTTTGGTTCTGGAGTAGTTCGCCAGTATTTATCGACATCCCATCTCTTGGTGTGTTCTTTCTTCAGTAGGGCAGAGAGCATGTCTTTCATACCGTCGCTGAGGTAATGTGGAATCCTTGGGTTGTCCTTTTGAATCTTATTTAGTATCACCTTATGGTTTGCACCCGTATGTGGCGGCTTGCCAATCAGCATATCGTACATTAGACATCCTAGCGAATACCAATCGCATTTCTTAGTGTAGGGAATACCTTGTAGTACTTCTGGAGCGCAATATTCTGGGGTACCGATGATGGAGTATAAATTAGTGACTTCCTCGCACTCGAATGGTACTTGTTGCTGTTCGACACTTTTCTTGCTCAGTCCAAAATCCGTTAGGACTAAATGACCGTTCTGGTCGAGCAGACAGTTTTCTGGTTTCAAATCTCGGTACACTATTCCCTTACCGTGTAGGAATTTCAGGGCACAACTGATCTCAGCAGCGTAAAATGCTACAGTATCTTCATCCAGCGTTCCTTGTTCCTTCAGGTGAAAGAAGAGTTCGCCACCGGGGATATACTGCAACAATAAGTACAGTTTGGCGTTGTCATGGAACGTGTAGAATAATTTAACGATATTGGGATGTTCAAGTTCGGATAAAATTGTTCTTTCTGCAAAAGTCCTCTCGACCAATTTCGACACGTCCTTCTCATCCTTTTGACATTCATTCTCTTCAGTCAGTAATATTTCAGCCTTCAATAACTGTTTCATAGCGTATAATTTGCTCGTTTGTTGGTCTCTAACAAGTATAACTTTACCATAGGCTCCCTTCCCAAGCACTCTGACAGGTTTAAAGTCAGCAAGGCAACGTGAAATGCCTCTATCACCATAAATCAACGACTCTCGATCCACATAACTATCTCCAACGGGATTCGACGCTGAAGTAACCGAGATTCTTCTTGTACGTGGTGGTGTCGACACTGGGAACTTTTCCAAAACAGATGAACGTCTTCTTGATCTATCACTTAGCAACGGTATAGGTTCAGTTCTTAAATTTAAATTCTCATCAATTTCATCTATTTCATCATAAAGTGCAGTTGGTTGTTGCTGCCTTTCAACACTATTCTCAGAATCACTCAACTTTAAACCTTCAAGATCATCATCCAAAGTAAATATCATTGCAAATCACTGCTCAAATGAACCGTCAGAAACCTAGGCAACTTTATTCCATTCCATAAACTTCAACAATAGTAAGCTTTTGACGCTTTTTTATTGTAATTTGTCGGTCTTAATGCTATAGTTGGAATCTTAGACTATATATACAACATAGAACGTAGTTAAACTAGCTTCTCTGTAGCTGCATTGTATATGGAAGCCAATCTTTTGTACATTTGTTCGTTGAATACTCCCTTCTTGAAAAGTATAGCTGTAAGCGTTGAGATCAGGCTTACCATCTGTCTTTCGTCCAAGTTCATCAGTATGGTGGAGAGAATTGTCTCTACAGTGATTCTGTTTTCGCTGATGAATGTTTCGTAGTATAGATTAGCGAAAGATCCCATTAGGAATTGACAATCGACTCTGTCAGTGATACCACCGTGACCTGGGATTGAGTGGCCGAAGTCTTTTACTTGGAAAGTTCTCTTTAAACCAGATGCGAAGAACCCACCAAATGGTGCGAATAATGATGCAAAAGTAGCCAAATTTAACGCATGGAAATAAATTGGTTTTATGGTAATCACTGAGATGCCTAGTTTGTCAAAGATGATAGGCGGTAGTCTATAGTCCTGCGGTATGAATACAGGGTTCAATTCACAACGTAAATTGGAGAAAAAATTGGTATGGATATCCTTGACGGGACAAGTCATGTACATGAACGACGAGAACAATTTGGTGAGTATAATGCTTGCGAGTGCTGTAAAGAACCAGGCCCCCAAAAAACCTTCGAGTGTCTTCTTGGGAGAAATTTCGATCAATTTGGTACGTCCAAAAGTGATCCCGCACAAGTAGGCAAATATATCATTCACAATCACAAGCCCACAGGGCAATAGAAACCATATAAGTCCATTTATCACATTTTTAATAATCAAATGCGCTTGTCCAACAACTAACATCAAAACCATATGCGTTATACACAGTGACGCAAATTGGAACTTTAAAAACCCCTTCCGTAGACTGCAAACAAACATAACAAACCCCAGTAAGTACAAGCAATAGCAGATAAACCTGTGATTCGCCGCTAACAACGTAAGAACCCGATATTCTATAAAATAATCCTGAAAGAATTGGAAAAGTGATTTACCATCCAAATAGTAAATCGTAGTGAAAAGGAAATACCAATTCAATGTCTTTGTCAAGGGTAAATTTTTCGCACGTCCAGATGCACTTGTCACTCCAATACATTCCTTAAAAGTGGCAATTTGACAAGCAAATATCAACATTATACACCAAAAATGTCCAGATGCCAATGTAATGAAAAATCCACCAATCATAACAAATGTCCATAACGTTCTCACCAGAAAATTATATTTTTTACTATCATTTTGTTTCTCTTTAACTTCTTTCCCAGTCTTCCGAACACTCGCACCATCAATTGTTGAACTCCTATCCTCCTCCTTCATCCTAGAACTAACCAGTTGACCACTTTAATCGTCTAAACAACCAATTCTTACCATCAATATCACTAACTAACTACTACTCATCAAGCTCAAACCCTTTATAAGAACATCAAATTTTTAAATTTTTTCACATGGAAACACAAGTCATCTTGTACGGGCCATCTTCAACTTTCTCTCACATTGTATAATAAAGGGTATTGAATGTTAGATAGAATGATACGCAACGATTCTTTAGAGTTATGTAGTCAGTTAGAAGGAATCAGATCTTTAACCGTTACCAAATGATAATTATTGATTAGTTGTGTCACGTGACCTATCACCCAACAAATCATCTTGTACGGTTCGTGTAATGTGATCAGACGGTTTGAGAAATCATTTTCTACGATCGCACGTGACCTATAATTCAATAAATTAGTCAAGAATAATACTTCAAGTGGATTCTCACTGAAGTTGTGATGGTTTGTGAAACCCTCTATTGGTTGTTTTCTTGTCTGTCTTTTGTCTATGTTGATTGCTTGTTTGGTTGTTCTGTTAATGCAGCTTAAAGTTTGAAAAAAAAAAAACTGTCAAGTGCGATGAGATGAGCTGAACTCTGTGGGATTGTGAGCCATTGTGTGCTTTATAGATGTCCAATACGGTGTGGGAGGATGTATCAGGGGTATTGCAATTTGTTAGCGAGTGTCGCGATAGTTTTTGGTCTTCTGAGTGTGAAATAAGAGAGTCTTCAGTAGGTGGTGTTGGTGTCTTCGCTTGCAGGGATATTGCGAAAGGAAGTACTTTATTGAAAGTTCCAAAATCGAGTGTGTTTTCTGCGTCTAATAGTACGATAGCTAATTTACTGGTAGATGAAGAGATTGATGGTGTTTTAGCTTTGAACATAGCTTTCATCTATGAGACTACGGTTTTTGGAGAAAAGAGTCATTGGATTCCGTATTTGAAGAGTATACGAATCTGGGATGATGGGCGGCAGCTAGTGCTGCCGCCTAGTTATTGGAGCGATGAGTCCAAGAGATGTCTGCGAGGGTCAACGTTGGATACGCTGCACGACGGTCTGAGATCGGAGCCGGAAGTGCAGGAAGGGTTTGAATTGGCGGTTGATTTAGCCAGGAAATGGAATCAGGAGTTTGGTCTTCCGATCCCCGAGGGTTATTTCGACGTTCAACAAGACGATAGAGACGACACGTTGCTCAAGTTCCATCGGTTTGTCGCGACAGCGTATGCGATATCTTCGAGGATCTTTGAGATAGACGCTTATCATGGGAACGCGCTGGTTCCGATTGCGGACCTGTTCAATCACAGCACGACGGTGCCAGACGTTCATTTCAGCTCATTGTACGAGGTGTGCCCGCTATGCGGCCAACCGGGCATGTGCAAGCATCTGGTGGCCGAGGCGGCTTTAGAGGCTCAGAATGGCGATCCCGGCGATGAGTCCAGCAACGAGTCCAGCGACGAGTCCGACACGTCAAAAGAGGACGAACTGGTGGATATAACGCTGGAACGGGACGTCAAGAAGGGCCAAGAGATTTTCAACTCGTACGGAGAGTTATCGAATGCGCTCCTGCTGGCCCGCTACGGTTTCACCGTGACAAACAACCCTCACGACGTGGTCCATTTGGGCAAACAACTCACAAGACTGATGAAATCGAACAAACGCTACATAACGAGAACCCAATGGTGGCGCCGAGCCGGCTTCAAGTTGTACTCTCGCGCAACCGACGACGATCCCGACAAACCCTGGCTCGCAGATATCTTTATCGACTCACAAGGCCGTCCGTCACGCTCACTATCAGCGTTCCTTAACTTACTCGAAATGCAAGAATCACAATGGTTGCAACTACGCACGGCTCCCACACGACAACAGCTACAAAAAATGGGCGATCTGGGAATTAGAACCCATCTACTACGATTACTTGCCTACAAGAAACTTTCATGGCACCCCACACCGCAACACATCCCATCCACAGCAAAGGTTATCCTCGATTCTGAACAAGCTATACTACACAGGGCATATACCAGAATGAATCGCAAGCAAATCAAGAAATAAAAGCCTTGAAAAGGGTAGATGGACAGAATTTCTGATAACAATCCGATTGGTAACATATCACTGCCAAGTGGTACGTTACGAAAAGACCACGTTAATGATACAACGAAGCATTGACGGAATTACACAAACTTATCAACTCTGATGTAGAACAACGCAGCAAGAGTACTAGGAATAGGTAGAACTGTGGATCCAGAACGAGGAAATGAGCCAGAAATCACAGGCAATTCCATTATACATTTACTCAGCAATTATCGCTGAATAGCATGCTTCTATATATCCACAACCCTTCTAATAGATCAAACACAAGCTAGCGCTTACTTTAAACCATCGGCGGCTAAATGTGCGTTACGTGTAAAGTGATGCATTTGCGTGTAGCGACATATTCGCGTCTGTATTCATCACTCAATACGTAGCATTTACCCAGGGTATTCGTATTTGTCCTCAGTACTGTCAGGCATGTCCAACGGGTAATCATCAGATACGAATGTAAACGGGTTACCCATTAGTTGCCCGTTTTGGACACCTTTGGGTACCCGGAATTTTGCTCGTTATTGACGGATTTTGTTTAGCCGCTTAAAATACATTTTAGAGAAACTACGATAAGCCCTAAATAAACACGTAAAGTGTAGATTATGAACCTTGATGGTTCTATTGACTCTTTCTCAGACATTTCAGACCACGAGTTACATGTCTGAAGAATCTTGGTCTCCAGAAACTTCAACTGCTCCTCGGACACCCGAGGAGTGTTCTTGGCAGGCCACAGATAGTCCGTCAAATAGTCCTACAGATGGTAGTACACTTGGGATGATTAAGCATACCTTGGCGTCAGTAGATACATTGGCTAAAATCCTCGTGTAAAGTGACAAACATCGAATCATAGATCACGAAATACCCAGAAAACTACCCGCATTTTTCACGATGGGTGGGTATTTCCAATACCCGGTACCCGGATGGCGCTACCCGGGTAAGAGAATTCCACTACCCGGGTACCCGTTGGACATGCCTGCACATAACTGATGTCAGTCATAGATAGTTGGCTAAACCTTTCGTGTAACATGCTACATCATACATCACGAAAAATATTCTTAAACTACTCGCACTCTTGACGATGATTACTCGGAATGAGGCTACCAAGTTATCACCAAGTACGTTAATGTTACCCGGCACTTTGCGTACAAGGTGATCCGACTCGAGAATCCGTGTAACATGACAATAACATACGTGAAACATGACAGACGCACTTTTTTTCTCAAATTTTTCATATAAAGTTTGGTTGAAAAATTTTAAAGTCATCGAGATATCAATAATACTATTCTTTAGAATAAGATCACTTCCATTAGATTAAACGTATCGATTATGTCTCGTCCACAAGTTACTGTTCAATCCTTAAGTGGTGAAGCTACTTCCACTTCTTTACCATTACCAGCTGTTTTCAATGCACCAATTCGTGCTGATATTGTTCATTCTGTTTTTGTTTCAGTGAACAAGAATAAGAGACAAGCTTATGCTGTTTCTGAAAAGGCAGGTCATCAAACTTCTGCTGAATCTTGGGGTACTGGTCGTGCAGTTGCACGTATTCCAAGAGTTGGTGGTGGTGGTACTCACAGATCTGGTCAAGCAGCATTTGGTAATATGTGTCGTGGTGGTCGTATGTTTGCTCCAACCAAGACTTGGAGAAAATGGAATGTCAAAGTTAACCATAATGAAAAACGTTATGCAACTGCTTCTGCAATTGCCGCATCAGCAGTGGCTTCATTGGTTTTGGCTAGAGGTCACAGAGTTGAAAACATTCCAGAGATTCCATTGGTTGTCTCTAACGAATTGGAATCTGTTAAGAAGACTAAGGATGCAGTTGCTGCTTTGAAAGCTGTTGGTGCTCAAGCTGATTTGGTCAAGGTTTTGAAATCCAAGAAATTGAGAGCTGGTAAGGGTAAATACAGAAACAGAAGATGGACTCAAAGAAGAGGTCCATTGGTTGTTTACTCTGAAGATAACGGTATTGTTAAGGCTTTCAGAAACGTTCCAGGTGTTGAAACCGCTAACGTTGCATCTTTGAACTTGTTGCAATTGGCTCCAGGTGCTCATTTGGGTAGATTTGTCATTTGGACCGAATCTGCCTTTGCTAACTTGGACAAGATTTGGGGTTCTGAAACCGTTGCTTCTGCTAAGTCCAACTACGCATTGCCATCTAACATTATCACCAACGCTGATGTCACCAGAATCATTAACTCTTCTGATATTCAATCTGTTGTTAGACCAGCTGGTCAAGCTACTCAAAAGCGTACTCACGTTTTGAAGAAGAACCCATTGAAGAACAAGCAAGTTTTGTTGAGATTGAACCCATACGCTAAGGTCTTCGCCGCTGAAAAATTGGGCTCCAAGAAGGTTGAGAAATCTACTCAAAAGCCAGCTGATGTCTTTGCTCAAACTTTGAAGCACGACTAAGCTGTTTGAGTTGGAATTTTAGTTTCTTATCTTAACAGTTTATATAATTGATTCAATATAAGAAACTATGACCTTCTCTTTCTCCCATGCTAGCGAGTTCTTCTATTAATACAGTAATTAAAATACGAAAAATGAAGGTATTGTAAATTTAGTCCAATTGGCTTGAATCATTAGCGCATGATAAAAGTATTTTCGCCAGATTTACTTCTGCGAGCCGCATCGATTCCCTTAGCCTCGAAATCGTAGGTAATCTTGATGTCCAGATCTCTCTTATGATTCTTGTTTGGAGCACAAGTGACTTCACCTCTCAGTATATCGCCTGTCTCGGCTTCTAAATTCTCTTTTAAGTAAAACACGGTTTGCTTCCAGTGAGTGTATGGAGAATGAGCGCCGGTTGAGAAGCCAACCGGTATTTTTCCTTCTGGAGCTGGGAAAACGATATCAAACCAAGCGATTAGGCCGTTAATCCAATCTTGTCTCTTGGCTTCAACTTCAAATTTAGCTTTGAATGATAAATCGGAGAGTTTAACTGTGTTTAGATCAAACTCGATTAGTTGGCATCTTGTTGTGTTAACCACATTGCCTTGTACAGTGTCAACAATCGGTTCTTGCATAACCAGTGGAATGAAGGGAGAATAGTCGAACCCATAAACGTCGTGCCAGTAGTTAATCTTTTCGTCTTTATATTGAGCATCTTCCAAACCAGCAATGTGCAAAGAACATTTGTCTGGGAAAATTAAGCCACCTTCGACCAAATAGTTATCACGAGCGTAAAGCACTGTGTCCAGCATAGACTCATACAGTAAGAAATATCCCATCCATTCAGAAATAATGATATCTACCTTGGGGAATGGTAATTCCACATCTTCCAATTTACCACGCAATAAGGTAATCTTATCAGAAAAACCATTAAGCTCAACAATTTCACGAGCCATTTCAATAATACTCGACATATCAACCCCAATAACGTGTTTTGCACCGTTCTTGGCAGCAAACATCGAAAGAATACCAGTTCCACAACCAACATCTAACACAATTTTGTCCTTGAAAAGATGTTTATTTTGAACAATCGCATTTCTATATGATAAAGTGCGTACAGAATCCTGCAGCATCTCTTCATGGATACCATAATGATCGTAAGAATCGAAATAATGTTGCTCACTATGGGTTAAAGTACCCTTTTCAGTAGCCGATTCGCCAGCTGCAGTCTTGCTCATCTTTAATTGGTCCAGCAATGGCGTTCAATTGATCGAATGAGCAACAAATCAAGCCAACAACCAATCTTCACTTACTCGATCTATAATGTACCAGTATTTCAGTGCATTATTACTGGAAAATTTTCCAGCTCATCGAACTAAGCAGGCCCTCATCGCCCGTGCACCGCACTTTAAAACGTATAACTTCATCAATATATGCTGAATCAGAGCTTTATCGCACTCAATCGTATCGATTCTTAGCCACTGATCAAGGAATTGATCATTGTAATCCCTGCATTTGCGCTTGGTCTCGTCGCGAAGCGACGCTTAATGTTTGTCGCTGACGCTTCAGCTGTCCTGAAGCGTCAGCTGGTTTGCAGGGCACTTCTAGATCTTTTGCAGGTATCCCTGCTGTATCAATCTTTCAACATCTGCTTGCCTGACGAAAAACTGCGAATCCTTGATCAAATTGAACACACCATACTCCGTTTGAATCTCTCCGGCCTCCTTCAGCACCCGAACATCGATGAAAACATCACTTGGAGGTGTCAAACTGCCTGAAAGATCTATATCTGCCAGTTCACCGCTTTTCAAATCGGTCAATAAATCGAGATATTCTTTCAAATATTCTTGCTCATCGGGTGAAATATTAGTCGAGACCTGTTCTGTACCCTTGAGATCCGTGAGTAGGTCTAATCCATTATTATCCCATGCGACTTTATCCAAGATATCAGCTCTCATCTTTTGATATGCCAGTAAACAACGCTTGTTGCGTTCTAAACACAAAAGAGTAACAAAAAATTGGCATTTAGACACCTTATCCTCGAGATTCCCAAGCTGCTGCTGTTCTTTTAAATACTCACTGTTCTTCTTTAGTTGTCCCACTTCCTTTAGGATCCCCTGTACAAGTTCTTCATGGTACATAGGCAGTTTATAACCATCACCGGTTCGATTTTGCAACTGTTTTGTACGTTTAGCTTCCAGGACTAGCTTATTAGCTAGATCTCCATACATCTCCACGATCTGCTGAATCTAGCTGTGTCTAAGTACTGTTAGTGATGATCAATAGGTGTTAAGGAACTTCAATACGCGTTGAATCATAGTGAAGAGAATAACAAAGGTCAGGTTATAGCATCAATTAGCTGTCGAGGCCATGGTGAGAGTGTATGGTAAGCGAAGTCGATCTTGGATGTACGATAGTAGCCAGTATGATGATGAATCAATGGTAGAACTAAGCGATGATGAAGAAATTGAAGAGAATAAGCAGCCCGTTAGAGCAATTGAGTTAGTGAATAGTACGTTGAGTTGTCAAGAAGAGTCTAATGATGTTGAAGAAGAATCTTTGCTCGTGAATTCGAGTACAACAAGCTTTATTCGCGATAATTGCAATGCAACAAGCACTAGTATCGGTGAGATCTCGCCATTGAAAGCCTTTGACTTCCTGCAAGATCGTTCAGCAGTGAGGAAAAGGAAGAAGAATTATAAGAAGGTCAACCTGGAGGAATGCGAAGATCCCGAGGGGCTCAAAGGATGTGAAAATTCGATAGATAAGACCGTTGACAAGCTCAATGACTTCCTAGCATCGCTCCAGCAAGCTAATGAAGAGGATCAAATCAGAGATCAATTTGAGCGGGAACTTAAAAAATCGGTAGAGGAAGATTATTCAAGTTCTCTTGATAAAGTGATGTATGACCGATCGCGAACGATCCTGTTTAATGAAGATGAGGATGGAATTGAAGTGTCAGAACCGGATCAGCAAACGGAAGTCGCAGCAGAAATATCCGAGACGAGCCAGAAGGTCAGCAAGCATTCAACACATCATTATAAAGAGCTGAAAAATATAGGTGAAGTTGCAAAGTATCAGGATGAACTGCAGTTTCTTACCGATGAATCACCGTTCAAGATTAACATTGAGACCTTTATTTCAAGGTTCCTTAGTCTGGCGATGGCGATAGAGCAAGACAAAGAGTTTCTGGAGTACATTATCCGACACGCGGCTAACGAAGTTTGCCGCTGGTGCTTCTCCAAGGAATTCAAAAGCCATCCGGTGGTTACACTACTACAGTGTTTCTTGCTAACCAAACTACGACTGCCGCCAGAGGATCTCCCGTCAGATTTCAACAGTTTAATCGTTGTGTCGTTAGATTGCGATAAGCCTCCATCCATACAGACTTTAACCGGTAAGCTGAGACGTTTGAACCTAGCAGATTTCCTAAACAAGACTGGAAGAAAGTCGGCCCAAGATTATTCTCTACAGTTGTGTCTCGATTATCCCGAACAACTAACGTTACAAGAAGTGATGAGAAGAATCTTCGATATCGCTACCCACAGAGATCTTGACCTGGAATCCAGCTCGGTACTTTTTCCACTTGTCGAGCATATACTATCGTCAGGCTCACCTATCGTAGGTGACTCATCAAAGGCAAATATTCTACTGAGCAGTCTGATATGTGCATTGCCCAAGCAATGCTGTAACGAGGATTTAGTAAAGTCATTGATAATGCTATCCAACAAGAACGAAGTGCTGGCCGAAGCGCCAGTAGAGCAAAAGCAGAAGCTCATGCATTATTCGCTAGACTTTATACTAAGGCACATTCACCCGATAAAGGAATCAACGGCAGATCTCGTCATCCTGTACCTGGGACTTTTACTCAACATGTTAGATGTTTGTGACGCACAAGTGTTCGAGAAGGAGCAACTAGATCGCGCAAGAAAGTTGCTGCTTAGTATCTCAAATAGTGATACAGATCCATTTATTGTCTGTATGTACTCTTTGAACCTTGCTCATATACTATTCGGTGCAGGAGAGCAACCACACCAGGAAGAGAAAGATCTACTGATGAAGATCTTAAATTCCTATGATAAAGAAGTCATGAATACCAATCAAGTCATACGGGATCAAATCAGGACTGCATTGAATAATTTTCTATAAGTAGTTACCGTCTTATGAAACTGCAATAGAGTGAACAATCTCTCAAGGTGCTAGACGAACTCTAGTCCAAGGATCATGTTCGGTCTTTCTTGTATATGAAAACCGATCATGCAAACGATTTGGTCTGCCCTGCCAGAACTCGATCTCCAGTGGGACAACTCTTAGGCCTCCCCAGTAGTCGGGACATGGTATATCATCAATACCTTCAAATCTTTCTTCGTTCTTCTTGGCTAAATCATTGAGTTCTTGTCTATCCTTGATTACACGCGATTGAGGTGATGTCCAAGCACCTACCTTGGATCCACGAGGTCTTGTTTTAAAATAACGCTCAGAAGTCTCACGATTAACATGTTCAGTAAAACCTTCAATTCTCACTTGTCTTTGTAAATCTTTCCAAAAGAACGTAATTGCAGCATGAGGATTAGTCTTAATATCATGAGCTTTCTTAGAGGTCCCCCAATTCGAATAAATAGTAAATCCACGATGATCTAACTCTTTAAACAGTAAAACCCTTGAAGAAACCCTTCCACTCGGCAATTCAGCTGATGCAAAATTAATAGCTTCAGGTAATGTCTCAGATTTATCAGCCCTGGCTTCATTAAACCATTTCGTAAATTGATCAATTGGATCCTCTGCTAATTGTGACTCTTCTAAGGAGAACTTGTCATATTGATAAGTATCTGGTGCAAAAATGATCGGTGTTTGAGTTCTTTCAGAATCTTCTGCCATTGTATCAACGATTGATCGAGATTCAGTGTTCAAATCCTCTATTAAAGACTTCATTTCCATCTTAAAGTGGTTCTATCTTATAATGTAGTTCAACTTATTCTTATATAACACGCGGTATTACAGCAGTCAATAGGCGATTCACATAGAAAGTGCTAGATCTCTGACTCTTTCAGCCTCGTATTCCAACTTCAAGATGCTGAGAGGAACATTAAGTAGTCACATAGCTTGGATCTTGAGATTACTTTGGCTACCACGGTCAACAGTCATTGAAGACCTTCACTTATGATAAATCGGCTCAGATCGATACAGATGGGCCAGGGTTAGTCAAGAAATGCCAGATCTATTACTTCAAGATACCACGAAACTAGTGGTTGAGACCTGTTTCGGTGGTCTTCCATTCGTATGTCGAATGGTGATGAAAATTGCCAAAAAATGAATCGTCGAGTAGTCATTCATGAAATGGTGCATACGAGCCATCGTCACTTGATTAAGTGACTTTGCATCCTTAAAATTACAAAAAGCCAGATGCAAATGCCAGCACCGTATTGACGCCATATAGGCGTGTCCATTCGATGAATGACAGATTGAAAGGTAAATTAATCACCTCGTTCCATTGCAGTACGCCAATATTGATTCCAAGTCGCATCCGGTAAATAAGTTTTACCCTTTAACCGGTAGGGAAATGCTTACTGAAAAGAAACCGTTCAGAGTTCTTTCCCCAGCACGCCGCTCTATTCTGCCATTAAAGTTCATGAGATTTTATGACAATCTAACGTAGTTTTGCCGTAAATTTCAAGCTCTGTGATGGAACTTTCGACGGGGTTAACGATAAATCAAGCCAAATTAAATCGAATGAGTAATTCCGTCTTGCAAACTGGATTTAAACCCAAGAAAGTCCAAACTCTTTGCGAGAAACTGCAATTGAATACCAATTGCAGCTCACTAATGCTTTAAACTGACATCGATTAACAAAGCAGCAGATGCTAGGTTAACGAACCTCTGTAATTGTAATTTTACCATAAAGGCTGTGTGTGGTGTAAGGCTGTTGTAAGCGATTGCTAACTAAATAACCAGGAAATTGGTATGAAACTTAAGATTCACGTTGCTTGCAAATCCCAGATCATTAGCGAGCCTATAGGTTCTCTCCCAACCAACAAGAACTCAAATCTCTCACCAAGATCCCATCGCTTCCCCGGATGCTATCGGAAACATAACTGTGATAACAACGGCAGTACTACCATGTGAGGTTATCATCGATTAATCTTAATACCTTCTCTCTTATTGATTGTACTTGTGTAGTAAACAGTAGAAGAACTTTCAGATCCAGGCGGCCTTTTTATACGTCGAAGTTTCCGTATGATGTGACATGGATCTGAGGGTCAGTTCAATTAGCCGCCCAAGTCCTCTTGTTAGTTATTTATCACATTAGAGAGAAGGATAGGTATTCTATTAGATATCAAGTGGCGGCTAATTCAAATGCGAAGAAGTGTAACTGATGCAGAAGCGGTTGAAGGAGTTCAGCTGAGACGTGTGGCAAACAGAGCGGCGACGATGTGCCCTCGGATACCTTCCGTTCATTTTGTGGAAAGAAGCCTGGATAGAATGGGATTAGAGGAGTGTGACGATTCAGTGACGAACCAGGATGAGGTTTCCGGTGATGATAGTGTAGAAAGAGTTGTGATCGGCTTGGAGAGGCCCGTCTCTAGGGATGCGGAACAGGACGAGAGTTATAAGGAGAGATCTGACGATTCAACAAGCTCTGAAAGGGATTCTGGAAAGTCATTGCCATCAGATGAGGAGGCGAATTGCACGGAGCAGATTTGGGAAACTGGTACAGCAGATACGTCGGTTGATGACTCTCAGTTGTCCGAATGGGTCCACAAACCACTTAAGGACCTCATATTTAAAACGAATAAAAGATTCTATGACATTGATTCCAACAAAGTCAGATACAAAGTTGGTTTATCTCGGAGAGCTGCGGTGATTCCAAGTCTTCATCGAAAAAAAGACTGAATAATAATATTGGAGCTTCATTTTTATTCTTGTGGCAGGGTTTTGTCCTTATTGCTCTCCTGAGAGCCGACAATTGGCTCTTCCAAATCGCGGTTTAGGCCGTCATAGAACGTCTTCCACAGATCGGATACGCTTTCAAATTCTTTTCCAACGGCAATGGAATTTTCCAAAGAGATATTCAATGTGTTCAAACTATTCAGGATGGAGTCCATTGTGTTGTTGATATCCTGTATTATCAAATCCCGTTGCTCTATGAAATATTTATCAGCGGGGGTTACATTCGAGCCCTTTTTCTCAACCACCTCACCATCTTCATCGTTAGTGGAACTCATTGCATTTCACTCAAACACTGATTTCGGTCAACTTTAATCTGCTTCATCTCTAAATGTACTGAACCTACCTTTGTTTAAGCGAAGCAGCCTCTCATTACCCGATTTTGAGTTTTTTCATTGCAACTATAAAAGGCGTGTTCTATTCTAACCATCTGGTTTTCCTTTCCTTCATCGATAACAGAATAACAATATTGTCCAGTATCATTGGCTGTCCGGGTTTCGCCAACACCAGGACGGTCTCTCTAAGCTGGTAGATAATTATTTGGACAACTTAAGTTCCGCTGTGGAAATGACCTGTTTTCTATAGCTTTACTGTGGTTCGAACATCTTGAGATTTTGTGCTATTTGATAATTACACTCTTGTACAACTAGATAACTATGGGCTATGCGTTGTGTCTGATCTTTGCTTCAATCGCTAACGTCGGCTTCATCATTATACCGCGGCTCTAGATCGAATATTAGCTCGTACTTCCTCCATTTAGTTCTTAGCTCGCTATTTGGATTGTTGAAGTCTTCTTCTTTCTCCTTATCAAGCTGGTCCAACCACTCCCAGTTAGTATCGAATTTCTCCTTATGCTCTTCAAGGAATTGAGTTAATTCATCGTCGTTATTGCAGAGCGGAACATCACCAGTTAAGTAATTCCAAATCGACATGAGATAAAACCTGAGACTGCGAACTCCCCGCAGAAACCCGCGATCCTCGATCTCAGGGTTTTTCGGAGGTATGCGAAAGGATCCGTAGCCTTGAGTAAGACTATCCTTTGTGACACAGCGGGCAAAATCGATTAAATTTACTTTGACCCTACACCGCTTATTTCCTGGGTTTTGACCATCATACATTAATAATAGCGAGGATCCATAAAGACGGTAACCCTTCAAGGCGCTGATTTCGATCGCCAAAGTATCCAGTTGTCTTATCAGTCTTGGGATCTGCATGATAATGCTTGCTATCCGCTGTCCATCGTAGATGAACCGGGCGAGAACTCTGGTGAACTGCCAACCTATCTTGACTCTTCTGCCAAAATATTTATCTCTTGTGATATAGTAAGTTTGATTCCAGATCTTTAAGCCACAAACGCGCACCCCAAGCTTCCTTGAAGTAGTCTTTCGACATTTCTCGCGTTGAGATAGCTGCTTGCTACGTGTAGCGTCTACACCGTATTGCCTTGTTCCCATTTTCAAGTCCAATGCACAGGGCTTGTTCAATTTCCTCGTCAAATCCTCGAGAAGGATGAACTTGGAGACAATTGCGTCTGATTGATCTTCGAAAGTGACAGAATCCTCATTTTTCTTATCCTGTGTACCTGAGATGGCCGCCTCAGAAAGCCGATTTCTTTTCAATACCGGGTCGTCGATATCGTCATCCATCTCGAAAACACCTCCTTCGTTAGTCATCCGGTCGACTGGTAAAAAAAGTGGTGAAATCGCTTCATTGGCTTGCAAAAGAGGTGAGCTCTTAGTGCTGCACCGGGGAGATCCACGGGCGGAGCTCCTAGCATTTTCTCTAGCAATTTCCTTCCGTTCCAACTGTTTCAAATCCATTTCGGAGTTCGGGCTGCTAATAGCGTTCGAGATGCTCTCCTTGGTTGTTTTCTTAAGCAATGGTGAGTTCGAAGCGTGTGTGGGCAAAGTTCTTAGGGACTGATTCGAGTTGCGTCGGGAGCTCCCGTGAGACGAGGCACGATCTTTCTTGCTCAGCCGCCTAGGCCTCGAACACGAAGAGTATGTTGGCGCAAAGACCTCTTGCAACACCAGTTCCTTCAACTTCGTGTTAACCGTAGTAGAACCCGACAAGCTGACGCGGTTATCGTTGCTGTCGCAGGGCAACGACCGCCGACCGCCCTGATGTGAGTACAAGAACGAATCGCTTGGTGCGGAACTGGGCGATTGCGGGTACCAATTTTGCATGAACCCGGGGATCATGTGTCTATTATCGTCCAGTACCACTTCTGGCAGTGCCCTTCTCGTCTCGAGGAACTCCGAGTCGCAGGGACACGTATGAACTTGCTTCAAAGGACAACCGAAATCAACGCCATCATCCTTGTCTCGTGCCTCGCACGTTTTCTTCTTCTTCGTGCTCGCCAAATGCTTCAAATACTCCTCTCGGTTATGGAAATGCTGTCTGACGTTAAGAACCCCGATATAGCGCGGCATAAACTGCAACAATTCCTTATGCTGTATCTCTATGTTTTCGTACCATTCATTCTCGCGGTTAACCAGTGCTTTGCACACCGCTCTCTTCGAAAACCGAAAGATCGCCGTATGTCCACCCACATTATTCGTAAACGGCTGTAATTCCACCGCCAACGGATACTCAGCTCCCTGTTCTTCTTCTTCATCCGATTCTAACGCTTCCGAATCATTATCCCTGCTCGCTAGCTCGCTCGAAACCCTCGGTACCGCTTCCTCTACACCTCCACTCTCGGGCAACTCCCAAGCTCTATGAGGATAGTAAGTAGCCGACGAAACAGGTTTCAATCCATTACCATTTTCCTTTGTTCGCGAGAATTTACGTCGTGGCACAGTTGAACTCTTACTATGCGTATCATACAAAGACAAAGATTGACGTCTTCTACGTTCTAAACCACGTTCCACACTTTCATTTTCACTAATCCCTTCATCATCTCTAAAGATTCGCAAATATGTACTTGCTTTCCTACCATGAATCACTTTAGATACTTTATTCGTCTCCGAACAATTCCCATCCTGTAATCTATCTGCCGTTTCCGATCCCTCTACACCATCATCATTCATCATAAACCATCAGAATACTCAAACTATTCTCACTTAACACTCATCAAATCAATAAACCCTACCTATACCAACGTTTTTCATTTTTCACTATCAAATACCATCGCTAAAACATACAATCGGCTAACTAAATCACTAAACTAAAAACACACGTTTACAATCAACAAGACAAGATGGTCAAGATAAACTAGAATACAACACTACTTGCCACGTTCTTATAACTCATTACAAGATGCTATTTAATGGTTTTATTGTGCTTATTCAACGATGTCATAATGTACGGTACGCCGTCTAGACTCTTATCATTTTGTACGGACATCGTATACTCGAAACGAGTCCCATTGTAACGAAACTCGTATTTGAGTACTCACATTTAAGGA
Source organism: Torulaspora globosa (assembly GCA_013694445.1). Taxonomy (NCBI): domain Eukaryota; kingdom Fungi; phylum Ascomycota; class Saccharomycetes; order Saccharomycetales; family Saccharomycetaceae; genus Torulaspora; species Torulaspora globosa. Next base: position 714,774 of record CP059270.1, read on the forward strand.
AGATGAGACAAGATGACCATCCGCTGAACACATTGAGAAGATTCGCACGTTGTGCCAGTAAAATGATTTAGAACTCCTTTCACTTTGTACGATCATCACTTGGAACGGCGCTAGCACGTTATCACCAAGTACGTTACCTGGTTACCAAATGAACAGACCTGTAGCATGGCTTCAACTGGTGATGAATACAAACGCGAATACACTCACATTTTAACATAGGTTAAGTGGGTTTAATCTCAGTACTACATTCCAATTGACTCGAACAGCGAATCTAGTGAGGAACGATTCACTTTCGTAGTCCTATGATCTTGTTGACGTATCACATCAACTTATCAGCGGCTAAATATGTATCGCGTAGAAAGTGATTGTACTCACGTAAGGAATGATTGTGTTTCCGTAGAAAGGGATCATATTCACCAAAGAATACTCGTATTCGACCCCTGTATTCATCCCCAGTGCGAGTCGCACTCTCTACGATGATCGCTCGGAATCGCGTAAGTACGTTACCTGGTTACTACGGGTACGATTTGTTAAACGAGTATCATGATATACGAATATTACCTGATCAGCTACCGTTTAGCAATTCAACAGGATGCGACAACATGAGCATCCGGAGAAAATAGTACAGACTCTAAACAGGCACGTGAAGTATAGATCTTGGTGATCACTCGTATCTTGGTGCAAGCTACATGATATACCAAATCATAGACTCTTAAACTACATTCTGCGGTTAGGTTACCCGGTTTGGGAGATGTGTGGGTTTCTCATCGTGATGTACGACCCAATCAGCAGCGGGCTGGAAGTTTTTGAAAAAGGTCACTTGGAACGAAGGCGATCTTATAATGAAGCTTAGTACAAGTTAATAGGACAAGTATAGTTAGAAGGTAGTTAAAGTGTGGTTAAAAGGCAGTCAAGAGGCCATTGATATTGTATTCAGAGGATTGTTGATAGGATGTTTGGCAAATTAGGTGGTTTGGCGATTCGTCAACAATCGGTTAGACAATATGCTACTTTGAAAGAAGTGGAAATGCGTTTAAAATCGATTAAAAATATTGAAAAGATCACCAAGACAATGAAGATTGTTGCATCAACACGGTTGAGTAAAGCGGAAAAGGCAAAGAATACAGCTAAAGTTTTTGATTCTGCAGATGGCCAATTTTACAAGAACGCGGAGACAAAGGCATCGGAACAAGGTGAAAAGGAATTAGTGATCGCTATCACTTCGGATAAGGGTTTATGTGGATCGATTCATTCACAATTGGCTAAAGCCGTGAGAAGACATTTGGAGAATGCGCCCGATGCAGATGTGGTGGCAATTGGTGATAAAATTAAGACTCAATTGTTGAGAACACACGCTTCGAACGTCAAGATGGCCGTTAGTGGGATCGGGAAGGAGGCTCCTACTTTCTTGGAGTCCGCGGCGATTGCAGAGCAATTATTGGGACTCGGTGCCGGTAGTTATCCAAAGATTTCGATCTTTTACAACGATCCCGTGAGCTCTATCTCTTTCGAGCCCAGAGTTAAGCCCGTGTACAGCGCCGAGACGATCGTGGAGTCGCCAGGGTACAGCAAGTTCGAGATCGATGCGGATGCCAAGGTGCCCATCGATTTGTTCGAATACACGTTGGCTAACAAGATTCTAACGGCGATGGCAGAAGGTTACGCAGCCGAGATTTCTGCAAGAAGAAACGCAATGGATAACGCATCCAAGAACGCCGGTGACATGATTAACAGATACTCGATCTTATACAACAGAACCAGACAAGCGGTCATCACCAACGAGCTGGTCGATATCATCACTGGTGCTTCATCGTTGGACTGAGCGGCTTGCCCACGATGGCTTGGCCATATTTCTCATGTTATCATATTCTTACGTGTATAACCATACATTTCTTAACGCTGTTTCAATACTGAAACTGGGCTAAAACAACTGTGACGGCGATGAGACCGTAGCGATTTGTATATAAGCATGTGTAGAACGCCAGTCTAATGATGATCAATCCTGTCAGTTTCACTCCGCCACCCAGGATGTTTCCTCTTTCTATGGTATGGTTCTGTGTTAAGCGTATGCCTCGCATCTTCGCATTATGCTTTAACATGATTGTTATTTTCCTGACGATATTTCTGCTGTTGGGTTGCTACAATGAGTCAAGTCTGTCGACGTTCTTGGTCAGTTATAAATTCGAGCAAAGCTCTCCATTTTATTCCGTTATCAAATCATCTTTCCAGGGCGCCAATGGCGGTTCAAACTCTTCTTTAAGCGGTCTCGAAACTGTCAGAGTGAAATCAGGTTATATGGGTGTCTGCTTGTTGAATTTGCCTAAACAATATGATGGATCAACCACAATTTGTTATCCAAGAAAGAATCTTTTCAATACAACCATTTACAGTGATTTGTCAATTGAACTGTTTAACTTGCCCACATCAAACGGTACTTCTTCATCATCTTCCCAGAAAAATGTACCAATAAAATTGAATATTTTACAACTGGGACAGTTGACCTCTGTTGAAATTATTCATCCCTATATTCTCATGGCAACTATCGTCCTGTCCTGTGTCATGTTCCTGCTAATCATTTATGTGACATTGCCCAAGGTGCCCAAGAAAAGCTTGGTAAATCGCCTTCTCTTGATCTGGAGCTCAGTTCTTACCTTACTGTGGGGATTTGGAACCATGTGGACGCATGTAGGGATCAATGCAAGCGCAGAGATGGTATCTGCAGCCAGCATGGGTATAATTCACTCGACTAAGGGCAAAAAAGCAGCGGCACTCTCTTGGTCCGCCTTTGCATTTCTTCTGATAGACTGTCTCATCATTTGGGCATTGTATTTCAGAGATCGGAAAAAATTGAGTGACGAAATTGATAAAGTCAAGGCATCAGACTCTTATCAGAACTCAAAGTATCACTCTGATTCATCAACTTTAGCTTAAATACATTTTTTTTGTCCAAGTGTCAGTGATGAAAATACTGACGCGACACTGTCATTAACCAATGGAACCTTGTAAGAACCAATTATCGCCGCTATGCCATTTATCACAATTGATTTATTGACCATTGACCTAGAAATCCCTTACTACTAACCATATTAAACCGGTATCATGAAAGTATCTGTTATGTTGCCGATACTAAATTTTATGTTTAGTTGGCGAAACTATGCAAAAACAAATATTCGGCATACAAAATTAAACAATAATAAGATCTCCACATTAAACAGGTCCTGGGCATCCAGCTTCAAGCATTACATTGTTTTGATAACTTGCAAACTGATTCGCACAATTCACCATAACTTCCAGGTTCTCTATAAGAGAATTTGAGAAATATCTGGCTGTATCATCTGTCTCAACTACTAAGAATTTACTCTAAGTCTCAAGCCGAGACCAGCTAGCCGAGAATGAGAGGCAGTGCAGCAAGTGCGAACCAAAGATCTGGAAAGAAACAACGATCCAACAGTTCAATCTGGCCATTTATACAGTTTGACTAAACGATACAACGAGAAATCAACCATTCCTGGTATGCGTTATTTTCACAAAAGCTGTAAACGACTACCTCGAGCATCAATCATCTAGAAAACATCACTGTTGACTTTTATAAAGAGAGACACGATTAGAATTGTTACGGTCAAGACAGAAAGAAGTTTGACAGCTTTAAGCTTGCAATGAGGGGATCTTCTGTGGTACAGCATACCGTGTTGAAAATCTTGACACTATGTTATAGAGTGTTAAAATTGGTGATACTACCTATTTGGTGGATTTTATGCTGGATTTTGCAAGAACCAATAAATGCATTGGATCGCAAGTACAGGATACGAGAAGATTTCTATATTATACCATTTTTCCTGAAATCATTGGTCAAATATATTTATACTGTTCGCCAAAACAGATTCCAATACTGGTATCTGTTTATAAAGCAGGTCAAGAAGAATGGGAACGGTACAGCTATATGTTATCCAAGACCGTTAGATGTCAAGGGTGAATATAAGTTGGAATCATACACGTATAACGAACTTTATGAAATTGTACTGAGATTATCTCATATTCTGCATTATCAGTATGGTGTAGAGGCTGGAGATCATATTGGATTGGACTGCACTAATAAGCCATTATTTGTCTTCTTACTTTTTGCACTGTGGAATATTGGAGCCATACCGGCTTTACTGAATTGCAATACCTTAGGTAATCATCTGGTGCATTCTTTGAAGATCGCCAGTGTGAAGAAAGTGTTCATCGATCCACAAGCTAGTGAGCCCATGAGAGAAACCGAGGCATTGATTAAGGAGACAATTCCTGATATTGAACTAAATTATTTGGAAGAAGAGAGTTTGATGCGCATTTTAGCAGATCCAAGATCGCCTGAGTTCCTTCAACTAGATGACATCAGATCTCCCAAAGGTCTTGCAGACTATAAACCTGCATTGTTCATCTATACCTCTGGAACTACTGGATTACCCAAATCCGCTATCATGTCTTGGAGGAAAGCAGTCTTTGCGTGTCATCTGTTTAGTCATGTATTCCGTATGACTCGCCATAGTGTTGTGTTCACAGCTATGCCTTTGTTCCACTCAACTGCTGCGATGCTAGGCATGTGCTCTGTCCTCTCACAAGGTGGCTGCCTGGCTATGGCTAATAAGTTCTCAGCATCAAATTTTTGGAAAGAAGTGTACTTGACGAAAGCTACGCATATCCAGTATGTTGGTGAGATCTGTAGATATCTGCTTCAGACTCCAGTTTCCAAGTACGAAAGAATGCACACCGTTAAGATGGCATATGGGAATGGCCTGAGACCTGATATTTGGCAAAAGTTTAGGAAAAGATTTAATATTGAAACCATTGGTGAGTTTTATGCCGCAACCGAGGCGCCTTTTGCCACTACTTGCATCCAAAAGGGTGATTTTGCAGTCGGTGCTTGCAAATCCTATGGTTCTATTATCAACTGGTTTTTATCCTTCCAACAAGTACTAGTTCGAATGGATCCTGATGATGATTCAACGATATACAGAAATTCGAAGGGATTCTGTGATGTTCCAGCTATTGGTGAACCTGGTGAGTTGTTAATGAAAATACTGTTCCCTAAGAAGCCAGAGACATCATTTCAAGGTTATCTTGGCAACAAGAAGGAAACACAATCAAAGGTCCTCCGCAATGTGTTCAAGAAAGGCGACGCCTACTATAGATGTGGTGATTTGTTCAGACAAGATGAAAACGGGTTCCTCTATTTCCTTGACAGGTTGGGTGACACTTATAGGTGGAAATCGGAGAACGTCTCTACGACAGAAGTGGAAGATCAAATAATGTCCTGTAATGATAAAGATTTCGCTCAGGTTGTGGTGGTGGGCGTTAAGATTCCTGGATATGAAGGAAGAGCTGGATTTGCTGTGATCAAGTTAGCAGACTACAAAAGCATCTCCGAGCAGCGGAAGCTCGAGCTGCTTGATAATTTGCTAGTCCATCTAAAAAGGGAGCTACCAAGCTATGCTCGTCCAATTTTCATCAAATTCACTGATAAGATTGAAATGACAGATACTAACAAGATTTCAAAGAAAACGTATAAGAATCAAGTGCTTCCTAAGGGCGTTGATAATAGCGAGACAATCTACTGGCTCAAAAACTATAAACAGTACAAGGTTCTCACTGATGAAGATTGGCAAGCAATTGTGTCACAAGATGTAAAATTATAAATAAATGAAGAAGTGAATGCATTGATAAATAGGTCTATGCTTCCTGTAAATCAACCATGCTACCACATCACAGTATTGACCGCTAGGCTTTATCAAGTGAGCCAGGCATAAGCCAAATAACCGACCAAGGCTAAAGACAACGTCAGAGCTGGTGGAAGAAGACATGCCATCAGAATAGGTTTAGGATCGATATTAAAACCGCCAACTACAATCTGATCTAACTCGGGATCTGACGTAAATGTGCCATCTCTGTAGTAATTTTCCATCAAGTTATCCTTTTCCTTCCAAACTTCATATAGCCATTGACTAAATTCTTCTTCATCATCCACCGGTATTTCAGAGAGCTTAAACGCTCTTATGTGCATATCCACCAATTTTGGAGTTTGGCCTCTCACGAATATGTTGGGCAACCTATATATCATCTCACCATAATCATTTCTTCCAACACCTGAATAACCTATCGTAACGTCATAAACAACCTCCACACTCGCCCTGAGCAGTTTGAGAGACGATCGTAGACCAGTCGAGTGAGGCAGCAAGACATGATTAAAAGGCTGCCTACCCACTTTTTCTGCAAAACTCGCACTCTTGCGTCTTGTCGTGGCACTTAAATTCGTTCCCTCTGGGAACAATAATAAGCAGTAAGGCCACGACTTGGAATCATCTGTCTTATTAACATCCCAATACATTTCACCATCGTCATCAACTCGCCATGGCCGTGCTCCCGAAAGCGGTCCCACACCTCTTGAATTCGCATCAATAACACCCAAACTATTATGCAATATTATTTTATCCTGAGCCCATTTCCTGCTCAGGAAGATAAATTTGAAATTCCTCATACCATATCCCAGAATTGGGATAGATTCCAATGATTTCTTCAACATAATGAATATATTCCCAGCTAAATCGGCCGTAGAGGTCAACCACCAAAGGAAAACCCAATCGGTGTAGATTTGATGATTGGCAATAATAATTGAACGACGATTCAATTGAGAAATTATCTTGCCATTAACTTTTCTGAAGGTTCCCTTAGCCAAAGTGGCATTATCAGTAGAGATTCTAATCGATGAAGGTGAAACGAAATTTAAAATGCAAATCAATAACGATATAAATGCCTTCTTGGTAATATTAAACTTGCTCTGTAATTCAGGAGATCCTCGACGGTAGAATAATTGAAATATCATTTGCGTCATCACTAATGAACCACATCCATAAATCATCATAATGATCGAAACCAAGGCAATGACCAGCTTCTTAATTCTAATCAAATGCTCATTCATAATCAACTGGATCAATTGGTCTTATCGCTTTAAATATTTAAGATTCTTTAGTGTGTTGTTCCTCTATAGTAGATCTTCTTTTCAGATCAATCCGCTCGATCATTACACCTTTACTGATAGTATCTTTGAATAAGTATATAGTTGCCATTGATTGCCATTGATTTGTTCATTCAACCTGGTCATACAGCTTCTGTAAATCGTAGTTTTGTCTCCAGTAATCGCCATATCTTTTGAGCACTAGAAGCGATGTGCTTGAGCCGATAATGATGAAAGCCAGCATCGTGAAGGCCCAACCGGTGCCCATGCCTTTAAGCATTGGTTCTGTGACAAAGACAGCAACGGCGGCGAGGATCTGTCGGATAAGGTTATTCAATGCGACGCCTGTGGCGCCACGACCGGGCAGTGAGTCAACGAGGTACGAGACCGTGGCACCAATTGTCATCATTGAAGCGAATCCAAATAGAGCAGTACCGACTAGTGGTGTAACCCAATGGCATTTTTTGTCGAGACACCAGCCGAATATGAGAAGTGAGGCTGGGAACAGGGCGACTGCGGTGACTAGATTCCATGAGATACGAGCCTCCGGGGCTAGTATTCCGTATTTTGCCTTGTAATTCTTTAGCAGTGTGTCTACCCATCTTCCGCCATAGATAGATGCGATGATGTAAGTGACAGAATTTGGGATGTAGAGAAGACCAACAAAGAGCGGTTTAAAGTTGTACGGCGGTCTGGAATAATCGTATTCAATGGTCATGTTCACGAAATATAGGATGGCAAAAGAGATTGCTGAAAAGATGATTGCAAGCAGAACTGGAGGATATTTGAGAAAATACACTGATTTCATGGGTCTTATGAAATAAATGTAGCAGAAATTTAGGAAACTGTTTTTCATGGACGGTTTTTCCAAGCTTTCGTCGTTTTGCTTACCGGTTCTTCGAGATTTTTCAGTCTCTATCCTTGCGAGCTCATTTTCCAAGTTGGTTCTCGCCCTATCCAGGTCGTACTCTCGAATCTTTGATTCCCATCGAGGGTCGAGCGATTGTATGCGTGAAATTTGTGGGGCACCGACATCTATGTTGTTATCAGGTGGAGGTCGATATTTGTATGTACTACTGGCTTCTGTCAAAACCCGTTTGATTTCGTCTTCTTTATCCTCACGATGTCCTCTAATCCTCTCCTGTTCTGCCGATCTTTGAAGATCATCTTTGTTCGATTCTACATCGGCATTCTCTAAGTCAGAAGAACCTTTTAATTTCTCATTCCTCCTCTCAAGCAGAGTTGCTGCAATTGCTGCTTTACTATCCTGTGTCCTCAAAGTCTCTGGTAGAAGAAATATCAGTAAAAGCACATTAACGCCTGACAAAATAACCATAAACCACTGCGTAGATCTCCAAGACCAGCGAGTCAGCAGTCCACTAGCAATAATCGGAGACACTAGAGGTGCCATCAGCGCTCCCATATAGTAGATTCCGAGGTTCCTACCTCTTTCTTCCGGTATGAAGAGGTCAGAAACTGTTCCAGCCCCAACAGATTGCACTGAAGCAGATGCAGCACCACATAGGACTCGTAGAACGATAAATGATTCAATATTAGGCGATAATGAAGTTCCAATGCAAAACGCAAAAAGCATCATAAATGAAATCAAATAGACAGATCTTCTTCCATGCAGCTCAGAGAAAGAAGACCACCAAATTGGAAAAATCCCTAGACTCAGAGAATAAACACCTACCGAAACGTTCACCATGAAAGTAGTTGTCTCCAGGGATTTCACTATAGGGTTGATGGCAGGAAACACAATGGAAGTGGCCATCGGACCCATCACAGACGAAAATGCAATGATGAAAACAATCAGTTTTTTAATAGATGCCTGATAGTCTCTTGGATCTTTAAACTCTGGAATAAGCGTAAAGCGTGCTAATAAACCACGACGTTCTCCTCTTGGCACCACATATCGCTCATCGTTGAAACGTCCAAAACCACCATCAATTGAGCTTACGATATTAGTTTCACCTTCACCTCTGTAACTGTCTCTATCAATATAAGGCTTTGGTTCACTATCTGCGACAGAAGTATCGGAAACAACGCTGTGCGAATCCAAGTCTCGACAACCATCTCTTGCGACCATTTTCTCATGGTGTTTGAATTACCACTCAGCAGCAGGTTTCTTGTAGTAACATATCCTTAAGAACCCTCAATGCTCTTTATAAGATAGCCGATTGGAGTAATAACATTCTGACTCATAATCCGAGATACCAAAATTCCGATGGAATTAGTTCAACAATAGCTGGCACATATCCAAAAGTCCTAGAAATGTGATAAAGAGTTAGATAAGAAGTTGATCGATCTGAGTTGGTTGATGCTTTATGTAGTGCTTCATTTATCCTTTGTAGTAATGCGTTGGTACAAGCGGCATCTTGGCCAATTCGATCGGGAAAAATTTGTTTCTTACCTGAACGACTAGCTTAGTTCCGCTCTTGCGATGAGCTTTCAAAACGTAACCTTGGCCGATGTTGATGTTATCCAACGTTGGAGATGCACTTCCTGAAGTAACGGCACCGATCTCCGTTTTCATGTCCGGTAAAAAGATCTTGGCACCGGTTCTGGCGGCGGGACCTTTACCCGAGTACTTGAATCCAACGCGTACTTTCTGGTAGTTATCGGAATTAAATTGGTCCATAATCTTAGCGTATCCGTTGAATTTGGCGGTGTCATCTGTAACATTTCTTCTGCTTTTAGAGACAACCCATTTCAATGCCGCTTCGACGGGAGTTATATCTTCATTTAGTTCATTGCCGTACAAGCACATTCCCGCTTCCAGTCTTAAACTATCTCTTGCGGCAAGTCCGATGGGCTTGGTGAATTGATTATCGAGCAATAGCTGCGCAAAAATCATCGCCTTTTCATTAGATATACTAATTTCAAATCCATCCTCACCGGTGTATCCTGATCTGGCGACATCGATTGAAGTTCCGTCATATAATTCAAAACGGCGTCTTTGTCCAAACAACAACGTTTGCAATGTTTGATTTCCGTGCAGTAGAGACTGCAAAACTTGGTGCGCCTTTGGACCTTGTAGCGCCAGTAAAGATTTCCCCTGTATGATGCTCCATTTACAATCGCCCGCGAAAGATTCGATTTCTTCACGTAGAAATTCCGTATCCCGATCGATACAGCCAGCATTGGTGACTACATAAAAATCATTCTCACCTTGTTTCGTTATCAGCGTATCGTCAACGATACCGCCGCGCTTGTTCAACAATACAGAAAGAGTACCCGTACCTTCTGGCAATTGCTGGAAATCAGTAGGGGTCACTTTATGAAGGAAATTGGTCGCTTCGCTACCGTTCAGTCTACTTTGCAGCATATGAGATACATCAAACAACCCGGCATTAGTTCTCGTCCAATTGTGAGATTCAATATGTGTTTGCCCACGATAAAGAACTGGCATAGAATAGCCAGCAAATGGAACCATAGTACCTCCAAGCTCCACATGTAGGTCGTAAAGAGCTGTCTTTTTCAGTTTAGAAGCCGCATCACTAGATTTAAACCTCCGGAATATCGTTCTTGAAACCATCCCGATATCTTTCGACTTGATCCCAATAGACTAGCAGTAGATTGAAGACATGGGCGTCAAATAGTCCTTCTATCATGGAGTTTATATGTTATCTGATCGCTGTAACGGAGTCAAAAAAAAGAAGTCACCCCTTAGAAACGTTACCCGGTTTCCAAAATAATTTAGCCGCCGAGCTCTCGAGCACTATATAAAGAATCTTTACAACTTAGAGCTACTTCTCTTGTAATGGTGAGAAGTGGCGGATTAGCTCGTTATAGTATATACAGGGATGAATGTATCGTTGTGGTCTTGTTCAAGAGGTTATTCTCTTTTCTTAGGCTTCTCAAAGACCTGGGCAACAATTGTGTTGCAACTGCTTAGTAGCTTGATATACGTGGCGACATTCGCAAGACATTTATCAATCTTGCTCCAAGGTTCTAGTAGTCCCTCCTTAAAGAGATCGAGCGCTTCAGAATCTGGTGCCAACGGAGCTTTCATGAAATTGCGTTCTCTTAAGGTATCTGCAATGATACCTGTAACTTGGAACCTGCTGAAACCGTAAACATTTTTGATTGCCCTGCTCATGGGTACTGTCAATGCCATGATAACCGAATCTACACCTAATTTTGTCTTGAGATCGATCTCAGATTGTCTGTTTATTGAAGGAATGGCTTTAGCCAAGGCGATTCCGTAGGCTGGAACAACTCCAGTGGATAATCCATGGTATAGTGTGTCGTTGATTATGCTGTCTAGCTGACTTCTTCTATGATCAATTTCGAGTTCGCTAGTGCCTCCTACTTTGACAGTGATCGTCATTTGAAGGAATTTGTTGCCAATGGTGTGGTCTTCCCAGGCTCCAGAGTCATGCAAAAATGCTTCGCCAGTGGTCGCTTGCAAAGAGTCGAGTTTGCCGTAAAATTGATCAGCACACATTTTGCTTGGAACATAGGGACTGAAATCAGGTGAATAAATACTGGAAGAGCCATTTGGGAGCCCCAGAAAATCGATTAATTGGTGATTTTCCTGGAGGGTCAAGTTCCCGTTTGCCCTTGCATCGTATTTCATAATGACTGTTCGGCTATTGTTTCCCTGACGTCTATTTCTATTGTTGCTTATTGTGATGGAAGTTAGTGCGTCTCCCAGGCAGTCGCCAGTAACAATCACCAATACAGATTTTTGGTTCTTGGAAGCATAATTAAGCGTGGGCAGAATCTTACTAGCATCGTTCAATGTTCCATCATAGAGAAGAACTATAACGTCTTTATCGATAGAAACTAGTTTCTTCTCCGGTAACTGCAAACTTCTAAGGTAAGCTTCATTTGTATCAAGAACTCCTGCTGGAAATCTCCAACCTTTTGAGACAATAAGTTCATCCTCTACCCTTTGCCCTCTCACGACTCTGACTATATCAGGAGACCAAAGCTTATAATCCAATGAATCTAGCACCTTACGGATAATTTCAAAATCCTTATTTGTTTGACATAATTTCCCAACAAGGGCGTCGATCTCTTCTCGACTTTGAACCGAGATCTTATTAGACTTGAGAAATCTTCTCACCTGCTCGAGACTCTGTAGTATCCCCATAAGAGTTTCTTTGCAAGGTGATTTATAATACTGTTCCATCAAAATACAACTCAATGAACCACTCATAGGTATAATATTTCCATCATGACAATCAATAAATAATTGTAGCCCAATCTTACCCAATTTCTCATTAATATCAACAAACTTGGGATCACTCATCGCTTCCCTCACTTGATTTGAATCCAAAAACTCTCTTACCACATTCTGTAATTTAACTGCATCCTGTGATGTGAGTATCTGTGGTTTACTTCTATACTTTCCCATTGATATCAAAGATTTATTGTAAGAAGTTGAATTCATCACATTATCCAATAGCTTAATACCTTCTAATAAAGCTATTTTACTCGTTGGTTCATTGGTCTTGATAACAGGTGTATATAATGTTTTAATCGAACGAATTGCCACATGAAAACATCCAATTCGATTTATTTTATACCTTAACATGATTGGTATCATCAATTCAAAAGTTCCTCACTCTTTTCCTCTACTTTAAAGCCTTTAAACAGTTGAAAAATTCTTAACTATAAAGAAACCTTGTAAAATCAAGCAATTGATGTTCATACGGCCAACGGTACTGTGACAATCAGTCTACGATTGTCATTTACCTATACATGTCGTAAGATCAAAGACCATGGATCAGTCTCCATATAAAATCCATTATTTATTCAATTTAGGACCTGGTATGTATTCATAGAATACAGTAAAGAAACAAGTTCAGATACCAAGGTAGTATAAGATGGATACAATATTGTAGCTTGGATTTTTATTGTTTAGTTCTTGAAAATTCATTTTGATCAGGCTAAATCGTAATATCTCTCTAGTTCAACATCCATTCTTTCAGCTTCAAAATCTAGCAAGAGCGGAACTGGATGTGAAGAACCATTCCCCTTGATATCTTGCACTACTCTTACAATCCCATCAGTAATAATAGCACACCCGGTGCCGTCATTTGAACATGGTATAACTAAGTCAGCATTTGCTCTTGTTGGAGCTATAAATTTTTGCATTTCAATTCTTAAATGATCCATATATTCAGTCAATAATTCAGCAAATTCTTGCTTATTAGTGACATTTCTCAGTTTAATAAGATTTATCAATCTCGTGTCGCCATCACTGTCCAGAAAGACCTTTAACTGTGCCAGACAATTGATCTTCTCATCATACAATGCATAACAACCACATAATAAGACCAATTCAATTGGATCATGCGAATTCGCATCACTAGCGTTCTTTATTGGTACAGTCTCGGTAAAATGCTTGCTTTCAGTCAATTCACGATAAATTCTTTCAAAATCATAATCCTTGTTACTATAAGATCTGGGCTTATCACTACTAAGTTCATCCAAATCCATAACTCTAATCTTTGTATATGGGAAGATCTTTGACAACGATTCTTTGATCTGTAAACCTACATTCAACACACCGGTGGCATGTCCGCCTCCTATAGAGATGATAACTAATTGAATTCGACCTGCCATTGAAGAAACAGCGCTTCCCAGCGCTATAAAGGCTGGTTCTGATGTCTTAGCATAGTGATTGAGTTGATCTTTAAAGCTCTATAGTAGCGATAATATGAAAAATTTCAATTAGTATGCGATGAGCTGTTGAAGATAAGTAACTAAAGTCTAATATAGCAGAGTTCTATCAAGGATCATGTCGTTTAATAAGGATGAAGACTCTAAATTGAAGTTTAAGACATCAAAGAAGCTTAAAATTTCACCAACTTTTGAAACTATGAAATTAAAGAATGATTTACTGCGAGGAATATATTCTTATGGATTCGAAGCACCATCTGCGATTCAATCTCGAGCGATAACACAGATAATTTCCGGTAAAGATGTAATTGCCCAGGCACAATCGGGAACAGGTAAGACAGCGACTTTCACAATTGGTATTTTACAAGTGATTGAGTTGAAAAGAAGAGATTTACAGGCCTTGGTTCTCTCGCCAACGAGAGAATTAGCTAGTCAAATTAGTCAAGTGGTTTCGAATCTTGGTGATTATATGAATGTGAAAGCGATGGCCATTACAGGCGGGAAAACGTTGAAGGATGATATTAAAAAGATTCAAGGAACTGGATGCCATGTAGTCAGTGGTACACCGGGCAGAGTGCTGGATATGATTAAACGACAGATTCTTACAACAAGAAATGTTCAAATGCTTGTATTAGACGAAGCGGATGAATTACTCAGTGAAACTCTCGGGTTCAAACAGCAGATTTACGATATATTCACGAAGCTACCACCAGCATGTCAAGTGGTTGTAGTAAGCGCTACGATGAGCAAAGATATTCTAGAAGTGACCAAAAAATTCATGTCAGATCCAGTCAAGATACTTGTGAAGAAAGACGAGATTTCTTTGGAAGGAATTAAACAGTACGTGGTGAATGTTGATAAAGAAGATTGGAAATTTGACACTTTATGCGATTTATATGATTCATTGACAATTACGCAATGCGTTATATTTTGCAATACAAAGAAGAAAGTCGACTGGTTAAGTCATAAGATGTCACAATCGAATTTCGCTGTGGTCTCTATGCATGGTGATATGAAACAGGAGGACAGGGACAGGATAATGAACGATTTTAGAGCAGGTCATTCAAGGGTACTCATATCAACAGACGTGTGGGCGCGAGGTATTGACGTCCAGCAGATTTCGCTAGTCATCAACTATGACATACCGGATATTCTCGAGAACTATATCCACAGGATCGGCAGAAGCGGCCGGTTCGGCCGCAAAGGTTGTGCAATCAATTTCGCTACACGAGACGATACGTCAAAGCTTAAAGAGATTGAAAAATTCTATTCAATCAAAATAAAACCCATGCCAGCCAACTTGGCAGACGTTTAATCCTTACATTGAATTCGAAATCGTTTGCAACTGTTCATTTTGTGTGGTGTACAATTTTATCAATTCAACCAAAGTCAAATCGCGAACAAGCGGTGTAAGATCGTTAAACTGTGAAACCACTTCTAATTCAATATCCTGTCCCTCATCATTCCCCGGTCCAGTTGAACCACTATTGAACGAAAGTAATTCATACTGATCGCTTATGAGTTCCGCATGACTGACAGACCCGGATTCTTCCATATGTAATATAATTACATTCTCTACAGATCCGTCAGTTTTTAACTCTTCGGTTTCATTGTCATCTTCAAAGATATAATGGAAATTAGTAGGAAAGATAGCATGCGATCCACCATCCGGTGTTCGCTGACTATTGGATCGGTGGCTTTCGCTTAGCGAATGCCGCACATTTCTATCATATACAGTTAATGTTAATGGCTGCATACTAATGTGAATCCCAGCCTTAATAGATCTACCAAACGACTAGTAACCCATAACAAGTCAACTATCTAAGCTATTACATAGCTTTCCAGCTCTCTAAGGTTGTAAAAAAAACTTGAATTTGATCCAACCGAGGTTCGAACTCGGGATCTTCGCCGTGTAAAGGCGACGTCGTGAACCACTGGACCATTGGACCTGTGACAAGTTATGTTTGAAAGACTTTTTCAATGACCATATCAGGTGTTATGAATAAGTAAAACTTCATCAATTGATAAACTAACAACAGTTAAGATACTAAAAGGTTTTAAACTATTCAAATCAACTAGCCTGATTGATCCTATTGATCAATTAGAGCAAACCCATCACGTGTGAATTGGTAGTCAAGAGTTGGCAAAGGCTCTTCAATTGAAGATTGTTTAGTTATTGAAAAATTTGCAGTGTTTTGATGAAAAGATTGTGTTAATTTGCAGTTTGTTGATCCAATTTGGTCTGTCTAATCATCAATTGTGACGTTGTGAATCGAATATGTTGGATATTAATCAATTTATCGAGGAAAAAGGTGGAAATCCAGAACTTATCAAGAAATCTCAAAGAGCTAGAGGTGCGAGTGTTGAACTTGTTGATGAAATTATTAGTGATTATAAGGAATGGGTCAAGACTAGATTTGATTTAGATGAATTGAACAAGAAATTGAATAAATTACAGAAGGAAATTGGACAAAAATTTAAGAAGAAGGAAGATGCAAGTGAATTATTGGCCGAAAAGGATAAGTTGAGTGAAGAGAAGAAGCAATTGACCGAGAAAGAGCAATCTGAAGATGCTGATTTGAAAAGGAAAGTTTTCCAAATTGGTAATATTGTTCATCCATCAGTGGTTGTTTCTAATGATGAGGATAATAATGAGCTTGTGCGTACTTGGAAACCAGCTGATATCGAGGATGTTGGAGAGTTGGCATCTGCTACGGGCAAACCGGCTGCTTTGTCACATCACGAAGTTTTGCTGAGGTTGGATGGGTACGATCCAGAACGTGGTGTCAAGATCTCTGGTCACAGAGGTTATTTCTTTAGAAACTACGGTGTTTTCCTTAATCAGGCGTTGATCAATTACGGTTTGTCTTTCTTGGCTTCCAAGGGCTACATCCCTCTGCAGGCTCCAGTTATGATGAACAAGGAAGTGATGGCTAAGACTGCTCAATTGTCAGATTTTGATGAAGAACTATACAAAGTGATGGATGGTGATGACGAAAAATATTTGATTGCCACTTCTGAGCAACCAATTTCCGCTTATCATAGCAACGAATGGTTCGAGAAACCACAGGAACAACTACCTATTCGCTATGCGGGTTACTCATCTTGTTTCCGCAGAGAAGCTGGTGCACATGGTAAGGACGCTTGGGGTGTTTTCAGAGTTCATGCTTTTGAAAAGATAGAACAATTCGTCTTGGCTGAACCGGAAAAATCATGGGAAGAATTTGACAGAATGATCGCCACCGCTGAAGAATTTTACCAGGGTCTAAAATTACCTTACCGTATTGTCGGAATTGTCTCTGGTGAATTGAACAATGCAGCCGCCAAGAAGTACGATTTGGAGGCTTGGTTCCCATACCAAAAAGAATACAAGGAGCTCGTTTCCTGTTCAAACTGTACCGATTACCAGTCTAGAAACTTGGAGATTAGATGCGGGATCAAGAAGATGGGTGACAGAGAGAAGAAATACGTGCACTGTTTGAACTCCACCTTGGCCGCTACACAAAGAGCTTTATGTTGTGTCCTAGAAAACTATCAAACAGAGGATGGTCTTGTCGTTCCAGAAGTATTGAGAAAATACATCCCAGGAGAGCCAGAATTTTTGCCTTATATGAAAGAACTACCAAAAAACTCCACTTCTAGCAAGGAAAAGAAGAAATAGGAATGCTACAACCATACTTTTGTAATAAATTAACGTCTTTTGAGTGATCTATAAAACTGACACTATATTTTAAAAGATAAAATAACCCGTCAACAATAATATCAAGGCAAATAGATCAACTTGTCAGGCTGATATGTCCAGTTCATCCTATTACATACTTCATTACAAAATTACGGTTCTAGGATTTCTATTTCTTCTTGTCCTTACTAGAAGTCCAATTTCTTGGTAGCGGGCCAAGTTTTCTACCAATATTTGATTCTGTAGCTCTCCTACTTCTCGAAAACTCACTATTGGCAGATGTTGTTATCGTAATGTCTTCCAAGATTTCAGGAAAGAAATTCTCTGAGAAATAGTTGTTAAGTTGTCCTTCTCTTGCCCCGGGCAAGAGGTACTCTTCCATTTGCTTCTTGTTTTCAAAATGTTCAAACAGATCCATAAATGAATCCACTCCAACACGATCACAGGCATTTGCTCGTCTATTTTCTTCCTTGGCTCTTAGGTTGGTCTTCACCCTGAGAATAGATTTAGTTCCAGTCCCTTTTTGACCCTGCATGGATGATTGAGATTTTTTATTCAATCTCACTGTGCCTTCACAAGCGTTCAAGCTAGTTGGTTCCTTCGTTGTTTCCTTTGTTCTGGATGGGTTAGCATTGACAGATCTTTCGTAGACGATAAGACATGAAAACTTATCAAACTTCACAGAACCAGGCTTTTGATTTTTCTTAGTTGGCTTAGAATTGTCCTTCATACTAGAACGCAGTTCTTTTGCAGGTTTCTTATCGTCTATCTTTTCGTTCTCATTTATGCTTGGGCTGGTAGGATCATCATAAAACTCTTTATTTCTAAAAGTCAAGTCACCATGTCCATCGAGACCTTTGTTGGCAATTTCAATTAGCTTATCCTGATTGAGAGTACCTTCTCTAACGCTTTTAACAATATTGGCGACGTTTAATGTACCCACTTTCTTTCTGAATGTAGGAATCGTATAGATCTTCTCAGATGCAATGGGAGAGATACATGCTTCTTCAACAGGCTGAACAACATGGTCTTCTATTGTGGAAGGCTCATCAGCGGAAGACACATCTTCCGAACTCGAAAAGTCATCGGAATCTTCCATGCTGTCCGATGTTGTTTCATAAGACTCAGAGGAAGAATCAACGATTGGCTGAGTATCTGCGGCAGCTTGAGCATGCTGTGCAGATTCCGATTCCGAGCTGATAGGCGACTTTGCGAGACAGGCAGAAGGTGTCTTCTCCATTGAGCTTTGCTCAAGTTGATTAGCATCTGAGGTGTCTTCAGAGCTCTCATCTGATGGACTTGGGCCAACAGCCTTGCTGGAGCAGGGCCTTTTGATAGAAGCAATGTTTCTATCGTCGTTCGATAGCCTCTTCGTTCTGCAAGTTCCCTCCAAAGGCAGAGAAGTTGGTGCAGATGCTGGTGCAGATGTAGCACCTGCTAACTCCTGATCAGCACTGTCCTCTGCGTGCTCGTTTCCACGATCTTCACAGGTCTTCGAAGTTGAAATTTCCGCTAAAACATCAGTCCCGTCATCAGCTGAAGACTTTGCTTTCCCATCCATCTGATCGTTCTCATTTTGCTCAACAAATAGCTTCTGAACACAAAGATCAGCCTTGTCAGCATCAGCCTTGTCAGCATCATTTTTGACATCTTTCTCAACATTGCCGTTCCCGGCCACACCTCTAGAGTGTCTGTGCTTGAAATGGGAAAGCTTGATCTTAAGATGCATCTTAAATTCTCTAATCTTATCTCTGTGGCTATGAGTTTGCTTCTTCTCAGGAGAAGCACTTCTCGATGATTCTGTGGTAGTTTGGCCTGACGTCAAATTAAATGATGGAACCATCACCAAGCTTTCAGCTTCCTCAAGAGAGATACATTCATCACCATCAAATTTCTCATCTGGCTTCTCTCTGTACAAATTATGGAACCATTTCCTAATAGCGACTCTTCTTCCATAAGTATGTTCGGATAAATCTGCAGTAGGACCAGGTCTATTGGTCTCTTTCAAACGTAAAACAGTGGTCATTTTGTAAACAAAATTGAAATCTTTACTATGATAATTCACGATTGGAATCACTGAGTAAAGTAATAGTTAAAAGTTTAAACCATTGTGAGTTGTACAAAACTCTACCGAATATTTGGATTCTTAAGCGGCCTCTTCTAAGCGCGCCACAAATTCACAAAAAAATAATATTAAATGACACAAATTATTGTGGAATTTCTAGCACCAATTTCCCGGTAGTCTTTCTGCTCTCCAAATCCCTGGCAGCTTGCTTGTATGCTTCCAATGGGTATGTTTTGTTGATCAAAATTTTTAAGTCGCCAGTTTCTAGCAGATCAAGAAGATCCTTAGAATAACGTTCCCAGTCAGCAGGCTCAGTGATATATCCATAAAGCTGAGGTCTCACGAATTTAATATTCTTTGGAGACAGCATTGTCGGAGGAAATGGCGGTATCGGACCTGATGCATTCCCAAACGAAACAAATGTACCTTTAATCTTCAAAGCCTCTAAGCTGATCTCAAAAGTATCCTTACCTACAGAGTCAAACACACTATCCACACCGCGTCCGTTGGTAATTTGCAACACCTTGCCCAAGATATCTTCGTCAGATGAATTAATCACATATTCAGCTCCAAATTCTTGGACCAATTTCCTCTTTTCCTCGTTCGACACCACTGCAATCGTGTGTGCACCCTTCCGCTTCAATAGCTGGGTCATAATCAACCCTACGCCGCCTGCGGCAGCGTAAAGCAGAATGTAATCGTCTTTTTTAACCTCGTAAGCATCTTGAATAAACGTTAAAGCTGTTAAACCCTGCAAAAGACCAGCAGTATACAATTTCAATTTTTCATCGCTGGCATTGCTTGGTAGTTTAACAATCTTACCAACCGCAGGATACTTAGTATATTGAGCAAAAGTGGCTCCTGAAAGGTATCCAACTTTGTCGCCAACTTGGAAATTCGATACTCCATGACCTTTGGCGACAACAACGCCCGTCGCTTCCCTACCAAGCAAGTAAGGAAGCTGTGCTGGATAAATTCCTTTCCTAAAATATGCTTCTATGAAATTGACACCGGCAAATTTGTTCTTAATAAGAATTTCGTTATCATTGATCAATGGAACAGCATAATTCTCATATTGGATAACATCGTAATCACCAACATCATTAATCAATATAACCTTTTGCGTCTTGGGCATTGATGAACCACTTAAAGAACTCATTGATCTCTTTGCAACGGAAATAAAACGGAAACGATTCATTATCTCGTTGACAGGAATTTGGCATACCACTGGAGAATTTCATTGCCATTTTATACTGATGATCCCATCGGCTGTCTTATCGAAGGTACGACATATAACAATTAGTAAGCCACACGTTCGTTAAATCTCAGCATAATCAGATAAAGAATGTTAATCGATTCAGACCTTGCAACCATTGTAAAAATGCCATAGCAGTGGCTTTATAAAGCCCATATGGAAAAAGGGTATGAATAAAAAAAGACAAACCATCTAAGCTAGTTCCTTATCGTTAGCTAATCTAATAATGCTCAGTCAATTCATTCGTAAATTTCGTAGCGTTGCAATACCACTTTCAAAGACAGTGTCAAATAGAGTCATTATTCCACCAGCTTCTCATTTTGGTAATGTGGGAAATTTAGCTATTAAGATTCCAAGGCATGAATACAAGCAATTGCCCGATGATTCAAACTATATTGAAAAATTCTATGATGAATTAGAAGTTTTCTCTAAAGATGTGCTTGAGAAACGATTGAACAAGACGTATACGGATTTTGAAGACGATCCGGAAGAACTACAGTTCCAGATTGAACAATATATAGAATTGGAAATCATACCAAGGTACTCGGTTTACGAATCCAGTGGGACAAGTGATGATAGGTCTATAAAACTTGTTCAATGTCGAACAATTCGTGATAAAATTGTTGTTGAAAGGTTCTTGGATTTTGCAAAAAGTGTACGTCTTACGCTAATGCTCAATGGTGGTCATACTTTTATCTTTGATATTCTACTTCAGGCTAAGAAAACGTTTGATGCTATGCAAAAGACTAGAACAGTTGAATAGTTAGTTGATGTCTCTCTAATAGCTATTATTTTAATGTGTTGAACGTAAACACTCGTTGGAAGTGATACAAATTTCCAAGACTGCCACCTTCAAAAACATCCGTACATCCTGGGACTAGCATCCATACACCCTGGACTTCTTGGAACTGAAGAAAAATTGTGCGTCGGTTAAGAAAATGGAAGGGCTCCTGACGGCTCCTGCCGGGGGCTCATGCCGGTTGGGCCCATGCCGGTTGGGCTCAGTTGCTCCCACCTTCTGTCGCAGGCAGGATCCCTGAGCCTAGCCTCTGTCGAGGCTAGGCAGAGATTGGAAGGTTGTCGGCCTAGCTGGTGCCAGGCCGATCCGGTGGTGAATTTCCAAAACTTTTCAGTATGGGAGACATAGCTTAGATATAGGTGGTTAACTGATTTAATTGAATATTGTCTGAGTATTCAAGGAAACCAACTAATTGCCAGGATGTCTACCGAATTGACTGTTCAATCTGAAAGAGCTTTCCAAAAGGTATGGTAAATTTTGAGACGAAACTGAAATGATGAGCTGAATGACAATAGAGAGGATATTGAATTGAGAAACTGATTGCAAGAGAATATTGAAGATAAACCACCCTGGGAGATTTAGCGAATAAAGTTTTGAGTTACCGTTCATATTAGGCGGGCTTGATATAATGATAATATCTTTACTGTAGTCATCAGCTTTGACCGCTTTCCACTGGAACGAATTACTAACAGTTTTATTAGCAACCTCACATTTTCAACAACCCAAAGTTGAAGACCTCCAAGAGAGCAAAGAGATGGTATAAGAACGTTGGTTTGGGTTTCAAGACTCCAAAGACCGCCATTGAAGGTTCTTACATTGACAAGAAATGTCCATTCACTGGTTTGGTTTCCATCCGTGGTAAGATCTTGACTGGTGTTGTTGTGTCTACCAAGATGCACCGTACCATTGTCATCAGAAGAGACTACTTGCACTACGTTCCAAAGTACAACAGATACGAGAAGAGACACAAGAACGTCCCAGTTCACGTTTCTCCAGCTTTCCGTGTTGAAGTCGGTGACATCGTTACCGTTGGTCAATGTAGACCAATCTCTAAGACCGTTAGATTCAACGTCTTGAAGGTCGCTTCTAACTCTAAATCCAACAAACAATTCACCAAATTTTAAGGTGGTTGAGGTTTCATAATCATTTTGTATAATGTATTTGAATATAAATTTGAACTAAGCAATAACCAGCCGCCCTGATGCTTCGATTATCAGCTACAAATGGTATTCATGATCCTTAAACTTATTATACACTATTCATACATATTGAAGAAGAAGAGGAAGACAGAATACGTTTTCAATTACCTTTGGCATCCAAAGGAATGGCCCCGTCCAGTAATCCCAATAATTCTTTGGCTATTTCATTGATCGATTTTTGTTTGTAATACCTAACTCCACTTCTCATCCTTTCGTAACAAAGCTTCAATTCAGTCCCAGTCCATGTCGTTCCAGGTTTCAAAGCGGCCAATTCTTCCCAATCGACTTGAGAATCCTCAGTGAAGCCCAAGTCCCTTAGTTTCTCCAAAATCCAAAGTTTATCATGTTCTGTAATGGATTGAATCTTAGCTATAGCCTCCTTCTTTACAATCTTATTCCATTTATAGCGGCACTGAATACGGGACCTTGTGCCTCCCATGCGTTCACTGACCACGGTCCAGTTAATGGCATCTTTGAAAGACGGCTTATTGTTTGGTTTTCTTCCCTTCCCACCGTGTAAAATACTGGATTTTTGATCATCATCGCTACCGTCAGCATGGTCGCTATCGTGCACCAATTCAGTAGAATTACGTGCCTCATAGTTCCGTTCAGACTCTTTCAACATCTCAGCTATTACTCTTTTCAATAATTCCTCTTCATCAGGTGACCATTTGTTAGATGCTCTATTGGCACCACACTTAACATAGTTTCTCCACCGATCTCTACAATCTTCAGGCATTCTACCTAGAGCCTTACCGACCTCGGACCATTGACCTTCCTTCTCAACACACAAGCGAGCCAGATCTCTGTCCTCTTGAGCAGTCCATTTACCACGTTGTTCAAAAATATGGTACTTACGGCGGACATGTTTATAGATCGATGATCTTGATCTGTAAGGTAAAACCTTGCACATGTTACTCCAAAAATCATCCTTACGGCGCTCATTGCTCCAAATTCTCTCACAAATTTGCTGTCTATTCAAGTTCTTAATAGTTTGATATTCGGTAATGAACTGTTCCAAAGCAGCTTCCTCGACGCTATCAAATGATTTACCACTTGATTGCGTTGTACTACCGATAATTGCAGACGCCTTGGATGCAGCAGATTGAATCAAATGAGTCACATCAGAATCCACAGAAATTTCCGACGACGACATCACCTTGGGTAAAACTTCGCGGTAATCCTTTTTCTGCAAAGATTTCGTAACTGGTCCATCAATAGCCGATTCCTTTTGCAACTCCGAGTACTGTTTAGTCACATCATCAAGTTCATCGTCATGTGCTCGGTTTGCTGCCACCACAGAAGGATCCAAATCTTCCAATCCTTTAGAATCTTCATCAGAAGATTCTGATTTATCCCTCAATTTTTGCGAACTCTTCAATTTATGACCATCCTCATCAGTACGTAAATACTGTTGAAAATTCGGATGTTGCGCAATAGAATCCGTATCAATAATCGCTTTCCTCACCAATTGATCATGTTCCGTAACATCCGAATCATCCAACGTCGCTAACTCAGGATCCACCGCTAACTGCAACTTGGCCTTTTCAGTTTTCAATTTCTTATTACCAATTACATCTTCCGCATCCTTTTCAACTCCTCTTTTACCTAAATTTCCACCACCCGTGGCATATGCAGCTGCTACAGCTGCTAATGCCACAGAGTCACGTTCTCTACCGGTTCCTTCAACTCCCTGTGCATTCCTAAATAACCATTCCATATCTTTATTCCCATTTTCACCCTTATCATCAAACGATTTCTTCAATTTACCTTCATCATCATGTTGTAATCCAACTCCAACATACTTAAACACCGCTTCTTCAACAGATTCATGATCCTCGGGTCCAAGATGACTGGATTGATCCCGCGATTGCTTCTCTCGTTCAACACTCATAATATAAAACACTCAAACAAAACAACAACAACTCAATCAAAGGTCAACTACCAACTGATATAATCACACTAATCAATTGACGTGTTGTCAGGGTAAACCTATTCAATCCAATACCTTCTCTTCTAATGCCTTTAACCTTGCTTGGTCTTTGATTACCCTCATAATATGAGAGCTTTGCCTTGTTTAAACTTGCTTTGATTACAAATTTTCAACTTTGAAGCATCTTCACTAAATCCGGGTGACAGGGGCAAATGTCAGTAAATCGGGAAGTGTCAGTAAATAGCGCAAGTGTCAGTGAATTAAATTGTGACGCGGGAGTGTCAGTGAATTAAATTGTGACACCTTGAAGAATTAGACTGGTGGTGGTGGTGCATTGGATCGGTATATGGTCTCTGCAGATGCTTGATATTT
Organism: Torulaspora globosa; assembly: GCA_013694445.1. Classification (NCBI taxonomy): domain Eukaryota; kingdom Fungi; phylum Ascomycota; class Saccharomycetes; order Saccharomycetales; family Saccharomycetaceae; genus Torulaspora; species Torulaspora globosa. The sequence continues at coordinate 739,703 of CP059270.1, forward strand.
TTGTAAAAGTTGATTGTAATTCAATAGTTCGTGTTGGGTTGTTTCTCTGGTGAAATTTAGTAATCTTTGATAAAATCTTTGAGTGATGAGTACGAATTCTGCGAGACAATCTAGTGATTCGCTCATTATGGAGAGGTTTTTGCCCGATTTGGAGAGGGTTTTGTCGGGTAGTGTGACCGAATCGATGGCATAGGTGTTGAATTGGTACAGGAGATCGTAGGCCAATTTTTCGAAATGCGGGAGGTAGGCGCCTGGGAGGTTGGTTGATAGGATAAATATTTCCTTTATCATGGCAATGCAAGTGAGAAGGGCTTCGCTGGCAACAAAAGTTTTATCGCCCACAACTACAGATTTGCGGTGACCAGGTTGCGTCTGTGAGGTGTCTTCGTGGATGTGGGCGGGTTTCAATAGATCGGAATATTGTACCCAGTCGAGTGGATCGAGATCCACACTCGAGACTATGTCGTTGACATCCTTTTGTATGGTTCGGTCGACTATGAAGGGAATCCATTTTTCTGCGTTTATCTTGATTTGTATGGTCCGCATATTTCGTGATCCCTGAGAAGATATGTAGTTCTTTATCTGGGCCGCTAAAACATCACTGAAATATTTGGTCAAAAATTCACCGCTCACAGCTTCACATTCTTGAATGAAAAGTACACAGATGGTGTACAGTTTGAGAAAATGATCGAATCTGAGAGTGGCAGTTAATTCACGTCTCACGGCAATAATTTTACCCATACGTAATTGCAGGATTTTGATAGTCTCGTTTATTCCTGAACGAATGTCCAGTTGAATGATCATACTCTGCTGATTGTCATTTTCCTGCGATGTCGGCGTAGATGCTATTTCGCTTAAAGATAAATCAAGCAGTAATTTCTGATGTCGGGAAAATCTTCTCAATGCCTCACTGGATTGCGTAAAGATAGTTACAAGCATCTCCTGAAACTCTGCAGGTGTCTGCTCCCTGATTAGACGTGAGAGCTTAGAACCGCTGCTGACAGACTGCTGCGATCGAGGTTGATCTACAGCGTCCTGTTCTTCCAAGGGTGAAGTTGAATGCTTTTGCGGTAAATGCTTTTTGATGATACTTTTAACCTCTGTAATGCATTTCTCTCGATACAATTCGAGAGAACTTGCTAGTTCTTCGCATCTGCGAAGTTGATGTATTAGACCTTTAACAGTTGACACGATATCTGGATCCATCTCAAGGAATTTCCTCGAGCTAGATGCATTTTGAAATCTCTCCAAAGTTTCATTCACGCTTACTGATTCACAGTAAGTTTCAACATCTTTCAATAATATATCACATAGTTGCAGTGAGAATTTTCCTCCAATCTCTATCATTAAATTTGTCAGAAATTCTCTCGTCTCTGTCAATGCGGGAACAGATTTTAGATCCACAAGCTTATATGGCCAATCGGCGACCCAACGCTGAACAGTTTGGTCATGAGAGTCGTCACCTTTGATAAGACAGTCCACGGAACCTATGAGATCCAAGCACTGCTCAAATTCACCTTTGTCATATAACTCTTTGCATTCTTGCGACCTAGTGAGCACTTGCTTTACTTGCAATAATCCCTGTTCCAGTTTCTGCACATTCTTTCTCTTAAAGACTTTCTGCAGGCTGTCTATTCTCTTTCTTATCTTTTCCCCGTCTGCAATTTCAACTGCTTCTGTAAGCTTATCCAGCTCTGCAACTGTGCTTCCAGCCTTCTGCTGTATTTGGTCCACATCCGCCAATGCATGAAAGAACTTGTGTGATGATTTAGAAATCTCTGCAACTAGCAGATTCTCGACAGTGTCTAAGTAGTAGTTAAGTCGATCCTTCAGCTCAAAATGAGCTTCATCTCTTGTGGACTGATCGCTGACGGTTAATCTGCTTAGCTGCAAATCTATTCCCTTCACAATGCGATGGAAAGTCCGAGGATTATCCAACTGGAAATCCTTCTCAAAATAAAAAGAAGGCACTTCATCGAGCTCTCTTGGATTTTCAGCGCCCTCAGACACGCTCTCATCTGTACAAACTTCTGGATTCGACTTATCGTATTTTTCAAGCTGTCTTAATTGTTCCATTCGTGTCATACTTCTTAGATTACTCGTACTTTCAAAAATACTGCTCTCAGATTTCACTTCCGTAACGTACTGTTTAACTGCTTTCTTCCAGGAATCCTCAATTACAGGTTTGCTCAACGGTACAGGTGGAATATCGTTAACTGTCGGGTACGCTAACCAATCTTTCCGTCTAGTATTCATCACAATTTCATATATGGAATTGTTACCCAACGGTGAGTACTCCATAGATCCGCTATGATTCTCCTTATCAAATCCAAACGATCTGCTATGTCGTCCCATAACAGATGAATCAAAACTTCGTCTTATTGAATAGGAATCTAAACTCATACGTGATGAGTACAAAGGTCTAGCATTCGATCCAGAAACGCTCACAAGATCATCATTCAATGAAGTAGAATCATCAATTGACGGACTTCTCGTATCTACAATTATCTTGGGCGCTGATTCAACAATATCACCAACGTTGTTCTTTAAATCACTTTCATCCTCGACTTCAGACATTATAAACACTTTCAAAAGTGCTAGATTCTAATCTCTTAGCCAAATACCGACTAAGATCCTTCCTCTTCCCACCAATTGAGTTCTCTCTTTCATTGAATGTTCAAGAGCTGGAACCCTTTGCCAATCCGAGCGCGAACTGGCATAAGATGGTTCATACTATAAAGAACTAACAAGACTGTTAGACCAGCTAGCTAGCTTTAAGCTCGGGCTAGAAGGTCTGATAATTCAAGTAATCAGTAGACATCTAGTTTAGATAGTTCTTATTTCAGTTATCCAGTACGATTGATAGAGGTTCGAGGCTGAAAGAGCTTATATGAATGAGCTCAATTGTTGTCTGATGTAGCTCCAACAGCTTTCAATATTTATTTCATATTTACAGCAAACTACAATGAACCAATTGTAGTTAGCTATGTTAACCGGTTGGGATTTTGTGAAGTCATCATGTAATCGGAATGGACATGTAACAGCTGGGATGCCAAAGACTAGAAGTCGTGGCATGTTATGGCAGCGTTAATAGGAGATCCATTGGGTGATCGATTGTCTATTTTTGTATAATACAGCAGCCGGCAGATAATCGTTAGACATTTGCTAGCTTTTCAGGTACCGATTGAACCTGCTCTTGAGTCATCCTGTTTACTATCTGGTTTTTTCCATGAATGCAGGTACTTTTGGGCAAGCTCACGAGCATTGAGCATCATTTTTTGAATGCTTTCATTAGCATCGTCATCAGTTGTTTCGTTTTGATCATCCAAATGATATGCTTCCAGATGTTCGTTCATTTCGCGTAACTCGTTAGACGTTTTATTGACAATTCCCTGATTAGACACCACCGATTTAACAGAATCAGACCTTGGAGAAAAACTGCCGGAGATAGCTACGTCGCTGGCTCCAACTTCCGCGAGCGATGATGAATTCTTAAGTCGTAAACTCTTGGACATATCCGACACTTGAGATGGTATGGATGATGTAAAGGTCATAGGGTCCGAAGATACTACAGTACTTTGCGGCGGAACAGGTTTTGACTGCTTGAAACTCGAGAAGAAGGATTTTTGACAATCGACAACGTTCTCATCCGTTTTATCGGACTTTATTGAAGACCTCTCTTCAACTTGAATGGCTGAATCCGATCCGTCTTCATCGTCTTCACTATCTTCATCACTATCAGAGTTGAATATGAAGCTTGATGACGACGAGTTGTGCTTCAAACAACGTGGCCTAATTGGTTTTTTCCCATTAGCAGTATGTTCTTGTGCGGTAGATTTCTCCTGATTTTTATCAATTGCATTCAAAGCTTTACCTGTGATAAAGCTGCGCGTTTTGACCGGTTGGAAAGATGAACTAGAAGCGGGCTTTGTCAAGTCCCTAAGAGAGTTTGTCTTTCCGTTCTTCCCAAACGAAACAGTTCTTCTCAATGACAAACTGTCATCGTCATCATCACTGCTTCGATATTGCGAGTCTTCAATGAACTGTTCTTCACTATCTGAGTCACTGCTTTGCGATGAATCGTAAAAGAGGCTATTGGTTCCTAATTGCTTACTATGTCGGCCCGGTTCCCGATTGCTCGGTGAAACTGCATGGCCCATTTCATATGTTGACGCACTGTCAGCAGCCATAGCTGCATGAAGGTCAATACCATCAGGCACATCTACAACATCGCAACCATCCACCGGGAGAAAATTGGAAGTATCACCTGTATACACCGAGTTGTAATCATACATGTAGTCATAACCTCTGTAAGTATTCACATTGTGCGAGACTGCATTACCGTAACCATTGTATTCCTCATTATCTGGGTCCTCCTCATCAGACCCGTAGTTCAAAGTTGTCGCCGGCAGTAGTTTAATGATGGGGTTTAGAGGTACCCTAGAATGTACCGATGAGTTTTGCGAGGAACTATCTGTGTAGTGACTATTCGACTCCGTCCTTCGAGATATGGTTGGGTTAATAAATAACCCTGCATTGTCGTCATCCTCATCACTCTCATCCCCGGAAGATGAAGATCCACTGCTTTCAGCAGATTGTAACCCATCCTGATTTTTAGAACTAGTTTCTTTCCTGATTGATCTTGGAAAGAAAGTTCCATTTTCATCATCGCTGTATTCACTATCAGACGCGGGAGTGGCTAATGCCATACATTGTTCAACTCTATCGTTAAAATGTATATGTCTGGTTTTATTTGATTTTTCGGTCTTGAAGTTTGATTTCAAAAATGTAAACGGACTTTCGATGTGCTCACTTGAAGGTTGACCATCCTGGGCGGATTTGCTTTCCTCCTGCGCAGCATGCCTAGATTGTGCCTGCTGACCGTTCGAATATCGATTATTCGAGCCAAACTTTCTTGATATCAGGTCAGACACTTTTTTAGATGAGTTAGTCTCTATAGTCTGCGAACCATGTGCTTGATTACTGCGGTAATATTGAGCATTGACTTTGGCCGCCAATGCATCATAATCGTCGTATGCATCTTTTGGAGTCTTAACACCTCCATAAGGATCCATTACAACGGAGGCATGTTTCATTTCATTGATCAGTTTCTTTACCTCGTTGAGTTTCCATTCAGAGTTTTCGGCTAAAATCTCTGAAACAGTTCTCTTTTTCAAGATCGGTTTCGGAGTTGGCGAATTTGGTGTCTTTTTCATTACAACCTTGGTTGGTGCCGCTATTCTCTTAGAGTTTTCATCATCTGAACCATAACCTCTTTCAACATCACTGGCATCATCTTCATCGCGATCACGAACAATCGGACCATACAACCAGGTAACGTCAGAATCCTTCGACCAATTCACAATCTCTGGTAAGACAGTTTTCAAATGATTTCTCGCCTTTGCCCATGTCCTCCACGAAGCGTTCTCCAAGCGAGCTGCATTGACAAGGTCTTCGGTCCGCTTTTTTTTCTTCAGGATAATATACTTCCACGATTTTGAAATATCCCATTCATTCCAATTATGCGATAGATAATCCACATGCCTTTCAGGTTCTCTCATTAAATCATTGTCATCCTGTGGTAGAAGAAGTGTGTCGGCATCAGCCGGTGGCGGTGATACAGAAGGTGACAGACCGTGAGGTCGCGATTCATATCCATTATGGTCTGCTTCTTCTTGCTCATTTTCAAAATTGTCATTATCGTCATTATCACTGTAACTACCACTGCCACTATCACTGTCAGTATTGTAATCATCATCGTCATCGTAATCGTCAGAATTCTCCGACACTTCAAAATCATCCCGCTCCTTGCTTACACCGTCTTCTTTGGAAGTCGACTTCCCCAAAAGCTTCTTTGTGGGATCAATATAATCATCAAAATACCCCATAGATCTAGTTCTTTTCAAATTAAAAGTAGTTTTCTGGAAACTTTCATCGTCATCCGCCTGAACTGCCATCGAAACTGATGGCCCCATATCATCATCCCCATAAATATTATTCCCATTGCTTGATCCATTAAAAGTCGGCGTCGTAGGAGCGCTATTCGATTTTTGCCTTTCCAACTGTGACTGATTATGATCTGCAAAATACGCAGCCGACTCGCTTCCCATACTAACTTCAAATCCCTCCAAAATTTGTACTACCTTGTCTCAATAGATCAATATCTGCACGGCAAATCACCGCTTGAACGTCAAATACACTCTGAAGACCAAATTTTGCCCAAATAACAAGCAAAAAGTTGCTTATAGTACCCAATCTTGAACTTTTCTATATGGAGGAAACACCGTATACCGAATAACCTGAAGCCTAGATGTTAAAACTAAACGGCTTACTAGATCAATCTCCACAGATGAAAGGGAGAACTGATTAATTCGTTCTACTGATCGAAAAGATCTGATCACAACGCAAACAACTCAGTCGTAGCTTATATCACTTAGCTTCTCAATACTCGTTGTGTACCACAGGGGATGTTGTTCCCAGATTCACAGCACGCCGCCAATTAAGCCTTGAACTATCAAGAGAAATATGTGCCGGGTAACACAGGGTCACCGTGGCCGGGTAACATGGTGCATGTATTCTCCGGGTAACGTCGTGCACGTACTTTCCGGGTAACGGGACGGATTCCTAAGAAAGGCCGGGTAACACCAGATAGCAGAGTCCGGGTAACCACACAGTTTTAGCTGGTAACTATATAATGGAGGGCAGATATTCGTAAATGCAACCGTTTCCCTGGTCTGCGTTGGGTGCATTGGTTGCCAGATAAAGTCTTATGCCTGTGGAGTTTGTCATGTTTCGCTGGATAGCCATTCCTGTGAAAAAAGATGCAAGTTTCTTGGTAGACGGATTCTTGACGTTAGAAAATGACGTTGGTAGATCGATCTTGTTCCATAATTTGCGCTGCTGAGTTTCGAATATTTGGATATCTGCGTAGTCTGTGTTGTGGATTATGAATTTGTCCATTCTGAGTAGTCTTTGGGAAGTTCTCTTGCGGTATCTGTTTCTCATGAGATCTACCGGTCCGATTTGGACCGGTGGAGCAAGTTTGGTACCGAACGGAGACCATACGAGACATTTACCATCGGTGCCCGTGGTGGTCAGCGTGGTACCTGTTTCGTCCCAGCACATATCGTTACAGTTCTTGTAATGGGCCTGATCCGAGCCCGGCTGGGTCAGAGCTCGAAGTTGTCGGTTAGCCATTCTCAAATCCCATAATTGGACTTTCCCGTGCGCGTTTCCCGTGCTCACAATGTGCGGTTTGGTTGGGTTGGTCTTGCAACAGAGGATCTCGCTGTTCATTTTGTCGTGGGACAAGTTAGTGATCCCAGAGCTCACAACCGTTCGCAGATCCAGTAATCTGGGATACACGTCCTCGGTTGCCGCTATAATGTAACTCCCATCCGTTTCCGTATCGAGCTGGTTTATTCGGTATCCCAAATCTATCTCCTGAACAGCTTCAAACGCTTCAGTGTCCCAGATTTTAACTTTGCAGTCGCTAGAACCGGTAAAGAACATCCCACTGTCGACAGCGTACCACTTGGCCGATGTAATAGCATAATGGTGACCCTGTGTATGCCCCGAGGGCTCATTCACCATGCCTTGGAATGCGTCTGTCGTTGAACTCGACGATTGACGATACATCCGGAACTTGTTCAACTTAGTTTCAAAATTATGCACCATACGTGGTTCTTGCAAAGATATCTTGATTCTCTTTGCACTAGGCGTCAATACAGGGTCCAAATCACGGTTTCTGGCTTCATAGTTGATTCTCTTGCTGTATAACCGTCCATCTGATCGACTCAACTTCTCATCAAGCGACCATAACGACACAGAACCATCGTCACCACAACTTAACAACAGTCTACCCGTTGTAGGATCCAAATCAAGGCAACTAACACCAGTGGTAACCCTTTTCTGCTTCGAATGCGTATAACAACGTGGAGCATCGTATTCAAGAATCCTGGCAAACTCTAATTGTCGACCACTTCTCACCAATGCTGAACCATCGATATCACCCAATCTATACCGTGTTATGATATCGTTCATCCGTGTCTTAACCAACTTACAAGAGAACTAGTCAACTGGACAAAGTATCTAAATACCAAAGATAGGACCAATTGCACGATGTCAAACTTTCTTGATCAATTGATTATGGAAGATGTAGCTAAACATTGTCCACAACAGTTTATGCAATACCACAAGTGTATCTCTAACAACCACGATGACCCATCGCAATGCTCATACAGAAGGAATGATCTATCGAAATGCATTCATGACAAAGTACCATCAGTACAGAGAGTAATGACTCATTGCCAGGATATAATGAAGAAATACGAGACCTGTATCCGGGATAATATGGCTTCAAGAACCATCAATGAAAACTGTCTTGGAATGCTTGCAGAACTGCGAGAATGTGCTGAATCACAGCTCCAAAAGGATGGAATAAGACCCATTAACGAGATGTTTGTCTATAAAGACGATAAGAAATAGATTTAAGCTATATAGAACATCTGGTTTAAAATTTCTGTACAGTCTCGTAGAAACTCTTACCTTGAATCTCATGAATCTTCAATTCCAATTCAGATGGTGATCTGGAACCGTCAGACGCAGCTAGTGCACCTGCACCCCATGGAGAACCACCATGAACCTCGGTCAAGTTACTCAATTCAGCAAACGCATTCTTGTAACCCAATGGAACATAGATAATACCATGATGAGCCAATGTAGACAACGAGTTCATAATAGTAGCTTCATTACCACCACCAACACCAGTAGAAACGAAAATACCAGCAATTTTACCGTGTAAAGCTCCCTTGGCCCATAATCCACCAGTTGCATCCCAAAATGCCTTCCATTGAGCTGGCATGTTACCAAATCTAGTTGGAATACCAAATAAGTAACAATCATACTCAACTAAAGTGTCTCTAGTGGCCAATGGATAATCTGGCTTTGGTTGTCCACCAAGTGCCTTCACGACATCAGACGACAAAGTCTCTGGTACTTGGAAAATATCTGCTGTACCACCAGCTGCTTCAACACCTTTCTTCTCAGCTTCAGCTAAAATTGCTGTATGTCCATAGAGAGTGTAAATGATAATTGCAACTTTTGGAGCCATTCTTAACTATATTTCTTATATACTTGCCTCTTTACAATCAATTGAGTCCTATAACAAACTATACCAACTTCAACACCTTTTATATGGTTAACTTAATCTTCAAGAACAATACGGGTTCGTTAGTTCATCGATAAGAATCCTCGAGATTTACAAAAAATTACGTAAAATACAAAGAACTTGCACCAATCGTGAGTCGATTACCAAATCTTAGTCAGTCAAATACTGGTTGTCTTTTAGACGAAACGAACTCAAGAAACGTGGATGGTGTAGCGACTTGCACCACGTTGGGTAGTTTGTAGATAGATCCACCACGAGCATCTTTACAGGCTCTGGGACCGAGTTCAACGCTTTCGTTGGCTGTAGTGACATATAAGTCGTTACCTGCAATGGCACAGCTAGTGATACGAGGTGTATAGGGTGGTAATAGGTACTCTTTGATCAATGAGCCGTCTTTGAGTGAAAATTCTTGGATTTTAGCGGTAGAAAACACACAGACGTAAAGTCTGTGGTTTAAAAGATCAATTGCACTTCCATCTGGTTCGGGTGATTCAAAAGATTGATTATTAGCGGTTTTAACGTCGATTAATACGGTTTTCTCACGGGTTTTCTCATTGTATTGCCAAATAGTGTACGCTAGGGATTCGGTGAAATACATTATGTGTCCCGTCTCATCCCAATGAATACCATTGGGGATCTTTACTCGGTCCCAGACCATTTCAACCTTGCGGTCGGCGAGATGAACACGCACCACACACCCTTCGTCCCTGAGGGGACGATCAAAATCGTTCATTAGACCAACATACAAGTACTTCCCACAGGGAGAAACGTTACCATCATTTGATCTCAAACGTAAAATCCTTTCCTCGTCCAATTCGGGACAATCCCTATAAAGTGCAATGTATTCCCATTCTTTACTGGCAAAACTGGCCTTCCCAATCCCGTATTTACACGCAAACAACACTCTATTAATACGGTCACCTTCTTCTTGGTCAACCAATGGGAAAACCGCGCCTATAGATTCCCTGCTACAATCCGGATATGGATATGGAATCGCAGCACCAGCCCTATAATTATCCAATCCAGTCTCAATAAAATCATGAGATGTCTCGGGATTACGTATATGTTCCACTTTGTGAACTTCTCCCTTATAGATATCAACCCACACAAGTGTCTTTGTCTCATTGACATATGTAATACCTTCACTCAATCTTGCATCAGGAACATGATACCAAGGTTTAATCTGTGTAAAATCAATACTCTCAAACATCTTCAACCTCCATCAACATTCAAAAGTTAACCATTTACAATAATCCCTAACCACTTCTTATAACTTTTCACTTTAATCTTACCCTGAATACATCAATTACCACATATCTTAGCAAACCAATCAACTCTACAACCAACACCAACTAACAGCTCTGATGACAGTAATTCTTTTTATTTTATTTTATTTTATTTTTTTTTACTGTCACTGGCGCCAGATGCGCTGTCGCTGTCGCTGTCACTGTCACTTTAAGATCTCATCGCTGTCATGATATCGCCAAGATATCAGAGCATAAGGGTCTAATAGCATCATACTGACTAACCCTGTAATGGAATCCCATAAGACCATCTCTTTGTAAGATTCTTGTAAGTTGTGAAAAATAAAATAACGCATAATGCATCAATTCGAATACCAAATTGTGTCTTCTTGTCTTGTTACCACTTGGTATACCATTATTGGTAATAATAGTATAACCCGAGTCATTTATCGTAAATTCATTCTTGTAGTTGTAGAGGGATCTTGTAGGGATCTTGTTGTAGTTGTTGTAGTTGTAGTTGTAGTCAATTGGTTTAATTGAACTGGAGAATTGATGAGGGAATTTAAAGGTGTTGTACTCGATATGTTATGGGAAATATCATAATAATCCAAATGGGTAGAATCTTGTTATTGTCACTCATATGAACCGTTGTTTAGTTATCCTTGATGCTTAGATATCCATTTTGAGTAAACCCATTGGTAGTAGAGGGAGTTGTAATGGGGTGAATTAACTTGAATGATTCGTAATAGAGGGATCCGGAGATTCTGTAATGGAATGAAATGATCAGGATGGTTAAAACTCTCTCAATTTGTAAGTATAAATACTGGTTGTAAACCGTTCTTGGATCTTGAATTGGTAGTAATCGTATTGATATCATCAACAGTAATACCTAATTGTTTTCGTAGATGTCTGATTTTATTGAATTATTGAAAAGAGGTGGTAACGAGGCCATTACAATTAATCCACCAATTGGTGCAGATTTCCATTTAACAACTCGTGGTTCAGATTGGTTATGGGCGGCATTTTGTGTGTTTCTTGCAATGGCAATGATACTCATTGGATTAATGTTTAGAAAGGCACCAAATGAAAGATTATTTTATTATACTGCAATTGCCCCGGTTATCTTTATGGCAATCAATTACTTTACATTGGCTTCGAATTTGGGTTGGATTCCAGTAAAGGCCAAGTATAATCATGTTCGTACTTCCACTCAAAAGGAACATCCAGGTTATAGACAGGTTTTTTATTCCAGATATATTGGTTGGTTTATGGCTTTCCCATGGCCAATTATTCAGGCTTCCCTGCTTGGTAGTACTCCAATGTGGCAAATTGCATTTAACGTTGGTTTAACTGAAACTTGGGTTGTTTCGTTGTTGGTTGCCGCCGTGGTGAAATCCACTTATAAATGGGGTTACTATACTTTTGCCATCGTTGCTGGTATCGTTTGCAGTATTAGTGTTATGACAACCACTAGAAATTTGGTCAAAAACATCGGTTCTGATGTTTTCAGCGTTTTCACCTATTTCTATGGTGTAATCATGTTCCTATGGGCGATCTATCCAATCTGTTTTGGTCTATCTGAAGGTGGTAATGTGATTCAACCAAACTCTGAAGCTGTTTTCTATGGTATCTTGGATATCCTGCTATTGGGTGTGGTTCCATGCCTTTTCGTACCACTTGCCGGTTACATTGGACTTGATAGGTTAGGTTACGGTCACAACCAAGCTTCATTCCATCCATTGCCAAGTGAAAAGACCATGAACAGTATTGCATCCGCTAGAAATTCTGGTGAGACAGCTGTTTCGAGTCCAAAACCAGCTCCAAAGAAGGCAAAGAAATCAAAGAAATAAGCAGCAATACTACAAACTCATTTGAGTCTTTAACTCACTCACGTCATTGAAATTTTAGTTCTTATGACCGAACAAAATGATTAACGATACCACTATAATGGGACAATATTGTTCAATTGTCTCTAATGAATTACAACAATCATTCGTTTCACTCTTCAATTTCATTTTATTCTGTTGATTTGTACTATGAGCTTAATCATATTTCATCTTCCAAAGCTCTTTACAAATTATTGATCATTTAATATTACATAGTTAATAGTAGTAATAGTTCTACCATGTTAACACATCTTGGTCTGACATTCTATATTTGCTGTCCTTCCCATACCAGACTTTTTCAAGTCTATTTAAGTTATGCTCAGTTAACCTTTGAAATTTACCACCATTTAGTTTATAATAGCTCCTAACGATGTTCCTGGTTTCTTCCTCCATAGCATTTAGTCCGGCAATTAGTACTGCGAAATTGCTATAACAAGTTCTTGAGTTTGCTGGTGGTGAATCACTATCGAGAAATTCGAAAAAACCAAGTATCTTCTTTACCACTTGTTGGATCGTGATAGATTCCTTCGGTATACCTAGTAATTTTAGCAGGACGATAAGCAGAAATGAAAGTACCTGGGTCTGATGTGAAATATCATACCAACTAATCGCGATTGTCTCTCCATTCCTTAGGGTTACCAAATCGATAGCGTTATTCTGTATGTTGCTATTATTTGGATGCGACTGGCTGTCCGGTGGGATTATACCTGATTTGTCAATGAATTGATAATCCAATTGTTGATCTATCTGTACCAGTATCTTTTGGGTGTGGAAGTAGCTTACTGGTTCTGTGGACTTGTCTGGGTCGGTCTGCGGAGACCATAGTAGATAGTCGAGATTTTTAGTGAAAATATCTTCCTCTTTGGTGAGATAGAATTTCTCCGATTTTCTAATGGATGTCAATGCTTTAATCACTTCTTTTATAACAAGATCAAAATCTTCCTGGTGACCTCTCAATAGATTGAACTTATTCAAGGGAGTCATGATGTTGAGAAACCTCAATGAATCAACATATTGGTAATCGAAAGGATTGAAAATAAGATCGAGATCATCATCTTCTGTGACTGAACCACCTAAAACAGTGCTTACACTGGCAAAAGTTTCCATTACTTTGAACCAACATTTTGCAACATTCATTACTTTAGATGAATTACCGGAGTTAATCTTCTTGAAAAGATCTGTAACACCTTTCAAATGCGACCTCCATTGAGAATTCATAGTGTTTATACAATCCCATGCGAGCATTATAACCGTTAGAGTTATTGGTTCGATCTTATTCAGGACATTGGATTCGTTTTGAAATTGCTCACCTAGAAGACTCAAACAATGCGATAGATATCCGCAATAATTTCTTTCATCATCAAGGCTGTTTGATTTTCTGTATGCTATTGAAGCCCCGACTGCCAAAGTGGCTGACAGCAGATACGATTCATTGCGTGCAAAAGATAATATGATATCACGCAACGGATTTTCTTGCCCTTGGAAAAATGGTGCAATCGAGTCCAAACAGTCATTAAAGAAAACCCCCAAATAATCATCATGAACACCACCCAATTTGAAAGAGCTTAATTTGGTGTTAAAAGTAATAACATTATGCACAAGGAATGATATCGGTAATGAACTTGCTGAAGATCTAGTGCTGGGCATTAGCTCTGGGATGTCCCAATTCGGTAGTTCCAAATTTTTCAAATCTGCATTATCCAATAAAGAATCATTTAACTTCATACTGACAATATCATTCAGGTTCTGTATCAACAAATTAGCATCATATCCGTCCATATGACCCGCAGGTATCACATTCGGCAGTTCCAATAATTGCATATCTTCAGCATTATCCTTCGAAACCGCCAGAGTTCTTAAATTTGGCTTGACAGTCGCCTCCTTTTCACTCGTTTTCTGTCGACTCACTTTTTCCCTATTCTTCCTCTTCTTATTCTTCAAATTCAAAACATATACACATTCACGATTAAGCCGCGCACATTGCCAACAAGTTGGTTTCGTTTCATCACATTTTATTCTCCTCCTTTTGCACTCTGTACAACCATTTCTTGAATATTTCCGCTTAACATTCCCATTAGAATCTCGGACAGTAGAACTAATTGGTGTGGAAGGTATCGATATCGTATTCACAACATTGTCATCTTTCTCATTCGAAGTAGTTGGTGAAGTCATTGAACCATAATGCTCAAATCCACCATTTGAATATGAAAAATTCCCAACTGGTCCACTATTCTTACTGGGAAAAAGCTTTTCTCCACGTAGAAAAGATGCTTGTGAACTACCGTCACTCGGAAACGGTGATAAACTAGTAGGTGACGTAAAAGCAGAATCAATCGCTTTATCAATTTCGTCAATTCTAGGACCAGGTCTAGAGAACATTATGGGAAAATCCGTCCAAAAAAACTTGAGGTTTTTTGTCAATATCAAATAGGACAATGCAATTCCAGTACCTGCCGCCGGAAACCTTACAATACAACGACTCCTTGATGATTCGATCAAATTCGTTGTCCAGTCGGCCATACTAAGCTATCTCTTTTGAAATTCCACAGGAAAACTTTTCACCTCGCAAATCTTTGGGGCCACGTGACTTCAAAAGGATCTTGAATAATGGATCACGTGACTTCAACTACGATCTTGACTCACGCGACTTATACCGTAAGCTTTAAAACGAGAATCATCCAGATAACGCATTGGCAACTTTGCTCCTCCTTCCCTTTCTCACTTCTTTATCCATGAGATCTCTTATTCTATGCATGGGATCTTCAAAGGCCGATCACGTGACTTCAACCAGGATCTCGAATAATGGACCTGAATTCACGGTAGTTTGGCAATAGAACGGGCATTCTGGTGGTTCTGCTGAGTTGATCAGTTAGTTTTGTGACTGTAGTAGCAGTTTCAAGACTGCTGATGGTTTTTTGTATTGATATCGCATATCTTTAGTTATGGAGATCCATAACGGTCCGTATATTGGTTCATGCTCTTCAACTTGTTTGTAAATTGGTGTTACATCGTTGTTGATCTTGTTATAACATGTGGCAAGCCATACCCAGGGGTCACCGAATTTTGGATTGCTGTTTGTAGCTCTTTCAAACCATTTTATTGCAGTAGAATACTGGGAATCGCGGAAAAAACTGAGTCCAATTTCGTTCAAGACCTGGCAACTGTTTTTGGTATTGCGAAGGGCATCTTGGAAGGTGGTTTTCTTTGTGGATGCCTTTTTTGAAGGTATGAGTCTGATATTTGCGGCCCAAATTTCTGCATTTTGAGGGAACTTTTGCAGAGCTTGCAATACTAGTAGTCTCGCTTGATCATGAAATCCTTGTCTGCATTCCAATTCAATTTTAGCCAGATATAGAGTTTCATCGTTTGGATTGTTTAAAAGTGCTATATCCAATTCGGATCGAGCTTTGGGGACATTTTTGAAAACTGTTTCGTCTGCTCTGGCTAATACAATCCATAAAATTGGGCATTGCGGTAGCTTTTTAGTAGCTATGGAATAAGTTTCTCTCATTTTGCTTAATTGGTTCATATCTTGGTAAATTTGTCCTTTTTGAATGTAAAATTTATGACATTTGGGATATTTCTCAAGGCATTCCTGTTCTAAGAAATTGATAGCCTCCTGGTATTGGTTCTGAAACCGGAGAAAACTGACATATTTCAAATAAAGCCTTTCCAAGTGTGATACTTTAGTTGTAGACAGTGATTGAAATGCGCAATGAAACGTTTCTTTGGCCTCTTCGAATCTTGAGCTGAAAGAAAGGACTTTCAGTTTTGCTATCCAGAAATCCAAATAATTAGGAACTACGTTAATGGATCTTTCCAAAATTTGTAGTGCCTTTGAATCATCCTTTCCGTATTTCCACACTTCCTTGGAGTAGATCAGAGATAGGATTGGGTTTTGCTTTAGAGTTTTATAATCATCCGCTTGATGGAATAAAATGGCTTCATAAACCTCGTACAGTAAATCTTGCTTCCCCAGTTGGAGGCAGGTGGTTCGAAGTGATCTCCAAAAACTATGATTCCCGGGATTTTTGTTTATCAAAACACGATAGGCAGTTACCTTAATAAAAGAGGGCTTCAATTCGTCAATGCTTTTCATGACTGAAGACTGGCCCAAATCTTCCATGCTTAAAGCTGCGTGCGCAATAGCGACTGCAGTCTTCGGAAAAATGCCATCCGCATCAAGTGACTGCGCTTGGCTTAACCATTCCACTAGTCCAGGATCGCTATGGTTTTTTTGCAGCTGGCTTATGCCATTCACTAAAATTTTCTCCAATTGTTCGCTAGAAACCTCTTCGTTCCCTCGTTCTTCAACTTGGACAGCCAAAATCCACAGGCGATAATCTGCTGAAATGTGTTTTCTTGCATTATTCAACGATTTCTTCGCATCGGTATAGTCTTGCTGCTGGATCAATTCCTTCCACAGTTCAAAACTTGTAGGTAAAAGTTCCACCGCACGACCTAAGATTCTTTGACGTTCCAATGCATCATTTTCAAGATTGACTATTTGTTTCCACAGTTTTTCACTAGTTGGAAGTTCATGTAACGCCTTCATTACCACCCTCCGCTTATTGAAAGATTCATTCTCCAGGTCGATTGCCTTCGTCCATAGTGGTAAAGACTTCGGGTTGAATCTGAGTCCATCTGCAACCAGAGCTCGGCACAGCACAATGTCTGAGGAATTTAATCGTACTCTTTCCAGCCATATTTCATCATTCTTGGGACAAATTCCGCAGGCTTCCTCCAATATACTCTTGGCCTTTTGAAATTTGCAGGCTTTTTCTTCGAGTCTTGCAGAAGCAATCCAACCTTCTGCCCTCATTGGATCAGCCTTTCGATATGACGTGAGAACCATTCTCATTCTCTTAGTTTCCTCCGCTTCGTCTGCATTAACCAAATTGTTAGCCGTGGAGTTTTCCAATTCATCTAAGTAGTTTGCCACATCGCTTCCAGATGCGTTAGCCGCTTCCAGCAAGCTATTATCCAACTGCCGTCCTAATAATCTTTCACGTTCTTCTGTTAGTTTAGTAAAATTAACTCCTCTATTGATAAGTGTATCAGGCGCTGCGTATTCCTTCCTATTCAATTGATCTTGCAATCTCTCTCTCTTGTTCTTTCTAGTCAAATCACCCGCATCGGGCAGATTCAACCACTCTTCTTCACTCACTGTTGCCAATGACCGTTTCAAGTCAGCAAACTGCTTGGGTATCTGATTATCGAGGTTTTCACCTGTGCTATGATTTATCTTCCTTCTCGTCGACAACCTAGCCTCTATAGCACCAAAAATCTCGTCTGCTTCCTCATCTTCCTTAGACAAACTCTCATCAGTGGTTCCATTGCCATGATTGGCAACCTGAAATCCATTCTCTTCTGGTCGTAACCGTCTTGGTGTCCTAACTTTCTTTGCTTGATCACCTCTTGTTGAAAATCCAGTAGCTCCCCTTCCAATACCTGGTATATATCCAGGTGGAGGTTCCTGATCCAAGAATGAAGGCCTCTGCATCCACACTTATCGCTCTTTTCCACTTTAATGTCTTTGGATTCACTCTTTTATACAAGAAGCCCAATACGATGAACTAACCACACATAAATATAAAAATTGCAGAAACAGTTACCGCTTATCTCTTTACACATCCTCACATATGCTTTATAACAACTACCATAGGGAAGTCCAATTGGTTCATTTCTACTCTTATTGTGTCCTATATGTACTGCATAAATTTTTTCAAACTCACAAATTACTATGGAGGGTTGGCCGAGTGGTCTAAGGCGGCAGACTTAAGATCTGTTGGACGGATGTCCGCGCGAGTTCGAACCTCGCATCCTTCATTATTTTTTTACGACATCAAGACCATATACAAGATAAGTGTAACCAAGCTATCAATGGCAAGTAAGCTTTGATATTCACTGTGAATAAAGGAAGAGCGTCTTGACTCTGCTAGGATGCGACGTCTTTGACTGATCAAGTGCTGCCAATGGCGAATAAGGATGGTCGCTTACCACGGAAGAGCAATAGGGTCTGTGAAGTACTTAAGGAACTGAATCATAGAGTAGAGTTGGTAACGTTTATCGATTGATCTGGCTGGGGAGTGTTAAGTATTGTAAGGTTTGGATCATGTTCGATAAGATTAAACAAAAATTTGAGAAAGCTAAAGGGAGTGTCAAGCATGGTGATAAAGGGGTTGTGGTTTCAATACCTGAAAGTCCAGGTTTGAGCAAGAAAGATATCTATAGGAATCGTTACAATTATGGTGTGAATTTAGGTGGTTGCTTTATACTTGAAAAATGGATATTTGAGTCTGTATTTGATAAAGGCGGCGATACAGAATTTGATGCTGTGAGCGCACAAACGAATCATTTTTCAGTCGATGAAGCTGCTAGTAAACTTGCCAGGCAGTATGATGATTATATAAACAGGATTGATTGGAATTGGGTTAAAAATGAGGCTGGTATCACTGCTTTGAGGGTTCCGATCGGGTATTGGCATGTGGGTAATGGGCAATTTGTTGATGGGTTACCGTTTGAACCATTGAGAGAAGTTTATAGCGGGGCAAAACCATGGGATGTTCTCAAGAATTTGATCAATAAAGCTGCGCAATATGATATTGGTGTTCTTGTTGATGTTCATGGTTTGCCTGGTGGTGCTAATACAGATATGCACAGTGGGTACAAGAATAATTCTCCATCATTTTTCAATAAGAGCAAATACGTCGATAAGATGGTCAATGTTATACTACCATTTATCTGTCGCGATGTTTGCATCAACTACGAGAATGTGATTGGGTTGCAAATCGTTAACGAAGCGGTCTTTGATAACAGCGCAAAGGGTCAGAAAAACTACTATTCGCGTGCTGTCGGTGCTCTGAGCCAGATTGATCCGGGACTGCCCGTGGTTATTTCAGATGGTTGGTGGCCCGATCAGTGGGCTGAATGGCTCGGACAGACGAATCTGACTGCCAACGTGGTAGTTGATTCACATGTTTACAGGTGCTTTTCTACCGAGGATAAAGCTAAAAATGCAAATCAGATCATTAACGACCTTCCCGTCAGTATAAATTGGCCCAGGGACAGAGCAGACTTTGTTGTTGGGGAGTTTTCTTGTGTTCTCGACGGGGAAACGTGGAATAAGACTTCTGGTAACCGTGACGAATGGGTACGGAAATTCGGAAAAGTGCAAACCAATGCTTTTGCAAATGTAGCTAGTTGGGGCTGGTTCTTTTGGACTTTGCAATTCCAATACGGTGACGGCGGTGAATGGGGTCTAGTACCTATGGTCAGTAAAGACGCAATTCCACGTCGGCCACACAGTTCTCCGGTAATTGACGAGCACAGAGTGAAAGAAATCATCATTGAACATATAAACTACTGGAAAGACAAAGGCGGTGATTCTATGGAACATTGGAGGTTCGAAGATGGCTTGAGAGGAGGTGTAGCCGATATCAATGCTTTTGCTCAATTTGATAACTCTCGGGTAGGAAGATGGAAATCTCTGGCTTTGCAGCGTAGAGCGCAATATATCTCGCGAAAAGGTGATAGCAAGTATATGTGGGAGTGGGATCAGGGTTACCAGCGTGCAATAGACGAGTTTGGTTGCTACTAAAGCTGTAAGTGAGAGTCGCTTAGAAAATTGCTCCACTTGTACAACCTGCTGCCACGATCTGCTGCTAGCTCATGCATATAGAACGATAGCTGAGTATGACTAGTTTCGCTAACTGCATCTATCCACTGGCGAACTAAGCATAGAGTGCAAATACCCAATTTTCTCTGCGAGTATAGCCGACTTTTAAAATTTTTTGACATCAAATTAACTGGTTCTATAGTGTAGTGGTTATCACTTTCGGTTTTGATCCGAACAACCCCGGTTCGAATCCGGGTAGGACCTTTTTTTACATCGCAAACAACTCTTGGCTTTGAAACAGGGCTAAACAAAACAATAAGACATTATTGCTTCGAATCAATAAAATCTAGATCTGCTAGCATAGCCTTGGAAGTAGCGTCTTGCGTTTCACCTGCAGAATCTCTTATATAAAAAGCACCTATTCGTTCTGAGATCTTCAGCCCAAGTAGCATACAAAAAGTTATACAAATCAGCAAAAATGCACGTTAATCAACAACCAGCGTACCATCCACAACCAGTTTATATTCAACAAGCTCCAGTGCGTCGAGAGACTGGATGTTGTGGCTGCGGAGGTTGCTGCGGAACGCTATGTAACATTTTACTCTGCTGTTGTCTGATAGATTTATGCTGCAATATAGTTGGATAACTACGCGTTTAGAACTTGAGCATTCCCCAATCTATCCATGAACTGAACATTTTTCCACTCTCAGATTTTATCCAAACCTGAATGTGCCCTTGACAAAGCTCTGGCACAGCTGTCAACCATACCATTACCTCTCGAATAAATGACATTGATTCAGGCTAACAAACTAGATGAATGCTTGCGCATCTAAGCTGAGATGAGATGGGTTCTGACACGGCGTCAGCGTCACAAATTCTTGACATTTTGAATTTCTGTCGCGCGTCAGCGTCACAAATTCTTGACACTTCTGAATTTCTGTCGCTGGTAGGGTAATAATAGTGAAAAGTTTGCGAGTTATGAGTCGATATAGCATAGTGAATTGAAATATTGAGATGTAGAGTCAATCAACTTACTGGAATTTTGGGTTTGAGATCATTTCAAATCAATTGTCCAAGATGTTTATCAAGAACGATCATATTGGTGACAGAAATCGTCTAGAAGATTGGAGAATTAAAGGTTATGATCCATTAACACCACCGGATTTACTTCAACATGAATTTCCAATTTCTGAGAAAGGTCATAAGACTATTATTGAAGCCAGAGAGGCAGTTTGTGATATTTTAAACGGTAAAGATGATCGTTTAGTGATTGTTATTGGTCCATGTTCGATTCATGATCCAAAGGCGGCGTATGAATATGCTGATAAATTAGCGGAAGTATCCAAGAGACTTTCTAAAGATTTATTGATTATTATGAGAGCTTATTTGGAGAAACCAAGAACCACTGTTGGTTGGAAAGGTTTGATTAATGATCCAGATATCGATAATTCATTCCAAATTAATAAAGGATTGAGAATTTCGAGAGAAATGTTCACCAAGTTGGTAGAAAGACTGCCTATTGCGGGCGAAATGTTGGATACTATCTCACCACAGTTTTTAAGTGATTGTTTCTCTCTGGGTGCTATTGGTGCTAGAAC
This sequence comes from Torulaspora globosa, assembly GCA_013694445.1. Lineage (NCBI taxonomy): Eukaryota > Fungi > Ascomycota > Saccharomycetes > Saccharomycetales > Saccharomycetaceae > Torulaspora > Torulaspora globosa. Next base: position 761,218 of record CP059270.1, read on the forward strand.
AACCGAATCTCAATTACACAGAGAATTAGCCTCTGGTTTATCCTTCCCAATTGGTTTCAAGAATGGTACCGATGGTGGACTTCAAGTGGCTGTCGATGCAATCAGATCTGCTGCTCATGCTCACTACTTTTTGTCCGTCACAAAACCAGGTGTCACTGCTATTGTCGGCACTGAAGGTAATAAAGACACTTTTGTGATTTTGAGAGGTGGTAAAACCGGCACCAATTTTGACTCTAATGGTGTCAAGGAAGCTAAGGCTCAATTGTTAAAGCACAAATTGATCGATGAGAAAGACACACAAAGAAGAATCATGATTGATTGTTCGCACGGTAACAGCAACAAAGATTTCAGAAACCAACCAAAAGTTGCCCAAAATATTCACGATCAATTGGAAGCAGGTGAAAATGCAATCTGCGGTGTCATGATCGAGTCCAATTTGGTCGAGGGCAGACAAGATGTACCACCTGAAGGTGGCCGTGCCGGCCTCAAGTACGGTTGTTCCATCACAGACGCCTGTATTGGTTGGGAATCTACTGAACAGGTCTTGGAGCTATTGGCTGATGGTGTGAGAAAAAGAAGAACTGCTCTTGGTAAATAATGTTGGAAAAATGGTTTGGGATTAATTATCAAGATATGTCCCTAACAATCTGTATGTATGCAATGCAAATTTATTTATGCTTCAGCGAAGTAGTGTAATATCTTCGACAAGTGGTTCGAAGTGCAAATGGGTATTTAATCGGTAAAGCGAAGCAAAATGTGGTATCACAGCTTATTCATTTTTAGCGTTATCGGGTCCTTTCAATTTTGTGATAGTGGTATTAAGCTCTTTGTTCTTCATCTGGGCAAGATGTAATTGAATTTGCATCTCTTTCGCCCTACCATACGCTAACATTTTAGCCATTTCCTGGTTTTCCTTAGTCAATATCTCAATCTTTGTTACCATCTTATGAGCCAGCGCTTCAGCATCGTATCTACCATATTTTGTCACAGAATTTGATGGATCTAATGCCAAAGCTGTTAGAATACTTTCTAACGCATTCTTAGTCTCTGTTAATTCTTCATCCTTACTGCGTAACGTTGAAGAAAGCTTTCTAAACACTTGTTCCACATTTTTTGGAGCTTCCAACGGGATCTTTTCTCTAGACAAGTTCTGCTTATGCTCAGACTGCTTAAAATTTAAAGCTTCATTAAATGATCCTCTCAATTTTTGAATCTCATTCTCCAAACTTTCATTCTGCGTTTCCTTGATCCGCAATTTCAACGTCAATGACTTCACTAGCTCATTATTCGTATCAACATTACTCTTGACTGAAGATTCCAAACACCTATCAAAACTACTATCCAAAGTGTTACTTCCATAGTTTTTCGACGATGTGAACCCTGATGATGCCGTTATAGGTCCACTAAAACTAGAACTATCATCAAGACCGGTCCTACCAATCACTGGATTTCTACCAGCATCAGACCAGTCTACCACTCGCGGCATTGTCATAGGACCATACAACCCACCGCCAGAGGTGCCATTATTATAACCAGACAACAAAAAATTCGAATCGGTACCGTTCATTGCTGGTGGGAACGGATAATTCATTGCCATAATATTCATATTCCCACTAAAATTTTGGTGTCTCAAAGATGAAGTTTCATCACTTGCAAGTTCGTCTCTAGTTTCATGTATAAAGCCATCGACCGACATATCCAAAATTCTTTTCGATCGACAATCCCAATGGCTCATCATCTACAAGATCCTACAAATCTCTTTGAACAAATACTGTCATTATCTCAAGTTTAACTTGGTTTTATTCAATCTTCTACTGGATTTTACACAGCGTCACAAGCCCCAAATCTGACACTTGGTGTATCATATTTAAATAAAATATTTAAACCAGTTGATCGCCAGTCGCCAGTGGATCCTGGATCTAGATCCCAGATCTTGAGTAGAAAGATAAGTAGCCGTTTTCTCTTCAAACTGTCCTGGACCGCTACGACGATCTTGAGTAGAAATACAAATAGCCGTTCTTTCTCATCTCTTCAAAATTATCTTGGACAGCAACGACAATCTTTTCGTCATTGTACAATACCCATTTCTCTTGTTGATCGATATATTTTCTGATAAATGCAACGTAGTGGCCAGAATGAGCTGAATTACCCTTGTGACAAACTATTGCGACTAATTTGTATGGTGCTGGTGTTGGGTGACCGTGAGATTGAGTTTGTGTGTCTGTGGATTGTCTTGGTAGCTCGCCGTTGTCGTCCAAGTGACTAAACACCCATTCGACGCTGCGGTTTACGTCGCCATTGTTTAGGATTAGTGCCTTGCGGCATAGTTTAGTGTCTAGTCCCATTGCGGTCATGTTGTTGAGAGATTCTTGGTCGATTTGATTTGGAATGTGTGCAGATTTTTTGGATAATTTTAATGGGACTTCGAAATCAGGGTCGTCCATGTGTTCGAAAAGCCAATTCATTGCTGGTTCAGTTTCGAGGTTGCCCGTTGCATGGAGAGCTTTTGCAATGGCGTTTGGTGTAAAACCCATTTCAACAAGCTGTGATACACATGCTGGATTGGGGACAAACTCATCTGTTTGGTCTTCGCCAGTATCACGTAGCATGACTTCTGTCTCGGGGTCGAAACCATGGGATTGGAAGCTTGAAAGGTCCAGTGTATCGGATAGATCGCTTAACCCGGGTATCGTCAGGTCGTCATTGGTCTTTACGGGAGTCCAATTTACCAGCTTGAGTCGTACGGGGTTTATAACTAAGGTGTCGGGGAAAGTTTGGAAACCAGGAGTTCTCGTTGCAGTGACTGATTCTTTGCATTCGGGACACCTAAACTCTAATGTTTCACCGCTAAAGTAAGCCTGTAGCCTTTCCCGAAGATCTTGCGTGTTGTCAGGATTTTCAGACTCTTTTAAAGGAATTTGTATTGCCTTACATGGCTCACTGCTGTATCTCACTTTCCTGCATTTGTTGCATTGCAATTTATCCTGCATTACAAACTTCATCAAATTGTTGGGATTGTCGACATCCTTTGTGAAGATGTTCTGATCAAGCTTATCGATCAAATAAGTCAAGAATTCCAGCGCGTCCTGTTGTCTCTCACTGCTAAACTCCTCGTGGCCCTGGCCGATACATTGTTTGAAACTCCTTGGTCGTATACCGTTGGCATACAATTCTGGTTCGATCTCTAGGGCATTGTTTATTTTAATCAACTGGCATCTAAGGTTAGTGCCGGGATATAGCACATCTGATGGAAAGGCTTGACCTACCTGATGCCAGGAATAATCCTTAACTCCACCGTTAAGTAAACATTGCAAAACGGAATTGAGATAGCACGAATTACCTAAATTGATCAAACCACAGCCAAATTCTTTACCTACAGGCAATCTTTTCAAATCGTTCCCTTTTGCATCAACCATTCTAAAATCCCAATTCATATTTTGCTCCACCTGTAATTCCACAAGACTCTTTTCGCTTGCCATCTTGTTATGCAGATCGATACCGAACCTTGACAAAGCTTGAACCAGCTGCTTGTTATCATCGAATTTCACTTCATCGTTACACGAATAGCAGTAAACATCAGCAGAAGATTGACTTAACGACCCCAGTTTAACAGCCAAAGCATGTGAGGGATTCCCTTCGAAATGCTTTAACGCATGAGAATAACCTTCAATACCAACTTGTTCTCTACCACATCCGACATTACCACAATGCAAACATACCCACAGGTTTTGCGTCAATTGGCAATCGTTACAGGTCTCACTAATTGTCTTTAATTCGTTGTCTGCCACTTTAAAGTCCCTTGTATGCGGACAACTGTCTATAGAGAGTTCCCACGAAGAAGTCTTGTCCACCAATTCCTGAGATTTGGACCCCAGGATCTGTTTAATCTTCTCACTAATTATTTCAGGCACATTAGAGTCCTTATCCGAGAATAAAGTAGTTTCCGATGCTGTTGCCAAGTCGTATCTTAACAAAGACCACTTAATATCAAAACATTCATCTTCAGATTTTTCCACAACATTAAGCTTGATCTTCTTATTGGATTGATCAGCCTCTTGATCCTCTTTATCCTCAGCTTTGCGAATCTTAGCGATATTTAGGTAATTCGAATGACCAGCCTCACCATTATTCTCACTAACTTGTATGTGAACTGGGAGATGACGTTGACAAACTGTCTGGAAACACGATAGACAAATGTCTAGACTATGTAAAGTCGCTTGATCATTTAGGGTTTCGTTGTACACTGTCTCATAACAATAAAGGCATTCGTCTTTGGCAATAACCGCAGGAATGTGTAGCTGATTCCAATATTCCTCGTCCATCATTCAATAAAGCTAGAGATATCTGCTATCCCTTTAGTCTTGATCTTTATTCAACCTTTAATGCTCTAAGTTAACACTACTTTATAGCTCGCTCTCTGAAAAATTGTATATACATGCTATGAAGCTAAATAGTGTAAGATGGAGGCCTTATTGGTTCCAAGTAACTATGCCAGTGTCGTCTACCGTGCACTTTCTCTCGATGACCATTTCACATAGCCTACCCACGGCGATCTTGCCTCTGTAGGCCTTGTTGAAGTTGGTGAAATGCGAGATGACTTCATTTCTTGTGATGGAGAGAGCGTCATTCTGACCGTCGTGGCCTAGGATATAGTCTTTTATAGCAGCTTCTGTGGGTAATTGGTATTTCAAGTGATGTGGATATTGTTTCCAAGTGACGTTGGCGAGGTTTCTCCATAGCGACACGGGCATGGAGGGCTTGGGAGACACCAATGCGGTGATTTTTGAGGGAGAAATGTTATCGATTGTTTGTCTCCAAGGGTAGGGTGTTTTCTGCTTTTTAATTAGCTTGTGGATGCCAGCTTGTGAGAATTCGACGGGTGAATCCTTATCCTCTGCGGCGACACAGAAGTTTGTTGCCGTGTACAGGTCCCTCTTCAATGAGGACTCGATGTTGTCTTTGGAGTTTTCCTGCAATAAGCGGAGAGCTACTGACAAAGAAGTTGGTGATTTTTGCAAGAGTTTTGTCTTGGTCTCGATTGCAAACTGTTTTGCTTCGGGACTTACACCTGTAGTACTGGCGATAACTTCATCAAGTTTCTGCAAAAGATGTTTGATCGAGTTGGTCTGCGCAATATCAAAGCAGCGCTCGATAACATTCAATTGATCGTTTGAAAATCTGAACCGGTAGTTTTTGGGTAACTGACTGGAATACTCTTCCACTGCGCCATTGACCATGGAGAAGAACGATTCATCCGATGCGGTTGTATTTTCCGCAGCTTTCAGTTCGGCCAATCTCGTCTCCAACTCGCTCAAATTCTCATGTTTGACATAATGCGATGCCAACCCTAACATATACGCATCCTCACCGCTGATCACATCGCCCGTCAAAGCCAAATACAACGCCATTTGGCCACTCGTATTAGCCAAAGTAATGACTCTGGGCAACGCAAAAGTCGTACCAACGTCCGGAAACAGACCAATATCCATCTCGGGCATTGCCCATTTCGTATTTTCGGTCGCAACCCGGAACGGAGTGTGTATAGACAATCCAACACCACCACCCATCGTAATTCCATCCATAAACGCCACAATAGGCTTCAAATACGTTGCCATTTGGAAATTAAGCGAATATTCAGCGGTGAATAATTTCACCGAATTCGCTACTCGGCCATTAACATTATTTTCAGCCACAGCAGAAACATCACCACCAGCACAAAACGATCTAGGTTGATTCACAGATTTTAAAACCACTAATTGTGCACAATCACTCTTGGCATATTCATTTAAAGTACTAAACATAGACTCACACATTTCTTCGTTCAAAGCATTCAATTTCTTTGGTCGGTTTAAAGTAACCACTCGTGCCGTATCACGAACGTGAAACAACACAGGTTTCTCCAATCTAACTTGAGAACTCATAAACGTTCGCTTTATTATTTCGCTTCTTCTACCAAAGTTGCGCAACATTCGAAAAGAAAACCCAAAATTTTCAATGATTCCCTATAATTGAACAATTTGGGAACCTCAGGACTCTTATATCCAACTCAATCCTCCAACCAACCTCAAATTTCTACCAACTTGCTCATAGTTTAACTATCATCAATTCAATGAACATCGCATTTTTTGTTGAGAGTTGTCCGGGACGGACAGGGTCTATCCCGGACACGAGTTTTATTGTCCGATAGGGACGGGGTCGGTGCCGGACAATTCTCTCAAAGTGTCCGGAACCCTGTCCGTCCCGGACAGCAAGTGAGAGGAGCGTCCGGGACCCTGTCCGTATCGGACAGCCAGGTAAACCATCTAGCCTTCCAGTATAATTGCCAACAGTGGATAGTTGAAAGTCGTCAGGATGCAGTCAACGATGCCATTGAGACCTGTGCCTCTTGTACCAGGTTACCATTGATCTTGTTAATGTAAACCTCTCTGATTTGCGATTATCAAGTTGCCAGCCGTGTCTTAAATCATGTTTATATATATTGCTTAGTTTGGTACCGTATTGTATTGACCTGTATTCGTCTTCCCATGGATTGCATTGACTAGTAATGCTGAGACTCAAAGGGTATTAACAATATGCCATGGTTTACAGCAGAAAATACTTGATCATCCCAAAGATACTTAGACTGAATATCATCAGAAAGAATGCATGCAAACAGAATGAATCGAACGATGTCATCAGATAAAATGGTAGATGAATGTAATACATCCAGTAAAGACTTTCGATAAAATCAGCAATTGCGTCACCAGCTTTCTCGAAAAGATCCTTACCAGAAGCCTTCCGTAACTTGCGTTCCCTGATAGTCTCTACATATTTCATCGAATTCTTGGTCCTGCTCGCTGGAACGCTTTGCGTTTCGTTCTTCCGTGTCTGTATGTGGTTCATCATATGGTGTAGTAATGTCAGTAGTAGACTGGGACTGTACTGGTCGAAGACGTTAAACGGTTATCGAGACTCTTACAGACAGTCTGATGGTCTTCTATTGTATGTTTCTGTTTAACTAGCTACTTTATATAATAGTGCGCGAAGAAGGGCATCGCTAGGCTGTGTCGTTAAGATACGCTTAAAAGCATGAAAAGTCTATTTTACATGTATCTTTCTGTATTTAAATGTGGATAATCTATCTTGGATTTATTTCTTGTCAGTGCTGCCTCTGAACACAGAGAATAGCGAACGTCTCTTGCCTGTGTTAGCGTTGACCGCAGATTCGCTATTGTTCAAGGCTTCGCGACGAACTCTTTCGAGGTCGAGCGATTGACGAGCCTTGGCAAATGATCTTCTCATACCGCTGAGACTTGTAGAGCTCAGATTCACACTGCTGTTGCTATCTGAGGAGTTTTTCGCTTTGTATCTTTCTAAATCGTTTCTGATCTGAGAAGCGGTTTTTGGACCATTACCTATGTTCGTGCTGTGTTTGCGACTGGTGGCGCCGCTGCTATGAGTGGACCCGTGGTGACCTCTGGTTGCGCCGTCTGATAGAGCAGGTGTTGTTTTCTTGCTTGAGACACGGTTTGTCTTATGTTTAGTAGTTTCTGTTGAGTTATGGTGGTTTTCGCTGTTGAGATCTGGGGATGAGAAGTGTATCTCATGATACTGTAGGTCCAGAGACCGGCGTGCTGGTATATCGTGCTGCGGTTCCTTTTGATGGACTGTCAATTCTTCGATATGGCAATCTCGTCTTCTAACGGTAGGAGGTTCAAAGGATCTGGACGGAACACCATCTCTGCTGATCCGCAGAGATCTGGCACCTATTTTGGCTTCGTCGAGGTTCAGCTCTATGCTTTCGCTGGAGGCTATGCTGCTATCCATCCCACCGGTATGAAAAGCCGGACTATCGGCCTTTACATCGTCCTGACTCAGATCCATCTCATTGTAACTGAGGTCAAGGCTGGTATGTCTGCTTCGTTGCTTCTGTAAGCTTGTGGCATTTTCCCTGTTGACGATAGCGTCCTCACGAGTGGTTTGTTTTGGCGGCGAAAACGCTATCAACAATTCTCCCTCTTTCCCGCTAGGCTCGGCTGCTTCTGAAGTCTCTGTTGGCGGTTTTTCACGACGAGCTGGCATGGGTGGCGGATTCTCATTCTGAGCGGTGTTCGGGATCTGTGATGGAATTCCTTGGTCGTAGCGGGCCTGACGTTGTTGCGACTGTGGTGGCCCCATGGGGCGAGGTTGCAGTTCATGGTGCGGTAAATTGAAGGAGCCCTTTTGACCTTGCTGCACTGTGTAGTAGGGCATGTTAGTATTGGCAGGAGTGTTCTGGTAATTATATCCCATATTCGGGTTAGCTAAGCCACCTGCATCCTGCGCCTGTCGAAACGGATAGGCCTGTTGCTGCTTCTGCTGCAAAGCACCATGTGGGATTTCTGCAGATCGATAGATGTAGCTGCTCTGGGCTTGGCTGACATGCTGTTGTCGTATTTGCTGAGAAGCTTCGGCGATATACTGAGGACGCTGTTGCTGCGCTATGCCTTCGCCCTGCGCAACGTAGAGTGCCTCGGGGGGAACATTTGAAGGCGGCTGTTGAAATGGTTGTTGCTGCTGCTGAGATCCAGCAGACATATCGTTGACGAAGAAATTCTCTGCCTTCGTATGATCAGTGTAACCTCGAGCCATTCTCGGAAAAGGGTTGTTTGATTTATGCTGCTTGATGTTAGGCGTAGGCGCAATATCTGATTTCGTAATAGGCTCCACGATTTCGTCAGAGCTCAATGCTTGAGATCCACTCATGTAGGATTTACCACCAGATGAGGCAGAACTGAGGCTCTTTTGCCTTTGATCTAAAGTAGGGGCCCCTAAATGTTGAGTGTATTGCGTGGCAAAGATATTTTGCGTTCCCACATCCGTGTCAGTTTTCTCAGTCATCTTTTCTGCAATATTCTGATTTTTTGGAATATCACTTGAACTATCAACTGCATTGTCTTCAGCTATTTGGTTTACTTTTACTTTCTCTGCTTTCTTGACCGAGCTTCCTTTCTCAGGCACCTCTTCAGGTAGAGAAGTCGATGTTGACTTGCGCTCCGCAACGTCCTCTGTTGATGCGGTGACATCTTCCTTCACACTTTCGGGATGTATTTCTGGTGCATTTGAAGAATCGCGAGACTCTGCTTCCATTGGTACCTTTGCAGACACTTCAAAAGCGGTAATCATCAGATTGTTAAGCAAATTCTCTTCTAACTGATTCAGACGGCCATTCTCTAGCCTTTTCTGTTGTAAAACATACATCTGGTATTGTGTATCTTGCAATCTTGTCTGAAACTCTGTGTATTTCTGGAAATCGTAAGGTCCTGCACCATATTTGTCCTCAATGGGAACCTCGACACCGATTATGCTACAAACATGATTCAGCACCTGATAAATATTCGGTCTCATGTAAGGATTCTCAGCCAACATGATTATGATCAAATTTATTAATTGTGACGAATAATTGTTAGGTGGAAACTCATATTTCGAATGCAATATAGCAAATTGACCAGTCATTTCAAATGGAGTAGTGAAAAAGAGAAGTTTGTAAAGAAATATGCCAAGAGCCCAAATATCAGATTTTTCATTGATTGGTAAACATCGGTAAAGATCGATCATCTCCGGACACCTATATTGAGGTGTGGTATGAACATAAATGTTCTGTGTCAAAATAGCTATTTCTTGATGCGTTGTCACCACTGGGAAACACTGAGATGTTGAACCAAAATCGCAAAGCTTGAAATTATTCTCAGCATCAACTAAAACATTTTCAATCTTTATATCACGGTGTATCAAAGGAACCTTAAGATAATGCATCTGAGCAACTGCCAAAGAAACATCAACCATTATTTTCAAAATTTCCGGCTCTGTCAATTTCGTCGCAAGCCTTTGATTCATATAATCCAATAAAGACTTGTTGGGACAAAGTTCCATAAGTAATAACACTTCAAATCCTCCGTTACCATTACGACGACGACACGCATTTGAGTCATAATACTGTACAACATTTTTAGCTCCCATCAATTGTTTCATAACTTCTACTTCATTTCTCATCTCACTCAGTCCATTCTCATCCTGTACAAGAACTCTCTTCAAACATGCAATCTCACCAACTTTTAATGGTGTCTTGTCAAATTCATTCAGGTACTCGAGAAACTTTACAACATAAATCTGTGCAAATCCACCATCTGTTAAGTAATTAACAATCTCAACTTTATGTGATCCCACTGAAACAATGGCTCCTGGTTGAAACCTTTCCACCGTATGTGTCCCAACAGAACTAGAAGTTCGACTACCACCGTTTGTAGCTCCCATATTGAAACACTTAGCGATACTAGACCAGTAATCACTAGCTTAGAGACCTACAAGTCGACGTAATTACCTTTATTCTATAAGTTCTTGTCTTAAGATGTGGTTAGAAAGGGGGACCTACATAAGAGATTCAGTCCAAGCCTAAAAAAATACAAACAAGATGATCAGTTTACTTTCTACTCCAGGAAGCCTGATTCAGGATCAGTTCAAGTTTCTGAACCAAATAATGGCAGTTCAATTAAGATCCTGCCAATTTGAAGCTCACTTTCAGCTTTAATGTAACGTCTTTTTTGGCCTTGTATATATAAGTTTGACGTCTTTAGATTTCTTTAAGTGGTCCATTCAGTAGTTTAGTCATCTCAGAGTAATTGTAGGGTACCCATATGTGCTCTGTTCCAGCTGGATTTTTCGATACACTTGCCATTTTATGTTCGACGAATTCTGTTAACATGCTTCTGAGAGAAAGTTCATTAGAAGCGATGAATTCTGCGGCACATAGATGTAGGAATTGTTTGAATTCGACTCCCATCGTGGGGATACCACGTTTGGTTGGTGCGATTTTACCTTTAGTGTTTGAAGTTTTTTCCATGTTGGTGATTTGGGTCTCGACCAGTAGTTTGTACATTTTCTTGGAGTTGATAGTGAGGGATTGTAGGACGTATTTGGCACCTTCAGCGCCGCTGGCAGTGTCGTTTTTACCCATTCTCATAACGTCTCGGAAGGATGATTCCACGGTAAAGGGCTCGTAATTGGTAACATCGTGGAATACAAAGTTATAATTTTGGGCTTTGAAATTATCCCAGAGGATTGGAGCGTATATGTGATCTGTGGAACCGATGATGGCCACTTGTCTGATGAGCGCGAGGTAGCACAACATGGTTTGGAAGGAATCCTTTCTTAAACTGGGTCCATCGAGGTTATGCACAATGATGACCACTTTAATGTCTGGTGGTTCATGCTTATAAATTTCGATCATCTTTTGGATATGCAATAGGACATGGTTTCCCCAGTATTTGGTTTCGTTTCTGCTCAGTTCTTCAGGTAGTATGGCAGCGGAGATGTCCTTAAATACATCTCTGTAATTACAAGTTGGGTTGTAACCATTGATGACAATGCAAGGTATGTTGTAATCATTAACATCGAGTGAGCTTTCTGGGTTTGTCTCATGATGTTTTTCCATCTGTGAGTATGCCAATCGTGGTACTAAATATTCAAATGCAAACTTTTCGATAAATTCACGTTTTGAACCCATTCCATAAAAGAGTAACGAAAATCCCTGCAACAATTCTAGCCAGAATTGTGGGAACATCTTTTTCTGTATTTCAAATAGTTCAGAACGTGCCTCCCGGTGAAGATAACCATGAAACACATTCGATATTAATGCAAATTCTTCTCTCGTCAATTCAGTCGCCATACTCATTGTATTCTTGGATTTCTTAGAACCTCTAACGGCCTTTCTCTGATCAAAATATCCTTCGTATGTATCGAAAAATGACGAAACTGATCTTTCTGAATGCTGTCTGAACCTTTCCTTGTTGGTCGGAAGCGGCGTTGGGGTAAAATTTCGGCTTAATTTTAACGATTGTGAAGTTACTGTGTTCTTGTATTCTTCTAAATTATCCAAAATCACCTTCTTCAAAGGTGATGTGAAATCATGTTCAAAAGTCTTGCTCTTGACCGTTTTCTTCGAAGGAGTAGACAATGGATCAGTCAATTTCACATCCACATCAAACGGTTCCGACGGAAGCCTTGAGGGACTTGGTGATCTAACACGCTCCGGGACCTCTAATTTTGTTTCAATCTCGGACGCAACCCGTCTTCGCTTTCCATTTCTCAATTCAACATGATCTTGTTCCACTCTTTCGTCTTCCTCTTCTCTCTTCACCGATTTCTGAATCTTTTCCAACAATGATTTCCTATTAACTTCCCTTCTTCTCTTTTGCAAATCCTTACTTGGCGTCTGTGGACCAGTTCCATTAGTTCTCACTAAATCGGTTGCAACCCGCTTCGAAGGTGATGACAAAATATCATTATGTGTCACAATATCAGTTCCATCGGCATCATTGCCCATCACTAACCCATCAATATCAACCGCAACCAGCCTTTAAACACTCTACTCTCTCATAAACCTGGCCTGCTCTTCTCTTACTATAAGATCTAGAACAAAGAATCCGGGTAACGGGGCCCTGGAAACAGTCCGAAACCTACCCGGTACCATCCGGATACTTGTATTAGGTCGGGTAACACGCTTGAAAGTGTCCGAAACAGAACCGGTACAATCCGGACACTTTCAAGCGTGTTACCCGTCCGAGATGAAAAATTTTGAATTTTTTTCTTTTTGATTTACGATGAGTCTTGTCTTCTCGAGCTATATGAGTTGTGAGATAGAGGTAACAATTCATTGAATAAGACGTGTTAGTGGTGTCTTTATCAGGCCAATCCTATTGAGAACCGTTTGTTAACGTATTAGAAGCATTATGTCTCAAGAAGACGCGACGAAAACGGCTGTTGACGGTGTTGCCAACTTGCATCTTGATGATGTTACTGGTGAAATGGTTTCCAAATCTGAATTGAAGAAACGTATTAAGCAGAGACAAGTTGAAGCTAAGAAAGCCGCTAAGAAGGCAACTAGTCAACCACAACCTGAGTCAAAGAAGAAGAAAAATGATTTAATGGCAGATTTATCACCAGCACAGTATTTTGAAGCTAGAAGTCGTCAAATTAAGGAATTGAAAAAGACTCATTTACCCAATCCATACCCTCATAAATTTCATGTTACGATTGGCAATCCACAATTCTTGGAAAAATATGCTTATTTGGAGAGAGGTCAAACTTTGCCCGATGAAAAGGTTTCCATTGCAGGTAGAATTCATGCAAAGAGAGAGTCTGGTTCTAAGTTGAAATTTTATGTTTTACACGGTGATGGTGTAGAAGTTCAACTGATGTCACAATTGCAAGATTATTATGATGAAAAGGCTTATGAAGCTGATCACGATTTGTTAAAGAGAGGAGATATTGTGGGTGTTGAAGGTTATGTCGGTAGAACTCAACCAAAGAAAGGTGGTGAAGGTGAAATCTCAGTGTTTGTGAGCCGCATTCACCTATTGACTCCTTGCTTGCACATGTTACCTGCCGATCATTTTGGTTTTAAAGACCAAGAAACAAGATACAGAAAGCGTTATTTGGATTTGATTATGAATAAGGATTCTCGTAAGCGTTTCATCACTCGTTCCAAGATTATCACTTATATCAGAAAGTTTTTGGATTCAAGAGACTTTATCGAAGTTGAAACGCCGATGATGAACGTCATCGCTGGCGGTGCCACTGCTAAACCATTTATCACCCATCACAATGATTTGAACATGGATATGTTTATGAGAATTGCACCAGAATTGTTCTTGAAGGAATTGGTCGTTGGTGGTATGGACCGTGTTTACGAAATCGGTAGACAATTCAGAAATGAAGGTATCGATATGACTCACAACCCTGAATTCACCACTTGTGAATTCTATCAAGCATTTGCTGATGTTTATGACTTAATGGACATGACTGAAGTTATGTTCTCCGAAATGGTCAAGGAAATCACCGGCTCCTATGTGATCAAGTACCACCCAGATCCAAGCAATCCAGAAAAGGAATTAGAATTGAACTTTGCCAGACCTTGGAAGAGAATTAACATGATTGAAGAACTTGAGAAAAGATTCAATGTCACTTTCCCATCGGGTGATCAACTGCACACTGCAGAAACTGGTAAATTCTTAAAGAAGATTTTGGATGACAACAACATGGAGTGCCCACCACCATTGACTAACGCACGTATGCTGGACAAGTTAGTTGGTGAATTGGAGGATACATGTATCAACCCAACTTTCATATTCGGTCACCCACAAATGATGTCACCATTGGCTAAATATTCCAGAGATAAACCAGGTCTATGTGAACGTTTCGAAGTGTTCGTTGCCACTAAAGAAATCTGTAACGCTTACACAGAATTGAACGATCCATTCGATCAAAGAGATCGTTTCGAAGAGCAAGCCAGACAAAAGGACCAAGGTGATGATGAAGTTCAATTAATCGATGAAGTCTTCTGTAACGCACTTGAATATGGTTTGCCACCAACTGGTGGTTGGGGTTGTGGTATCGACAGACTAGCAATGTTCCTAACTGACTCTAACACTATCAGAGAAGTCTTACTGTTCCCAACCTTAAAGCCTGATGTTTTGAGAGATGAAGTCAAGAAAGAAGAGTCTCAAGCAAAGGCTATCTAGATTCTAGAGTAGTTGTTTTAATATAAACAGATTGTGTTTTAGTAAACTCCATGAAGAATAAATTATCAATGTATCTAAGATTTATGACATTATGCTATGAAATTATGTTGTAATATGACATCTTCAAGACCAACAGTGTCTTCACCAAATCCTATAAACTCGAAGATCGACTTGTTCAATATTTGCCGCGCACATTGATTTCCGTTTGCAAGGTAGTGCTTGTGCTGTAGGCTTCAAATGGGTTATGTCTCGACTTCTTTTCCAAATCGTTCTCCGGATTCTCAGCTTTGCCTTTGTTCTTGAAATATAATCTCTTGAAATATTTGTAAAGCTCCGCACCGGCACAGAAGGCAATCGTAAAGGCAAATGCAATACCCCATTCGTAAGTGATTGGGCCGTGTAGGAATACTCTTGTGTTTATGACGGGGATGTACACGACTGGGAAAGCCGTAGCAAATGCAATGATGATCGAGAAGAATAGGAACTTATTGGACCAAACATCTTTGAAAAACTGCGTGTAGGGCGTGTCAGTCTCGGGTTGCATCTTGAAGAATGATCTTCTCATATCGACGACTTCCCAAGCAAGAATCAATGCACACCAAGTCATAGTAGCGAATGTGGCTGAACGTGCTCTGAAGACACCATGACATGACGTACTGTCATGTTTATCACAGTTAGAACCTAAATTGCCGCCCTCCTTACCGTAGATGATCGATGTGAAAGTTCCCATACAACAGCCTGCCATGATAAAACCATAAGCGAACATGTCGATAATACATTCCCAAGTGAAGATACCATGCTTTGAATCATTTGGTGGTCTATCCATGAGATCAGGCGCAGCTTTTTCCAACCCAAGACCCATTGCTGGAAAACAGGAAGTAAATACGATGATCCATAACACTTCGACAGGAGAAAGAGGAAAGACAGATCTGTTATTGTTATCACGGAAAACCAAACCGATAATCAAATACAGTGCTTGAGCCACATTTTCGGCCAATAATTGTAAGACGAACTTTTGAATGTTGTCATTCATTCTTCTACCTTCTTCGACGGCATTCAGGATCGAGGCGAAATTATCATCACTTAGGACAATGTCTGATGCGTCCTTGGCGACATCTGAACCATTGATACCCATCGCGATACCTACATTGGCCATCTTCAGTGATGGGGAATCATTCACACCATCACCGGTCATAGCACAGAACTTATCACGACGATGCAAAGCTTCAATCATACGAACCTTGGTCTGTGGCGAACAACGGGCAATGACCAGGGGGAGAACGGGCAACTCGTCAATTTCTTCTTCCGACAGCTGGTCAAACTGAGTACCGGTCATAACCATGATATCGACAACTTCCTTAGGGTAGTGGTACAAGTTGGTGGGTAAGATACCTACTTCTTGAGCAATAGCCTTTGCGGTTCCTGGGAAGTCGCCGGTCAACATACGAACATTGATACCTGCATTGTGGAATCTCTTAACCGCCCCAGCTGTTTCATTTCTTGGAGGATCGTAGATACCTATTAGACCTAGGAAACATAAATCGGATTCGACAAAGCTTCTGTTAGAGACCAAATTAGTTTTCATGTCTTCATCCACAGCATTTTGAGGAATGATCTTCTTTGCAAATGCGAGCACTCTCAAACCTTCGGAGGAAAGTGCATCGATATTCTTCTTGACTATTTCGACATCTTCATCACCTAGCGAGGTCATTTCGTCATCATGTGTGCCACCATACCAATATTTACAACAATGTAAAACACTTTCAAATGCACCCTTTGTGAAAATCGTTTGCGAATTGTCGGTTCTGTTCTTATAGACAGCAGACATTCTCTTGATCGTAGAATCGAAAGGAAACTCAGCTGTTTGGACGAATTTGGCACCGGGGTCGACTTTTTCATTACACTCATGATCACTGTCGTCCGAAGAAGACGAGGATTCTCCAGTAAGTGCAGAACGGGGCATCTCCATCTTCGTAGCGAAGACCTGAATAGCGATCTCAGTTGGATCACCGTGGGCCTTCCATTGTTGAGTCTCCTGATCTTGAAACACAGTAGCGATATTTGCCAATGCTGCGGTCTCAAGCCACTGAGTAAATAAACCTGTAACCATGTTCGGAGGCAAATCATTGCTGTAATATCTATCTTTGAAGTTTTCCAAGAATCCAACATCCTCGGTTTCGTTATGCACATATTCGTATGGCGACAGACGTGGGATCACATTAAGTTCACCGGCAAAGGGATTAAAGGGTTCATTAGAGTTGTTTACCGTGATAGTACCAAACTTTGGAACCCAGATTTGTCTGGCCAGCATTCTACCCTGAGTCAAAGTACCTGTCTTATCGGAGCAAATGTCGTTAACGGCACCCAATGCCTCCAAAGAGTCCAGCTTTCTGATGATGACATTTCTCGAGACCATAACCGCAGCTCCAACAGACATGGTGATGGTAAGAACCACCACCAATGAGGAAGGAATCATCGACAACGCAACACAGATCGCATAAACGGCCACATCACGATCAACATCGAATTTTTGCGAAGCCATAACAATAATTGCAAAAACAACTGCTATCCCGAACAATAAAATGGCCAATTTGGACAATTTACGATGCAAAGGAGTACCTATCGTAGTCCCTAAGAACGCACCACACGTACGTTTAGTGGAAATCCATAAATTTTGAACAAAACTCTTTGCTGGATCTCTCGAGATAAGACCCTCAGAACCTCTCAGAGACTGAGCAATCTTACCAATCTCAGTATTCAGACCCGTCTTAATCACCACACCTTGTGCTCTACCTTTCACCACAGTAGATGACGAAAACGCTAAATTCAACCGATCACCAATCGGCGTATCCTCATCGCAACCGTAAACTGCATCGGGGTCCTTAACAACGGGCAACGATTCCCCCGTAAGCAACGCTTCATCCGTCTCAAAATTACTCGAACTGATCAATCGTAAATCTGCCGGAATCGTATCACCAACTTTAACCAAACAGATATCACCTGGTACGACATCCTTCGAGGCCACGTGATCAGACCTCCCATCTCTAATGATATGCGCCGTCGGGGAACTCAAGGCTTTTAACGAGTTCATTGTCTTGGAAGCTTTATACTCCTGGTACATCCCAATCACCACATTAATCGCCACCACAAACGCAATCACACCACCGGTAATCCAATCCCGGATCGCAAATGCAATTATCATCGAAATTATCAACACCAATATCATAGCATTACAAATTTGATGTATCGCCATAGCCTTGTAGTCTATCTTGGCGTCATCGCCCAGCGAATTTTCGCCAACATCCCTAATTCTATGTTCAAACTCTGTACTAGAAAGACCTTTGTCTAGATCTGTCCCAAGTTTTTCGGCGGCTTTAGCCGCCGTCAATGTATGAAAATCTGAAAATTCAAAATCTATCGAAAAGCTATCATTATTGTTATTCTTATCCATGTTATGGTTATCAGTTACAAGAATCTATCCATATCTATAAGTTATTCACTATCATTTCAGAACCACACCCGATACACTGATTATTTCTTTTACTTTTATACATTTTTTTTTTCACTTTCAAGGGTCCGAGATAAACTCATTGAAATGCCGCATGGGAACCGTACTGCGCCTTGTCTGTGCAGAGTAAAGATCGCTCGGTACGAGCGATCTTATGACGTGCGTTTCTGGAAGCAAAAAAATGTGTCATATCAAATTAAATCCGTCGGAGATGCGGGGTGGACTTACACGGCTCTTGTAAGTTTCCCCTTTCGTTTAAGTTCGAGTGCATGCTTGTACGGCGGATTAGTGGGCTGCTGTACAGGGTCCAGTGACCGATGTGGTAAGTCCTGCAGTTCTTGTGTGTGGTACGTAGCGTCCGAGTCAAAACTGTCGAGTGATCCGCATGCCATGAATGGCGCTATGTCCCGCGGAACATCATTCCAGGGTCCCACTTCCGCGGCAGTGTCCGACCCGCGGAAACACCCTTGGAAAAATTCCTGTACGGATTGACCCACGTCAAGTCGCGGTTGCCAACCGCTGGGCGGGTTATACTGCTGACATACAATGAAAGCTTCAAGTGAAGTACCACGAGATGATCTTGGTTTGGCGCACGTGACACGTTCGAATAAATAACCCATTTGAGAATACAGCATATCTATGTCTCTGCCACGGAATATCTTGGCGACAAAAGTACCACCTGGTTTTAGGATACACGTTGCCAATTGTAATGCGCTCATAATTAGTTGTTGCTGCACATATTCATCGAGATCGTGTAATCCCGTAACGTCCGGTGCGCCGTCGCTGCATACAAAGTCAGCTTTTTGATCACCGAATAGTTGTAGGATCCGCGCCAATGTGCGCGGATGTGTAATATCTGCTTGTAAAGTGGTCACGTGATCTATGGGGGACATCGATTGAAGATCCACTGCGACGATCTTACGATCTGCCGCGGTGTGTTTGTCTTGAAATAGTTTTCGGGAGAGTACTTGGGACCACGAGCCGGGTGCGGCACATAGATCTACCACGCGCTTTAAATTGGGATCATCTAAGAAATGGAATTCATCGTTCAATTGTAGTAGTTTGAAGGCAGATCTGGCTCTGTAGCCTTGTTCCTTTGCCTTACGATAGTATAGATCTCTCTTATCCTTACTGCTCTTACCCATCGTTCAATTGGCCTTTGTTGTTCGTCTGCTAGCTGTGATAAACGGCGGTTTGCCAAATTTTTTAGTCTCTTGGATTTGGTGATGGCGGGTAACCATTTGCTTGTATGGGCAGGTGAAAAAAGCTTGGTGAAGAACAGTAGTGGAACAGTAGATATGTGATGGGAGGGCGATTAGTAGCTATGTTTAGACGGATTTCTCCAGTGTTTCGTCTTGTAAGACCGAACTCTACGGTTTCTTCGTCTTCCCTGGCGATCAAGAGCGATTCTGGCTTGACAGCTGTGTCTGATGAACGTCCTTTGCCCATTAATGTGGAAGCTGTTTACCATGCACCTTTGAAATTGCCCATTGAGCATGGAGATTTGGTGGCTGATTTGCAATTGAGATCTTACGATAATGAAAATTTGGATTTTTACTCGGACTTTATTCTTAGAGTCGGTTACTACTTGGGGATGCCTTTGACGGGACCAAAACCTTTGCCAACGCGTCGGGAACGGTGGACAGTGATACGGTCACCATTTGCTCATGCCAAATCGAAGGAGAATTTCGAAAGACACACACATAAGAGACTGATTAGGGTTTGGGATACTAATCCCGAGATCGTGCAGATATGGCTTTCTTATATCTCCAAGCATGCGATTACTGGTGTTGGTATGAAATGTAACGTGTACCAGCGTTCGGGATTGTCACTTGAGATGGACAAGTTTAGCGAGGCTTCTCTGCCCGAGACGGTTAGCGACGGTAGCAAGATGGGCAACACAATAGACGAAACTGTGGGTCAAAAAGTACTCGAATTGCTGAATAGCCCGGAATTCAAGAGACATCTATGAACGTTGTTAGATCCACACCCTGTATATATAGTTATTAACCGTACATCCCCCAATCTTCTTCCACTTCCAGACCGCTTGTATCGATTTCTGGCTTGTGAGATAGAACATCATCTCTGCAAAGCGGGCAGCTGGTGCTCTTTGCGAACCAGGCTGATATACATTCGAGATCAAAATCGTGACCACAGTGAGGTAGACGAATGACCAGAGGATACTCGTCATCCAGGTACGTACCGCAGCAGATCGAGCAGCTGCTTTCGGGCGTGATCTTTGATTTGGGTATCCTCGGTAGTGAATCGATGAAGGACTCTGGACAACCTTTTTTATCGGACTCTTCCATTTGTTCCAGCCATTCCTCTTGAAGTGATTCTGGTATTAGTTGGGATAGGATCTGCAACACCGCTGTCATGTCATGATGTCCCTCTCGTCTGAAGATCTCTCGTAATTGTGCTCTCAGTTCTGAGCTGCTGTTGGGAGTATTCGACATCCTTACTTACTATTGTGAGTTAAATTTATATAGCTGACTGGATAGTCCGCTTTTCACAACTCAACTTACAAACGCTTCGCTTGACAGTCACTAAATCATCTTTAATTGTTTTATATGCCTTGATAAATTTTAAATCAACTATCTATGATAAGAATGGTACGCATTATGAGCGCCCGTCAAGTTTAGTTTACTTCTGTCCTTATGGAAAATCAGTGATCTGGCCGCCATAGCAGCATAATTGTCTTTTCGCTTGGGTAGTCCCGCCAGCGGGATATCATTAACCACGCAAGCATCGTTCTTGAACTCCGTATCGACCTTCGAGTAGTCCAACGTACACCACGTATTGAGTTCTTCATCGTACTCAATAGGGATGTTCTCTAAATCAAACTGGTGTCCACCGCCTCTTGGATTGTCAATTATTTTATATTTCTCTCTATCATTCATTATGAAATGCGAACTCTTTCTAAAGAAATTCAACCTCATTACTGTACCAAATACAATCAGTGAAACCACCAGACCCAATGCGGGCGAATAATACAATCTCGCATACTTCTCAGAAGTTTCAAATGGCGAAAAATCCTCCATCAAATACGATTGTGTCATCACTTCCGTCAAAGACATGGTTTCGTATTGATGGTTATTTGTTGTCCCAGTTACGATTCCAACATCGTTCTTAGGCTTGAAAAAAAGTGCCTTTAACAGTTCTATCGGTAGTGTCACTGCAACGAACCATATGGTACTAATAAATTTTATTATTTTGGATTCTGTGAATTTTTTATTCGAAAAAGATGAGTAATTCATATTGCTATCCATAATTTCAAAACGCTAGAAATTTGCGTAGATCCAATAATCGATTTTTTAAAACTCCAAACTTGATTAAAACTGAAGATTCAAAGCTCAATATTTGATATTCTCTTAGTTTTAGCTCTTCTCTTTGTGACTTTATTGTCTTTACTTTTTGCTGTCACTTCAACACCTTTGGGCACGTGATCTGGTGAAGTTTTAGTCTCCATAGTAATCATCTTGTTTAAGCTTAAACTTAGCTTGATATTCTCGCCTGTAGTGGATCCAAAAGATCCCGTTGAGAATCCCGATGTCCACGGTATCACGAATACACGGAAATGATTTATTTTCAGGATACCTCTTTGTAAATTTTTAGTGGTTTTTAGCGTAGAATTTGAAGCTTGAAGATTTCTTATAAATTTTAATCCCAAATCTTCATTCTTAAATCTAAATCCACCACAGTGAGCTTTATGATTAATTACCAACGAAGTGGTTGTTCGGTCTTGCCATTCATCTGTGCTAACTGTTTCCGCTATAGCGCTAGAGATTTTCCATTCTGGTATCGATGGATCGATATTGTAGATGAAAAAGGATTTGCATGCAGTAGTATCGTCAAAAGATTGATTTAGCGGTAGTTTCCGAAGCAGACGCGTTATATCTACATGCTTGAAGTTTTCCAACTGGGCTGACGAATCTGTTATCCTGGCCTGTGGCGCTGCGGTTATCGGATGCTGATGAAGGATCTCTTGCAACTTAATCATAACGGTATCAATTTCTCGAGGATCGCTCGTGATACGAGCTCCTCCTAATTTGACATCTTTCAGGGCAAGAAACCTTTTCATCATATCATTTTTCGCCTCTTCTGTGATATTGGTAGAGTCTTTTTGAATCATAGCTAACATTCTGTCACGTAACTGCAATGGGATATGCCACACCATATCCAACATGCAACATTGACAAATATTACGTTGTTTCGAACAACGGGTACAAATCAGTGTCTTTGTCAAGTTACTGTCGCGCCGGTTTGGCTTGAAATGATAAAGTGTATATGGTAAAGTACAAATCTTGCAATGAGCACCATTACTTACCTTGGTTAAACGAACATTATCCGAATCTCCCAAGCAAAGATCACAAATCACTGGCGTTTCCTCTTCACCCATCTTTGTCGCCCTCTCGTTACCGATGAACCAAGAGAAATGATAAATAATTTTTCAAGATAACTTACCTCTTTAAAAAGGTCAATCAAGAGATTCGTTGCAGTATAAAGAGATCAGGGTTAAAAAGCTATGTCAAAATTTGTTTCCTCATATGAAATTCGGTTGAAGAAATTCAAGTTGTTGTTGTTAAGATTATCATCATTCAAATTATACGGCAACTTTTTTACAAAACTAAAAAATTGTCAATCATTACTCATTCAACTGAATGACTAACTAATTCTGACAACTTTTATGCTTACTTTGTAAAAGAATCCTTCATCGTGTAGTTGCCATCTATTCACTACTTATATACTAATCTTGTTTGACTGGAAAAAATTTCACAACTCACACCCATACCTCTCACTTTGAACTAGTGAGCTTATACTTAGGGTTAGGTTCATGAGAAGGTATGTGAGATCTCTATATATGCTATGGTAGGTTTATTTTTTCCGTAGATGTGTTCTGTAATGTTGTATACAATTGTCATGCCTGCTGAACCGTTGATTGCAACCTTCAAAAGGGCAAAAATGATTTTTCTCACCCGTGTGTATTCTATTATGTCTTGCCAGATGACCCGAGGTGGTAAATCCCTTGGAACAAACTTTACAGACGTGCCTGCGTCTTTGTTCTACTTCTGTAACGCTACCGTCTTTCGGACTTCGTAGTGATTTCTTTCTCTTTTTCGCAGCGGGCGACGAAGACGGACAAGATTCGTTCCCGCTGTTGTAAACGCTGCTATTTGGAGAAACAGGTGCTGCAATTGCACCAATGGTATACGCTCCCAGTTGACCAGGTGTCGGCGTCGAAGACGGCGTCGGAATGTGGTAATTATGAAATCTAGCTGGTGGATCAAAAGCACATTTATTAAGCCTTTGTTTTAAATCATCCTCTATCAAATGCGTATTGGTTACAGAAGGTAGCAACGTATAGTACTTCCTTTCTGGACTAGAACCGGTAATTAATGTGCCCATCACGTGACTATTGACCTGCGGAATTGGTAATGGTAAAACAGAAACTGGTTGTAACATCACGGCTTCATACGACAATTAAGCTAACTAATCATCACAAACTTTTTTTTTTGCCAAGCCTTTTAAAAAAGCCAAGCCCTTTTTATACTACTATTAGTCTTGTCCGCATGTATTTGACATTTCCAATAAACACCCTGCTTTTGCCAAGACTTTCAGGGTCTCAACGTGCGTTTCTATAAGCCAAATCGAGAAGCATCCGATTTTAAAACAAGATAGGAGGCGTTCCACTATAAGCACGCAGGACTTTATCGATTACGAAATAAATTTCGTGATGTCGTCCGGATTTAAAGGGAACTACGTAATTTTTGCCAAGAAAAATTGCGGTAAATTTTCTTGGCAAAAATCCGCGCCACTTTTAATTCCCCACTTCGTTATAAGCTTAATAATACCCTGCAGGAGGGGGAGGGGTTATTGAGTTATTTCCGGTGAAATATCTTTGTTTGTGGTGTCAGGATTGTTTGAACGTGTCGGAGAAATTCGCGTCTTGCCCCTTTTCGGGAGGGGCGAGACGCAATCACGTGGACTTACGTCGGGTAATAAAACATGGCGGGTGGCTGGACGTGGGGTCAAGAAATGGGATTCGTTTAGATAATCGTTCTTTCGTTTAGAAGAAGAATTCTGCCGCATGACAAAAGAACAGATGGTTTCCTGTTTGGGTAATTTTCATGGTGAATCCAATTAATGTTCGTATAGCTGAATCTTTGAATAACGTATGTTCCTTTAAACGAAGCCTAAGTTGTTAGAAATTCATTCAAGCCATAATGTTTAGTATGGTTTAGTTTGGTGATTAAGATGCTTGTTTAAACGACTAGACACCAGTTTGGGTCTGTTACTGGAATCAGGAAGTTTGGATTCCAGGTATATAAGGTTTGAGATTGGTCAGTTTTTCAATTGGTGGTTCTGTTAAAATTTGTTCGTTTCTAAAATGAGCCAACAAAACTCCGATCAAATTCAGATGCCAGCTCCACAAGATCCTCAACATTTGCCCATCAGGCAACAGATGGAAGCTCTGATCCGTCGTAAACAGGCAGAGATCACAAAGGGTTTAGAAACTTTGGATACTGTTAAATTTACAGCCGATTCATGGACTCGTGGTAACGACGGTGGTGGTGGTACTTCTATGGTTATCCAGAATGGTGAAACATTCGAAAAGGGTGGTGTTAACGTTTCGGTTGTGTATGGGCAATTATCACCAGCGGCCGTTTCAGCCATGAAGCATGACCACAAGAATTTGAAGCTTGTGGAAGATCCTTCTACGGGCAATCCTCAAGCAGATGGTGTTAAGTTCTTTGCATGTGGTCTAAGTATGGTTATCCACCCACATAACCCTCATGCTCCTACCACCCATTTAAACTACCGTTATTTCGAGACTTGGAACCCTGATGGAACCCCACAGGCATGGTGGTTTGGTGGTGGTGCTGATTTGACTCCATCATATTTGTACGAAGAAGACGCTGAATTATTCCACAGAAATCACAAGAACGCCCTGGACAAACACGATAAGAGCTTGTATCCACGTTTCAAGAAATGGTGTGATGAATATTTCTACATAACTCATCGTGGTGAGACTCGTGGTATCGGTGGGATTTTCTTCGATGACTACGATGAAAAGGATCCTCAAGAGATTCTAAAGATGGTCGAAGACTGTTTTGATGCCTTTTTGCCCTCCTACTTGCCAATTATCGCCAAGCGTAAGGATACACCTTACACACCAGAACAGAAAAAATGGCAAGCGATCAGACGTGGTAGATACGTTGAATTTAACCTGATCTACGATAGAGGTACCCAGTTCGGTTTAAGAACACCTGGATCACGTGTGGAATCGATCTTGATGAGTTTACCTGAATATGCTTCATGGCTTTATGATCATCATCCAGAGCCTGGTTCTGAAGAGGAAAAACTGATCAAAGTGACAACCAAACCAAGAGAATGGGTCCATTGATCAATATATCTTGATGTTTTAACCTTTGATGCCATTGATGTCTGTTAGTTATAATAAACTTTATAAACCTTTATAAATATCATGCTTTGATAGTGTGACAAAATTTCCCTCTTCAATTCTCTTTCCATCTATTGCCACAATTAACACATTTATAAAAGGTTGTCATCGGCTCATCTGCAGATCTAATCTGTAATTGGAAAAAATACGCACTCTCACCACCACAATTATCGTAATTTGGACATTGAACTTTAGTTTGATCCACATTATCCCAGCCTCCACCAAGCACGTCGTCCACTTCTTTCCTGGGAAGTTTCTTACGATCGTAAATCTCTATTCCTTCAATCGGAAACTCATACGGGCATGATCGACATGAGAGGGAGTAAACTCCACTATCAGTACTCGCTATCAAGAGCATATTATTGCACATGGGACAGAACGACAGCATTTCAATCCACTGCCCTCTCGGTTAACATACCTTGAGAGATGACTTGACCAGCTTATTTCAATGGCATCGTAGACTCTTATAAAAAGGTCACGTGAACTCAGTTCCAAAGCTATACCCATCAAGCCAAACCACGTCCATTGCGGACCACTATGGGTCTGCATTCTTTTCAATCCACTCTTTCAATCCGTACCAGTCCACTTCATCGTGTGTCAGATCTTTGGGTACATAGTAATCCACTGGGAAACTTTTCCTTACTGCCACAAGCATCGGAATGTTATTGGCTCTAAACCTTAGTACGGCCTCCTTGGTCTCTGGCCAGTCCGTCTCAACATCGACAACATTCACTTTCTTCTCTGTCTCGAACATCACAATTCTATTCAACGCGCCCGTAAGCTTGTCGCATGCTGTATTGTTCCGCATTGTGAAATTCATTATCAAGGGCGTCTTGCTACTTGCTATCAGAGTATTGGTCAATTCATTCTCGTTTCGTATCGACAGGAATATTTGGTTCGGTTGTCTGATGGCTGGACCTCTGCTTTTCGTTAGCCAACTCCAATACAATCTCTTGCTGCTGTAAACAGGTCTCAACATGATCAGTAGCTGACTTTCAATATGCTATTGATGTGCTATTCATCCCTTCTATTCGTTATAATGCCACAGTGAATCTAGGATGGGAACTCGTACGAAATGTCGCTAAGGATTGGTATTAAAGTCTGGTTCTTGAAGGATCTTTAACGGTGTAAGAGATCATTGGGTGACAATTGAGATGAGTACACCAGTTTTTGGAGCCGCTACTTGCCACAGACCACGTCTGATCATCTTGATCAGACACGGCGAAAGTGAATCGAACAGAGATAAGACAATCAATCAACATACCCCTAACCATCTGATACCATTGACCGAGAACGGTTGGAAACAGTCGAGACAAGTCGGTATCGATTTGCTTCGAGTGCTGAATCTCGATAACTACGATCTAGTCGATGAGCTAGAGAAACGGTACGCAACGCCGAATGAACCGACAAAGAAATTACCATTAAAGGGTTATTCACGACAAAATAAGAAGCGGGACTCTACTGTTGTTTTCTACACTTCTCCTTACAAGAGAACAAGACAGACTCTCAAAGGAATATTGGACGTGTTCGACGACTACAATGAGTTGAACTCCGGGGTCGAAATCCGCGAAGAAGAACGGTATCAGCCGTGCGGGAGAAGCAAATTTGCCCAATGGTACCCTCCAACTTGTCCCAGCGGTTACTACGAAAATAAGAACACACAGGATCCAAACGGCGTTTACGCCGATAATCAATTCATCCTTTACCGCGTTAAGGACGACCCACGCATCCGAGAACAAGATTTCGGTAATTTCCAGCAAGTCAATAGCATGCAAGATGTTATGAAAAAGAGATCAATCTACGGCCATTTCTTTTACCGCTTTCAAGAAGGCGAAAGCGCAGCAGATGTCTACGATAGAGTCGCCAGTTTCCAAGAAACTTTATTCAGATATTTTGAACGAACAAACAAGAAACCCAGAGATGTGGTCGTCCTCGTAACCCATGGTATCTACTGCAGGGTCTTTCTAATGAAATGGTTCCGTTGGACCTATGAAGAATTCGAATCATTTACAAATGTACCGAATGGAAGTATGATAGTAATGGAGTTTAATGAGACTACAGATGCATATGAGCTTCGTACGGAGTTACCAAAATGGTGTTAAGTTCTTAACTCCGAATCTCAATCCCGGAGAGATGTACAATTTTGATATTTTATTCTCTGGGTTCAATCCCAAAGAGATGCACAATTTTTGATCTTGATCACTTGTCCCAACGCGCCATCGCCTAGGTCTCTAGTCCCGTGATCCAATATGTTTGGGTGTTCGCTTCACGAAGCGGCTTCCACTAATTTTGAGCTTCCTGTAATTCGAACTGTCGTCACCCAACAGCGGAATTCGGTCAAACGACAGTAGTTGGTCAACTAGAAGGTCGTGAGGTCGAATATGCAGTGATCTCAATGCAATTGTGGTGGGCAATTTACTGGAGGAATATGGTGTTTCTTTCAACATGTTGTGATCTCGCGGTTTTTACTGAATGATGAAGGGAATATTATCATATATAAACATATGTGGTGAGTTCCAGTGTTGAGTTAAGATGCTATTGGTACTATCAGATAACTCAGATTGCAAATATAGTAAAAAATGGCAAGAACTTTCTTCGTTGGTGGTAACTTTAAATTAAACGGTTCCAAGGCTTCCATTAAGGAAATTGTTGAAAGATTGAACAATGCTGATCTAGCTGAAAATGTTCAAGTTGTTCTATGTCCACCAGCTCCATACTTGGACTACACTGTTTCTTTGCTAAAGAAATCTCAATTGGCTGTTGGTGCTCAAAACACTTACCTAAAGGCTTCTGGTGCTTACACTGGTGAAAACTCTGTTGAGCAAATTCAAGAATTGGGCGCTAAATGGGTTATTCTAGGTCACTCTGAGAGAAGAACTTTGTTCCACGAGGACGACAAATTTGTCGCTGAAAAGACCAAGTTTGCCTTGGACCAAGGTGCTGGTGTCATCTTGTGTATTGGTGAAACTTTGGAAGAGAAGAAAGCTGGCAAGACTCTAGAGGTTGTTGAAAGACAATTGACCGCTGTTCTTGCTGAAGTTAAGGACTGGACCAACGTCGTCATTGCTTACGAGCCAGTGTGGGCTATTGGTACTGGTTTGGCCGCTACTGCTGAGGATGCTCAGGATATTCACAAGTCTATCAGAAAGTTCTTGGCCGCCAAATTGGGTGACAAGGTTGCTGAAGAGATCAGAATCCTATACGGTGGTTCTGCCAACGGTAGCAACGTCGCTTCTTTCAAGGACAAGGTTGATGTTGACGGTTTCTTGGTCGGTGGTGCTTCTTTGAAGCCAGAATTCGTCGATATCGTCAACTCCAGAAAATAAACAGGTTGAACATGTGTAAAGTATGTCTACATGGATAGATATTTTATGTCAGTATAACGAAAACTAAACGAGTACGCCGTAGTATTTTGCCCTCGGATGCGTCAAACATAGCTCTTCCCATTGCACGATGAACAGATCTGCTATCCAGTACAGTAATTTCCCGGTCAAACTCAAAGACGTAATCCTCGCCAGTGACTCCACATATACTATATTGGAAGAAGGCTGGAAAAGATTCAACCATTCTATCACTTTGAACCAAATGGCTATAACGCAGCACGTTCCAGGTCCGTTAAGCAAGACCAAGTGAGGTTTTCCACTCATTGCTCTCGATACTTTGAAAATGACCGCCAGCGACTGGACTAGGGTTTGCAATACACTCACTAAACTGGTGAATAAACCAGCATTAACCTCTCTGGCCTTCTTGAGCCGACGGTACTCAAAACGGCATCCCTCGTTCTCGCTCGCAACTTGCTGAATAAACTGGATACGTGATTTTTCATCAGAATAGCCAACATAGACGGTATTACCCTTTGCCAGTACCATTTTCTTGTAATTCTCTACAAGTCGTAGCATCTCTCCAGTATGTCCTCCAGACCCAAGAAACACGAAAACATTCAATGGACCCCTACGATCAATTGACTCGTCATTCCCACTCCCATAGCTTCTAAAGAACGGTAAGACCCATATCAATCGTACTATGTATACCACATAAACCACCAGCAATACCACACATAACAATTCAATATTCATACCGGGAAGTCTGGATTAACCGTAGTACTCCGCAATCGTCCAGCAAGTCAAGAACCGTTACTCGATACTCACCTTAACCTTGGCTTCAATTCATATCGCTTCCTGTTCAGGAAAGATCACGAAATCGCTGCGATGCGAAAAGACAGGCCTTGTTGAACAGTTCACGAAAACTTCAAAGATCTAACGGCTATCTCGAGTCTCATCAATGCTGTATATATAGCTGGGTATGCTGTCATCGTCACAGAGCCCGCTGGAAGGGTATCGAAACGAAACTTTAACTGGGCAGTAAGATGATGAAACGAACCAAGACCACTAGCAAGAGACATTCAGTGTTTGTCGATGTGAGACAGTCGAGTTACCAGACAAAGAACCGTTCACTTGAAGCGTTAGCCTCGGATATTGCGTCTACAAAGACTCAAAGTCGAAGCAAATTGAAAAGAAGCAGCGTTTTACTCGATAATACAATGGTGAAGGACTACAATTTAGCCATAAGACATTTTGAAAAACTTGATACTCGCACTTTACAGTCCAGCAGTTCAGACAACAGTATTTCATCCAATTCAAGCACAACATCATCACTTTTCTCCACACACAGTACAACATCGATCCGTGACTTGCTATACGAAGACCATGACGAGTGCCAAGAGCATTGCGAGATCGTCGACAAGACTCAGTTGCGGACCAAGATGATGGCAGATGACAAAAATCGTCTGCGAGTCAACGACACAGAGTATGACAAGCATAAGAGAACAAGTTTACATTTTGAATAAAGATCAATGTCTGGATACATAGCATAACATGAGTTAATTTACATTGCTCATGGCGTGATTTTTACATACAAGAATGTCCATAACCATTAACGTTAACGCACTTAGTCAAGGTGGTTCGATCACCGTAGTTACGGTGATCGAAACGTTAATGGATCCTGGGGGTACGAGAATCAAGAGACCCCTTTGGCCTGTTGCGTTGCTAACAGTTTTCTAGTAATGACAGGAAGTTTCTAGCATCGCGACACAAGGGATACTCCGAAGTGTCAGTAAATACAAACGAATAATAATAATAATTAAAATAATAGTAAAGGGTATTAGAACCTACTAGAAAATTCATCTTGGATTAACAAGGAGTTATGGCGATTTTAGTTTATTAAATATCGCAAAGGCCTGCTGTAAACCTATAAATATGGGTTGTTTTATTCTAATTGAACCAGTTTAATTCAAACCCTGACATCAATAAGAATAAAATACATTCAGAGGATAATAGATAATATGTCATTCAGTACACCATTTTTCAGTTTTTTTGATGCAATTAACAATGAAGTTGACGCCTTTAATAGGTTGTTAGACAGTTCTGGTTATAGAACGTACCAACCAAGACGTCAGCAATTAGAATCGGGCGAGCAGGATAAATCTGCTGGTCAACAAGTTTCCAGAAAGGGTGATTCTAGAGAAGTTTACAATCCCAGAAATTTGAATGACTGGTTTGATAACGATTGGTCATTGTTGCCCAGAACTTTTGCCGGGTCTAGTATAACTCCTCCAGTTGATATTTTAGACCATGACAAAAACTATGAGATTAAGATCAGTGTTCCAGGCGTAAAGGATAAGAAGGATATTAATTTGGAGTACCACAAGGAGAGAGATCAAATTGTGGTTAGTGGTGAAATTTCATCGTGTGTTACTTCTGAGAACCAGGAAAAGGTTAAAGTGCAAGAACGTGCATTTGGTAAATTCAAGAGAGTTATCAGTTTACCAGAATATCCACGTATTGACGCTGATAATATTAAAGCTGATTATGCAAGTGGTATTTTAACTTTGACTGTTCCCAAGTTGGAACCTTCAAAGGATGAAGAGGGAGCTGTTCGTAAGATCGATATTGGTTCCTGGAGCTCTTAATTGAAGTGGTACGGCCTTTTAAGTAGGAATATGATTTTTGTCAGGATTTTATGTTTAGTACAGTTTAAATAACTTTTAGCTAAATTGAAAGAGTACTGTCTAAAAGTTGGACTACAAAGTTTGCAAATGCTGTCTATGGGCTTGTTAAGTCGTTGCTTGATCTACACACTAGCTAGAATTCGATATCTAACACATCTTGTATCTATGCTTTAGCTTGTTAGCATACTAACGTGTAGATCTCTTCGCGTTATGTAAACATAGGCAGATTCACTTGATGATTACTTGTTGACTTGGTTTAGAAGCTGAATTTGGTTAGATGCATCTGCCAAAGTATGAGAATAAACCGTTTAAACCACCTAGAAGACTATCTCAAAGTTCAGTTCATTCTAATTCGTCAACGACCAAGACTACCGTCAAGAGATGTGTAGGAATAGCTCCACTAGAAGCCAAAGCAGTTAAGAAATTGAAATATGGACCACAATGTTTACAGGACCAAAGAAAGATCTATACTGTCGTTTTCCGGAAACCCTCTTTGAAGAAACACAAGACTTGGGATGGCGATGGGTACGCTATATCGAAAAGTTTACACAGATTTGCATTTTACGATAGTTGTGGGAAATTTATAGCCAATTCAGTGTATTCTGAAGAGCAAGAACAGTTGTTTGATCATATTTTCAAAGCGGGATCTTTGGAGTTACAATTGGATTATGAAATCACCGATCTAGAGGAACGGCGAGAAGCTGAAATAGTGCTTTGCAAAACTGATAGTGATCTAAAGAGGCAGGATGTGAATGAGACCATTTGTGAGCGTAACACAAAGAGTAGTCAGGGCATTACAGCAGAAAAAGCTTTAATCTCGAACACAAAATCTAAACAGAAACCTGTATTCAACTCTACACTAAAGAAACTGAAGGATAGTGATGCATCAAGTGTCGAGGATCCGAAATTGAAACAAAAGAGAAAGTATTCGCCATTATTTGATGTATCGAAAATCGAGAATCCCGTGGTTATGAATAAAGACCGTGATGCGGAGATTGATGTGATAGTCGATCCACTCGTCAGCAAACATCTACGACCGCATCAACGTGAGGGCGTGAAATTTATGTATGACTGTCTTCTTGGCCTTGCAAGACCGACCGAGCTTTCTTCCACTACAGCGATGACAGATGTTACCTCCAAAAGTTTAGTACTTGAACCAGATTCAGACATACAAGGCTGTCTACTCGCAGATGAAATGGGTCTGGGAAAGACCCTGATGACTATTGCCCTAATCTGGACTCTCCTCAAACAAACTCCGAAGGCTTCTCAAGTTCCATGCTCTCAACAGGGCGTTCCACTGCAAGGTCTGTGTCACAAAGTATTGATCGTCTGTCCCGTCACATTGATAGGCAATTGGAAGCGAGAATTTAATAAATGGCTAAACCTCTCGCGCATTGGAATTCTCACATTAAGCGCCAACAATACTGCTGAGCGTGACAAGTACGACGTCCGAAACTTTCTTAGAATTCAAAGAACTTATCAGGTTCTCATTATTGGTTATGAAAAACTGCTTTCAGTGTCAGAGGAACTACGTCTAGGAAAGGACTCTCTTGACCTGATAGTTTGCGATGAGGGTCATCGGTTGAAAAATGGAGCTTCAAAAATTCTTAACATTTTAAAGTCATTAGATGTCACTAGGAAAGTGCTGCTTTCTGGAACTCCGATCCAAAATGATCTTAATGAATTTTACACAATAATCGACTTCATAAATCCCGGAATCCTTGGAAACTATTCACAGTTCAAGAAACGTTTTATCAGTCCTATATCAAGAGCACGAGATCCTGCTAATAAGTTCAATGAAGTCGTCGTTCAAAAAGGTGAGGAACGTTCCAATGAAATGATCCAAATCACGCAAAGATTCATTTTAAGACGAACTAGTTCCATTCTGACAAAATATTTACCGCCGAGGACCGATCTCATCTTGTGCTGCAGACCCACTGAAATACAGATATCTGCATTTCGGGATATTTTACAAGGAGCTCAACTTGATTTGACAAATTTGAACTTCAATTCATCGCTAGCGCTTATCACGCTCCTGAAGAAGGTTTGCAATTCTCCAACTTTGATACAGAATGATTCGTTTTACAACTCCAATTTACAGGAAACCAAATTGTCAAATAAGTACAATCACGCATTAAATTCTGGTAAACTGAAGGTCTTGATGGCCTTGGTCGAACGAATTCGAAACGGTACCGATAATGAGAAGGTTGTCATTGTATCAAATTATACACAAACGTTGGATATAATCGAGAATCTTATGCGTTCCGCAGATATGCAGATCTGCCGCCTTGATGGCTCAACACAAGCCAAACAACGGGATGCAATTGTGTGCTCATTTAACAATAATCCGTCAATCTTCGCCTTCCTTCTCAGTGCAAAATCTGGCGGTGTTGGTCTAAACTTAACTGGAGCTTCAAGGCTAATTCTATTTGATAACGACTGGAATCCCTCTGTGGATTTGCAGGCGATGTCTAGAATACACAGAGACGGGCAAAAGAGGTCATGCTATATTTACCGCCTCGTCACGACCGGATGCATCGATGAGAAGATATTACAAAGACAACTGATGAAGCATAGCTTAAGTCAAAAATTTCTTTGCGATTCAACAGCAAACGAAGGTCATGCTGATGACGACCTGTTCAACAAAGAGGACCTCAAAGATCTCTTTACAATTTCCTGCGAAACGTTAAGCAATACTCATGACTTAATATGCTCCTGCCAAGGCAAGGGTGACGAAGATATCACTCTAAATGACAACAATTCAACGATCAAGCAGCTCCCAATAAAGCCTGCGGTTGCAAATTTAAAACATTGGCAGACTGCGCTCGAGGCTCAGCGAGTTATCGAGCAGAGTGAGAACCAGAATAATAATGAAAAGATCAGCTTAATGAAAAGATGCCTAGTTGGATATAAACACATCGATCCTAAAATTGCTAACGATTTGATGGATCCTATTGCCATCGAAGCTTTCCAAAGAGTTCCTAATGACATATCTTTCGCGTTTGTTAAGCCCGGAGAGCCAACATTAGAGGCTACGTGACGTTCCCTGATTGGTACTTTATGCATTTTATTGTTTTCGCATTCTAGCTTCGGCAGCTCTAGCCCTTTGCTCTCTCATGAGTCTCCTTTGCTGATCTTCGCTTAAGGAATTCAAATTCGGCGATACGGACATTCCAGCGCTTTCAAGTGTTCTACCCTGGCCTCTCCTAGCCTCAACTTCAGTTTTCCTCTTTTCTTTAACGGCTTTTAATTCTTGTTCAATCGCTGTTCGTGTCTCTTTATCTTCACGCTCTGTTTCCTCTCTCTCAAGTTCCTCAATCTGTTCTCTACTCAGTGGTTCTGCGACATGAGACTTCAACCAGTCAGTATAATCCTCACCAAGCTTATACCTAGCAAGTTGAAATGCCCTCTTAACTTTGGCATCTTTCGCAAGGTCCCACGCAGTTTTCCCAGTACTATTCAATAAACATGGATTGCATTTCATATTGCAGAGCAGGATCGTAACCATCTGCTTCAGGCCCTGTTGGGAAGCTACATGCAGCATGGTTGGCGTTACTGAGTACTTCGACAAAGGAGCTAAGCGAAAATCGACATCCACTTTATGCTTTCGCATGTATGCAAGAAGTAAAGGAGCCTTTCCTTTCTTCAAATATTGTAACATCTGCTCCGTGTGCTGTTCTTCCAAAGTCTTCGCCGTTTTCAATTCTTCGATCTTACTAGCGGTGCTTGTCTTGAGAGTATCACTAACAGGAACCGCCTTTTTGAGTGGTAAAGGATTGGGCTTTGCAACTTTCTTCAGATAGGTTAACTCACACCATGAACGTCTTAATTCAGAGATGGTAGGTCTTCCTGTTGTGAAGGGAAACGACTTCACCGATCCTTCGTTTGCTTTAATTGCTTTATTCTCAGTGAACAGCTTTCTCTCAACGTTATTATGAGCCCTAATGAAAATATTCTGACATTTCGATAAATAAGGTTTCCATTCTTCTAACAAGGCCGCGATATCCGTCCTCAAAGCCGCCTCGTTGTGCCTACGTAAGCTTGAACCAGCGGAGTTTGCCTTCCCTTTTGCTTGGTCCATCGCCGATTGCGATCCACCTTGCTTACGTCTAGTGGTATATCTGTGGAATGTTTTATGCTCTAAGAAGATGACTGCCTGCTCTTGTAAGTCCTGATCACCCTTTCTAACGTTTCCATCCACGTTTGCCTTCTGATGCGAAACTATAGCGCCAGCAAAATGACCTCCAGCTACCATGAAGAGAGCTGATATCGGGATCGACTGATCTGTAGGATTATTCCACTGCCATACAGACTGCAAAGGTACTGAAAGCTGAGCATTTGAAAACAGTGCTTTATAGATACCAAATACTTCAGTATTGGGAAGAAAATTCGAGTTAAAGTAAATTTGTGCCGATCTAGTGTTAAGATGACTCACTGTAGTGTCTTGATCAACATCGACCGATAGTCTTGACATTTCATTCTCCAGCACATCATCAAGCTGAGTGCTCTTTTCATCGTAGAATTCCTCAGAATCACTTCCCTCGCTATCATTATCCGCTTCGGACTCTGTATCGTCTGCAATATTCTTGTGCTCCCGTAATATAGACTCAAATGCACTCTCATCAACTGATGATAGCCCTCTTATGCTTCGTTTAACATTGAATATGTGGAAATCAGTCCTTCGATGGTCCCTATTCTGCCGCAATTCCTGGAATTCAAGTCCACAAACATGGCATTTGGAATAATCTGATACTGGATTCTTGGATACCTCGATTTTCGACTCTTCTATCTCTGTCTCAACGGGATCAACCTCTCTCAAACTACTATCATAGGTAATTAGTCTCAATGACTGTAAAATCTTTGCCGGTAAATCGTAGATGTAAAGGTCTGCCTTCTTAAAAGTCGTCTCACTGGTCATCACGATACCAATAGGTCTTTATCCTTTGCCTTGCCCTGATCTTTAAGCTTCTTAACAGTAGGCGATTTTTCACTGTAATGCTACTACTACTGTAGAACTATATACAACGATATACAAGGCTTTATACTCATCGATGGGCCATGATTCACTATTCCTGGGAACCAATTCTATGGCATTCCTCCAGGAAGAATCTGATCTTTTCTGGGTCCATGAACGGATGAGTACCGTGTCCAAAATTCACAATATGGTGCTTCTTACCACCACCAAAACCATCTATCATTCTTGCAACTTTCTTGGTAATCATTTCATTGGTTCCATAGATGACACCTGGATCTAAGTTTCCTTGTAAAGTTACTCTTCCACGGTTGATTCTGGTGGCTTCCTTTGGATCCCATAGCCAGTCCAAAGACACTACATCGTAGCCCGAGTCACATAGTTTGTCCAGAGCATACCAGGAACCCTTAGCGAAGACTACTAATGGAATCTTTTCAGTGATACCGAGCTCTGACAGTCTCTGAGGCACCTTGGAGGCGATTTGTCTGAGGTATGGAAGTGAGAATTCGTCAAAGTCATCACAAGAGAGTTCACCACCCCAGCTTTCGAAGATTTGTAAGATTTGCGCACCGGCAAAAACCTGTTGAGACAGGAACTCGACTGCAACGTCTGTGATCTTTTGCAACAGTTTCTTGGACAAATCTGGACGCTTGTTAATCCATTCCTTCGCAAACCTAAACAGACGCGAACCACCTCCTTCAGTCATGTAGACAAGAAGTGTCCAGGGACCACCACAGAACCCGAAAAGAGGTACTTGACCGTCTAGTTTCTTTCTAGTCAATGTAATAGCCTTGAAAGCCCAATCAAGTTCCTTCAATACATCAACTTTATACTCCAAAACCGTTTGCAAATCGGTCTCGGTACGTAAAGGCGCTGGGAAATGCGGTCCCTTACCGTCAACCATCTCGACTTGCATCCCCATAGCTTGTGGAATCACTAGAATATCACTAAAGATGATTGCAGCATCCAAAAGGCCCGCATACCGCCTCACAGGCTGAATGGTGATCTCAGACGCAATCTCAGCATCTCTACACGTCTCAAAAAAGTCACGACCGTCTTTAACTTCATGATACTCGGGCAGATAACGTCCAGCTTGACGCATAATCCAACAAGGTGGCCTTTCAACCGTCTCACCTCTAGCAGCTCTTAGGATCAAATCATTCTTAAGTGGAGCAAATTCACTGCGGTCGACACATTGTGCAATCCCCATAGTTCACCGATATCTACCGTTAACAGCAATCTGGGCTTCAATTGACCTCTTTTCACTTTATAGTGTGTTGTAAAGTGAACAAAGGCTTGTAAGATTCGTTGAACCCTGTCTCTTATAAGACCACAAAGATATATAAACCACCAGAAT
The DNA here is from genome assembly GCA_013694445.1 of Torulaspora globosa. Taxonomy (NCBI): domain Eukaryota; kingdom Fungi; phylum Ascomycota; class Saccharomycetes; order Saccharomycetales; family Saccharomycetaceae; genus Torulaspora; species Torulaspora globosa. Next base: position 799,061 of record CP059270.1, read on the forward strand.
CGTTCGAATCAACGACGGTGCTGGATTCCAGATGCTATCAGAGTTCCTGAGCTCGATTTTCCGGTTTAGAAAGACCAATGTTAGTTTGATATGTGTTTTGACCTATTCACTCATCCTGATACTTTATGTGTTTGACCATGTTCACTATAAGCATACTTTAGCGTCTTCAGATGACTTCAGTCGTGCTCCTGAGCTACTGGAGAATGCCTGGTTGGATTTGCAGAACATCACTGAGACATTTCATCCATTTACGTCGAGGGCCAACGTTATGGTACATGATTACCTGCTGGAACGTGTAGTAAAGATGACACACGGTGTGGGATATGCTACAGTTTCTGACGATATCGAGAATGACCGTATTCATCTTGGTAAAGGTGTACGTTTTGATGAGATCGGTTACGTTACGTATTTTGAATCTGCGAATATTTTAGTGAAGATTGAAGGTAAGCAGTCCAAATTGCCGGCGTTGGTCCTGTCAGCTCATTATGATTCGGTGCCAACAGCACATGGTGCTACAGATGATGGGAAAGGTGTTGTGTCTTTACTCGGTATACTTGATTATTATTGTCGCGAACAACCACAGAGAACTTTGATCTTTAATCTTAATGATAATGAGGAATTTGGGTTACTTGGTGCTGAAGCTTTTTTTAGTCATCCCTGGTCTAAAAGAGCTCAGTATGTGATAAACTTGGAGGGAACTGGTACGGGAGGTAAATCGGTACTTTTCAGAACTTCTGACGTTTCAATGGCCAAGATTTATCAAAAAGCTGTCACTAAGGCACCTTTTGGGACCTCTATTTATCAGCAAGGTTTTAATGATGGTATGGTGAGAAGTGAGACAGATTTTGTTGTTTACTCCAGAAATAATCTACGTGGTTTTGATATCGCATTCTACAAGCCTAGGGATCTGTATCATACGATGAAGGATTCCGTTCAGTACACTTCTAGGGAAGCTTTGTGGCATATGTTTCACACGGCCTGGCAATTGACGAATTACATGGCTGAAAACGCTGATATAGATGATATGGATCATACGGCGGCGGTTTATTTCGATATACTCGGTACTTATTTCGCCGTTATGAGCGCAAAAACGCTATTCTGGTGGGGATGTGCATTGCTAATTACTCTGCCAATTGTTACTATACTGCTCGACATAGTGGGAAAGAGGAAACATCGGGGAATAAGGAAGTCCTGGAACGTCTGGTTAAGATTTCCAATTTCCTTGGCATTTTCAATGGCAATAGTCACCGCTGTACGATATCTGCTAGAGCTGAACAATCCTTTGGTCCTTTCGCGTGATTACTTAAGCTTGCTCTTCACGCTTGCGTCATGTTTTGTTCTAGTCAACTATCTGATTTTAGCATCCTGGGAGCATCTTTCACCAACGCAAGATCTCAAAACTAGCATTTTTAGGCAACTTGCCATCATTTCATGGGTGATCCTTCTATTACAAACAATCAAACTCTACAGATCGGATTACAAGGAGACGGGAGCCTATCCATTTATCGTGCTTTACATCTCATTATCGCTTGGGTGTATTATAGGCTACCTATGCCGCACTCTCAGAAGAGTTGACACACATGAAGAACCATCAAAGCTGACCAGGTATGGTTCCGGAATGCAGGACGAGGAGATAAGCACTCATAATAACCCATCAGATGCCAACGAACGGTTAAGCGACAGAATAGATGTAGATGTCATTCGGAGTGAAACTGGCGAGACCGCACCAGAAGACGAAAGAGCTCCGCTTTTGCACGAGAGCACATCGACCAATGGTAAGAAAAGGATCAGCACTAATGCAGTTACAAAAACGCTAAATTACGATTGGTTTTTACAATTTTTGGTATCTGTTCCGGTTTTAACCTACTTCTTGTTTAACAGCGTTGATTTGATACTAAGTGCTCTCAACCAGACTATACAAGAAAGTGAAAAAGCTACTGTCACACTTTGGAACATTGTTCTACTAGGTGGCATTCTGATCGTTGTTCCATTGCTACCATTCGTCTACAAATTGAACTATCTTATTGCATTATCATTTGGCGTCACTTTCATCATTTCCTTGGGGCTGGCCACACTGAGAACTCCATTTACGGAGCAGTATCCTCTGAAAGTACGCTTTGCGCAGAGTTTGAATTTAGACAACAATACTGATGCTGTAGTCAGTGTGTTCGGAAGAGAAGGGTTCATTCCGCAGATTTTACAGGATCTTCCCAGTGTCAAAAATGAAAATAAGCATATTTCGTGCAAATACAAGGGCGATGGTAACGAAGAATGCCGTTATGTTGGATATTCTCCCAATCTTGTCGACTCAAATACCCAAATTGAACCATATGATATTTTCTCGTTGGATATTCTAAAAGATAATAGAAACTCAAGCGATAGATCGTCTTATGCTCCAATATATGCCGAATTGAAGATTAAGGCTCTTGAGAGCAGAGCTTGTAATTTGAAGTTCGACAGTTTTTCCACCGTGAGATCTCCAGTGCGGCAGATTACTGTGTTCCGCGATCAAGGTATCAAAGCTAACACGAGTAGCACACTAAGCCTATCGTCAGGAATTAATGAAGTTATGCTACACAAATCCAGCTTCGATGACGCTTACTTTCGTGTTGGTATCCAGTGGTTGCCCAAGATTATCACAAGCGGCGGCGAAAACGAAATAACTCATCAAGACCAAGATGTGGATGCTCTTGGCGTGTCTGTCACCTGTTTCTGGGGTGAGTATGACTCCGAAACGAGGATAGGCAACAGCTTGCACCGAAAAGTTCCAGCCTTTGACGAATTGTTGGAGTACTCTCCGCTATATGTTACCTATGCTAATTGGGAGAAAGGGCTGGTGAAATTTAGTGAATCAATTGAAGTTTAAGTGGAGACCACTGTGTCAGTCAAGCTTTTCCTATTGCTGTCAAAGAGAACGTGCGAGTCTCACGCCTATTGGTTTGCGAAATGCTCATCCAGCTTGAAATAGAAAATGTTTATGTCATTGAGCTATTAATTAATACTACCTTTCCGTATTCGTAATCACATCTGCATGTTTACTCTCTGTAGGTGGATGCTGCGATTGCTGAGGTTGCTGAGAAGTCATCAATGGTATAATTGTAGGTTGTAATGAATTTGCAGAGAACCTTAGTCCATCAGGAATGTAAACTGGATTTGGGAATGGTGGCATAATTACAGGAGGCCCAAAATTTGATGATAAACCTTGTTCACCTAAACCATTAGAGTTGTTTCTAAAGACTTCTTCAATGGATTGTTGTGGGTAATAAAATGATGGAGATGCAGAAAAGCCGATGGGTTGAATAAGTTGTGAATATGATGCAGGATATGTGCCAGGGTTATGCGATAAAATGAAAGCTGGATAGCCATGAGGTGCCGCTTCATGACGATGATGTACTTGATTGGATTGATTTTGTTCATCACTTGGATATAAATAACCAAAATGCTGCTGTTGATCAGGCGATAAACCTGCAGGATGAATAACTTGTGGTATGATATGACCTGTATTAGCTTCGACATTATGCTGTTGGCTGTGATTAGGGCTGGATGTATGAATTGATGGTTTGTGTGAGTCGTCAACAGATGGGACATGCTTTTTTCTGCTCTGATTCAAATAGTTTTTATCACCCTTTGAGATGGAAAGGTTGGCTCTTCTAAAGATATCATTTTTCTTCTTGTTCTTAAACTTTGTGGTCTTGATTCCTTCTGAAATCTTTCTCACAGATCTTTTCTTTGGCTTCTTGTTACCACTATGGCTATTGCTGGAACTGATACTTGGGATCTTGCTGAAAGAACTGAATTTGGGCAAAAATGATGAACTTTTCTCCAGTCTTGACTCTACTTGGAATACTTGAGTCTCTTTCAGGTAGAACATCGGATTGAGGAAAAACTCTAGTGGTATTTCAGGTAATTTCATATTCTGTTTCAATAATTCTATTGCCTTCAGATCTTTTGAGCGTAAAATCTCACCAAACTCATCCAAGATGTGTCTTTCTAGAAGTTCATTGTTACCGAGGAAACTAATAGCCCTCTGTAGTGCATCCAGTGATTTGTCAATGTTATCTGTGCTGAGATAAGCCTGTGCCATACCGAACCAGGACAATGCATTCAAGTCATCTTCCCGTTCAACGTAAGAGTGTCTTGAAATCGAGTATTGTTGTAAATCTGAACCAATCATTTCAACCGTCTTGGAGAATGCAAACAGTGCGTCTGGAATTTGACCTAGTTTAAGATACAATGACGCTAATGATATCCACACATAGGTTTTCGAGCTGTCCAGATTCAACGATAATTGGTAGTTTTCAGAAGCGCGATGCAAATTCTTGGTACTGCCTAACTCGACTATAATCCTTGCAGCGATATAATAAACAAAAGGCTTGAAATCATCAGAGACCACCGACGCCAGCGAGATGATCTCTTCAACGTCAACCTTTTCGCCCAAAATCGCACCGTATACACCACGAGCAACACTCAACATGTGTAACGTCTCGATGGTATGCGGGAACTTGAAACATTCTTGGAAAAGTCGATCTCCAGGCTCGGACCTCTTTTGTATTTTCTCTTGAACATATATCTTGTAAAGATACGCAAACGTTGCCTTGTAAAGGAAATCCTTGATATGGAAATGCACCAAAACCTCCTGGTTTTGTAAAATCGTTATCGAATCTTCCAAATCAAATAAACATTTCTCCCAATCACCACTTTTTTCAAATAATTGAGCTCTTGTAAGTAAAACTTCCAAATGTAACGTTGGAACACTATAAAGTTGTGTCAATTCCAATATCCTTTCAAACTCCTGTACAGTTGCTTGCAACGGATTCTCTTGTAAATCTGCCAACAACAATATCCTGCATTGTAAAATATTCAAATTCAATTCCAATTCAATATCTTCCTGCTCACTACCTTTACAATATATCATCGCTTCAGCCGCACGATCGTACAGTCCCAGCCTGTAGCATGCAACCGATAATATCGCACAAATTCCCACACTCTTCTTACCATCTCCCACCATATCTACAACTTTCCCATACTCTTTCTTTACCATATAAATCTTGGCCAATAATAACAAAGCTGCCCTATCACCAGGACTCTTGGCAAGCACTTTACCAGCAAGCTCTAATGCCACTGTAACCAAATTCATTTCAATGGCCAAATGACCACACATTATAAAAATTTCATTAGACAATTCAACTATATCTTCCATATGCTCATCATACTATTCTATACTCTCCTGCAATACTGCAAGACAATTCCCCATACTTAAAACTTAAATACAATTTATATAATTCAACCAGCATTCCTGCCAATGTCTGGGCAAGACTATATGGCAGAAATGGCGATTACAAATTCCTTAAAACTGAAGCTAAATACTGCAATGCTTGCAATAACTTACATTCGTTAACAATAAATGGCTATCTTTTAGTATCTGTCGTCTGGTATTGCAACTATGGGTATTGAAACAGGCACCTAGCTTCTATAGACTATCGCCCTTATCGGGACAATCTTTGATGGTTAATGCTTTATTGGGTGTTTCTGTAGGCACACGGGTTACATAAAATTACCTGTTTGGGATTATGGGTGCGTGCCTCCTTTGTCTGTTTTAGGTGACGACAGAGAGTTTATTTCCAAAATGGGACATATCAGTAAATGAGAGACCTGAGTCATTTTTGGGTGTTTATTCCATGCAAGAAAAATGGCTAAACAATGTTAAATTATTCTCTTACATTCTTGGCGTTTAGTTTGAGTATTGGTAGTTTGAGTATTTGTTGGTAAGGTTGGGTATTTGTTTTAAAAATTGTGGGATTGAGTTGATGTGAATATTGGGGGGATATTTCAGCCGCATTGATGGTATACGCTGGAGTTTAATGTTTTTTGTTTGTTGTTGTGGGTTTTGTCTATACGGCTTCGCGAGTGTTTCTGTGCGCGCCAGAAAATAAAAGTGTGTCTCTTCAATAATAATACAGATATAATAGGTACTAGCATCGTAATCGCTAGAAATTGCTGGTAATGAATCTTGGGTCTACCACTAGTTTGCCTATTGTTGAAGACGTTGAATACTGGATTGATAGTAGCTCGACGTATGTGGATGACGACACCTATTGTGATATTGAAAATGCAGTGAATAGTGACGATAGTGGTTGTAAAAGGAAAATTCGTGCCTCTTGTGAACCTTATGCTGTGCAGGATGTTTATTGGGAATTGGGACCGCGGGATCCTGCGTGTAAGGATGCATCGCCAATGAAAGAGCACAAAATGCTGGTTTTACCCAGATCATTTCAACACCATAGGATTCAACGTTGGCTCAAGAAACATCTTGTGGATCAAGGATTTGAATTGGCCAAGAATTTTCAATGTCCGCCAAGTCGTTGTATCAACGACGTTGGCACGTCGTGGGCCGCCTTGGATGATATTAATTGGATATCTTACCGATACACAAGGCAATCGGCGGATGGGAAGGAGGTAATGTGTAGATTCTGCCATGGGAGAAATTGGATAAGAAGCACGAATTTTTTCAAACATTTGTTCCTGGCTCATGGTATAATGACACAGGTTAAACCGGATTCTTTATTGAATTTCCTAGAGGAATCTTTTACTGTTGCTGGATGTTTCACTGTCAAGGTCCAAACAGTACAATCAGTGGATTTAACTAGAAATTTACTACCTCATTTGCAAGTCTCGCTGATGCCGATCCCCAGGAAGAGCTTTTCCAAAGTCCTGAGTAATGGATTTAGAAGAACTCATGTCCTGTGTCCTCATTGCTCGAAATGGATCAGACTAGGTTGGTGTGAGTACGATGAGATCATAAAACAGGATTTTGAAGATTTTGATTCTTTTAGAAATTTAAACAATGAAAACTATTCAAGAATATCTTATGTTCAAAAGAGAGACAGGAGCTCAATTGAAGGACTCTATGAGAATTATTTTATTCATTACATTGAATGTGATTTCATCAGGTTTCAATTCAAACCTTTGTATGTTCAAATTATTTAATAATAAAATCTCTTTCATATAATAAATGCTATTAAGATATTGATGTGATCTTGTAAAATGCAATAGTAATGCTCAGAATTGAAATTTTAGTTTCTCAATTAATGAGTCAATCAGTTCGAAATTGTAGTCGTTTTGTGCAAACATTTGATGCTTTTCAGTGGTAATATGATCATCTAAATGTTCATATTTGACTCTGCAATTTTCACAGTATCCAGCGTTTTTCACAGTTTCTTTCTTGATAGTTTGCGGTGTATTTGCTGGTGTCAATACTTCCACTTTCTTCTTCTTTCTAGCTGAATTTTGGTCATCATTTGTGTTGCATAACTGCATCTGTGATGGCGGACCCAGACCGGCATGATTGATTTTTGCACCGAGTCTCCTGTCAACAACTAGCCTGCTCAGCGTTTTCAAGTTTTTGTTCATGACACTGGCAGTTGTTGGTCCGAGACCATTTCCGAAGGAAGTCGCTACGTCATTAGATTGGTGCACCCCACTTGCCTTGATCTCCTGGTTAATTCTTGATTTTTTCTTATTATTTTGACACAAATCATCAGGAAATTCTTCAGTTTCTTCTCTGGATAGCCCCACTACTGCTAATGCGCCCTTCTTTACGTCTTGCTTCAACTCCAATGTCTTTTCTGGGGATTCTTGTCGGCTTTCATTCAAGCGTGGAGATTCCTTCTGGAGAGAGACATTCGACGACTCCTCTTTCGATTCTTCAGCAATATTTTTCTTCCACTTCTCGAAACAACGTTTAGAGTCCAAACAAGTGTGAGGTATAAAGATCAAATCCTGTTGTCGTGCACAAGGTTGAGCGTTGAACTGGTACAATCGACGTAACTTGAGAGCGTAACTCTTATTCGCTTTATCACGAGCATATCTTTTCATCACTCTTCTGTACGAAGTCTCATCGCATGAAGCATCACCTATAAAAGGACATCGCCCAAAAGTACCTATCTTCAAAACCGGATATGGTAGCTTTTTTACTTCCTTCAACTCCTGCGGTTTCCACTCTAATGCTATTATAGGCGCCCATGTTTGCCACAAGTCAAACATATAAACGTAAGCGTACTTGAAATAATGAATATCATCTCGACGCGTTCTGGGATCCCTGTCGGTGGGACCGTACAATTTTTCGCTCTGAAGCAAATTCGACAAGCTTGGCGCGCCCAAATCAGTTTTCTTACTCTCTAAATTATCAACATCCACATCCAAATTCTTTAAAAACCTAAATGCCTTCTCATACCCCCAAACTTTCATATAACCTTTCTTAGCCCTAGATAGGATATCTGATTCCGGTAAAAGATGTAAATTCTCCACGGATCGTCTAGTTATCACAATAGTCACACTACAATCAAAGAATTGAGTGATCTGAGCGCCCAAAGACAAAAATCCGCTCTTTAAAAGCTCTCTTTTCCTATCCATCTTACCCTTTTGCTTCCCAGACTCATTCTCCTCCGAACTATCAAAATATATCCGAGATTCTCGCTTCATAATTCGTTTCCAATTATTCTGCCATTCTAATAACTCCGTTGGAGTCACTTTTGCCTCTATATTCCTCACTACAGTGCTCTTACTAACCTTTACAGCCCCTTCAATCGACCTGGCACGTTCCGCCTTGCTTTTCTTACGTTCCTGAATCTCAATTCTCTCCAAACTCCTCTTCTTACCGATTAAACCACCTCTAATAACACCATCTTCATTGACGTGTACCGTCGGTCTTTGTTGTAAATTCGTATCGGTCTCTTTCAAAGGAAACCGCGCCATTATACAACAACAAGGCCTTCTCAATCCAATTGCACAACTCAATAACCTTCAAGACCAACTTCAACTCTCAAATATCCACTTCTTTACCTCTATTTATCTCTTAACCTTCCCATACTAAACACTTTTCGCGTCAGTCTAGCTTGGAAAGTTTCAGTCACGTGACATTGAAAGTGAATGTCATAATATACGAAACTCGTTTGAATCGCTATATACGAAATAAATGAGTTACCTGCTTTTGAGTCACTATACACGACACAAGTGAGTTACCCGCTTTTTCAAATTGAGTTACTCGAAATTCGTGATCGTTATTGACGGCTTTTGTTTTGAGTACTCATTACTCGGATTGCACTACCGAGTTACTCATTGCAGAAGCCTGTGGTATCTAGACTATAAGAGCTGGAACTGGATCTTGATGGTTTAACCCAGCTTGTAGCCATACATATCCTTGAATGCTAGTAACGCATTTTGCATCTTGAGCTTGAGCAGCCCGTACGGGTAGCCTGTCTCTGCAATGAACAGCAGAAGCAGTTCGCTCTGCGGTATTTGGGCTACACAGGCGTGTAGATCTTCAATCTCGTAAGTATAGATATCCGAGAAGAGATTTTCGTTGTCCTGGGATTCAATCTTGTGTCTGTAGCGAGTTTGCTCGCCAACAAGCGATTCGTCGACGGCCCATTTGTCTCTGATCAGTAGACTCATCATCTTGAGGTTATTGACTGAATGGTTGTCCTGTTTGGTGGTGTCGCTGCTGGCGAACGAGATAACGGAACCATTTGTGCTTGCTAGTAGTACTGCCGATTGTAAAGGGCTGGTAGTGAAGGAGACCGCATCGATATGAACTGGTTTGAGGAGCGTGTGTAGCAATTCCCTTACATTCCGCGATTGAATAACCATGGTTTCGCTTATTGTGTTAGGTTTGTATGTTGTATAAGGCTTTATAGTGAACCCGAGGGCTTCTTACGGCGAAGAACAGACATATTTCTAGATAACCTACGTACGCAGACAAACACATAGATATACTCATATGAATGAGTAGATTATGGTTGTCCAAATTGATGTAATATTCTCTTGTTTATAGATCAAATTGGTCGCGAAGTGGATGACGATGAGTTTTTAGCTTATTTGTGATGTTTTTTCCTTGTTCGTCGCAGAACTTGATGCATTGTAGACGTTTTTGGATGATTTTTAATGCTTGTTATCTTTTACCAACTTTCTCCACTTCTTCTAAATCTTCGCTTTCGTCTTCTGTCTTGTGCGGTTTTTTGCTATCCATGACACTGTCGTTATCCATGCTATCGTCGTCGTCTTCGAATCCTATATCGTCGTCTTCGTCCTGGCCGCCTCTGCGGCCTCGGTAGTTATAAACATCGTCATCGTCGTAAGAGAAGGAATCATCGTTCATGTCCCCGTTATCGTCGTCGTCCAAATCGCTGTCGTACCAAAAATTATCTGCCATGTCTCTTGTCTCTTCCGGTTCTTCTCGTTTGCCCAATTGCGACACATAGGCTGCGTCCGATGTGGGCATAACAAATCCTTGAGGTATATCCTGTTTTGACCTCTCGACTTCCATCTTTACCCGTTGTTTGTACTTTTCAGGGTTCTTCCGATAGTCTACCGCCGCATCAACGTTGGCGGGCGACGATATGTTTGGATCCTCCAGTAGTGACACTATTGAGATCAATACACTCTCTACAGTTTGCACAGGAGACCACGTCTCGGCATCGGGTTCATCGGTCATGGGATCTCCACTCTGATGTAAAATCGAGATACACAACCTGCCATCCCGATAAACGTTAGGATGGTAGATAGCAGGTGTAAACCTGAATTGTGGCGGTGAAAACGGGAAATCTTCAGGAAATCGCATTTGTGCCTTGAAATAACCCCCATGATAAATAGACTCTTCATTCAAAACCATAACCCCAATATCCCACACAAATATATTAGAATCATCGTCTAATTCAATGTGAAACGATGGAATAGCCTTCTTAGGATCAGTCAGCTCCCTATATTGTCGCAATAACAAACTGGCAGCGGTACTCTTGCGATTACTCATAATTTCAACTTTACGACAAAAACAACTTCTCACTGACTCGGTTAGCCCAAAACTTAAATCTGTATCACTGTCAGTCTACTTCCAAAGTTTGTCGGATAGTTAGAATACTTGACGTACCACTAACAGGGAACAAAGACTGAAAGAACGGTCAAACAAGGAAATAACACCTTGCAAATCACTTGAACTCGATACCGAACCCACTAAAATAGTCTCTTTAAACCTGTGTACTCTTGATCAAACTCTTCAGTATTCTCTATACTAATACGGTTCTGTCCCACTCACCTTTGAGGTCTTGTCACTATCTACGATCAGCTTAAAACCTTGATTATATAAAAGCTGATTAACGGTCGTTTTAACGACTTCAAGAGCTTGTTACTGTCAAATAACGACTTATATAGTGTCTGATGGCGGTTATTTGACACCTTTCAGTTAGTGTTTGTGTAGCGTATTACTAAGCTTGAGTAGCTTGAGTTTTGTTCAAGTTATCGTCCAAGACGGTTTAGCCGCCGAGGTCGGTTTCTATACTTTACGTTGGGTGGATCTCAGTACGAAGAGTGCTTTTAAGAACTGTTTGGGGGTTACTTTAACGTCCAATTCGTCTTGATCCATTATGCCTTCTAGTGAGGATTCTCTGTCTCTAGCGATAATGTAGCCTCTTAGAAGGAAAAGACAAAGCGCGGCACCAAAATAGCCGAAACCAGCGAATATGGCTGTGTTCACATATGCTTTGCCGCCGTCTTGATCTGTCCGTAGCTTGAGTCCGATCACAGGTGCGGGTATGCTGAAGATAGCGAGTAGGAGCCAGGAGAGGCCCAGAGTTACGTCTAGTTTCTTGAGTCCTACGACACGAGCAGCGATGGAGCCGACAGTAGGCCATATAGTGCCCATTAATGCGCCCTCTATGAGGGCGAATACTATCGCTGTCGCTAGGTTCTTGCAAGGTATCCACATGGCCCACGCAAAGATGGCGACGATCAGGTGGACGACGACGCCCACACTGATCGGACCATAACGGTCTGCTAGATGGCCTATCACGGGTCTGCCAAAGAGGTTACCGACGCTTATCATGCACGAGACTATACTACCTTGCTTTGCAGTATAGCCCAGACTGGTGGTGAATGCAGACAGAGAGTACAGCAGGATCACGTAACCCAACATGGTGAAGGAAATCCATCCGCAGAGCAGCCAGGTACATGATTTGGAGAAGACCTGTTTGTCCACGATGCGTATCTTGAAGTCCTTGTCCTTGAAGATAACGTCTCTTCTAGTCCTGGTTAGCATTAGCGCTAGGGTACTCAGCGATGTACATATGATGAACTGCGTGATGAGCGCCCATTTAACGTTTTTCAGTTCGGTGATCCGCTGCATCGCCAAGTTGAAGATAATTCCGCCTAGCCCACTACCAGAGGTCCCGACACCTGAAGCTACAGACCTTTTCTTCCTGAACCATTGAGGAAGCAGCGTCATACACGGAATAAAGATAAACGCCAGTCCAAACGAAATAAGCAAACCCTGCGTTAAATAAAGCTGCCACAGTTTCTTCGAAAACGCCGCTAACATCAATCCCAAACCCTGGAACACAATCCCAATCGCAATCGTTATATGAACACTGCATTTATGCGAGAACCACGTTATCAACGGCGCAAACAACAAACCTGCGCCAAAAGCGATACCACCAATCGCAGAGTAATCCAGCTTGGTACCACCAGCAAAAGTATCATACTCCAAATAATGGTTCAAATAGATCGCATAACCCGCATTAGCACCCCAAGTGCAAAAATTGAAAAGGAAAAATGCTATCAATACTACCCAACCATACCCACCATCCGGTACTTCAATTTCCTCCGTTTCTGTCACCGGATACTTTTGTTTCTCCGGTTCTAGAGACATTCGACCTTATGCTGTCCTCCATTAATCCTCACAACACAACCTACTGGACTCCCCGCTATCTAAATACCTGAATCTTTTGATCTTGGGCACCCACCAGCTTGATCTTCAACTTCGTCATCTCTTGCTTATTTCCGCTCCGTCTGAAAAAGTTCTTAACACCGGCGTTGTCATGGCAACGGGACCATTAACAACACCCCACTGTAGATCACTTTTAACTGTTAAGAGAGTTTTCGAGGTGCAATTCAGTTAAAAGCAGAGGTTATATCCGTGCACCTGGAAACCAACTGATGCAAGGAATCGTTCCCGTTGGATTGCTGATGATAGTTCTTGGCATGTGTACTGTACGAGGATCTATCCTTTCTATCGTTTTGAGACAAAAACTGGATGTTAACTGTGCCGGAATTCGAAGACCGGGGATTGATGGGGGGTTCAACTTGTTTTATGGGATTTCTTGACTATCTCTTTGCTCAACTATATTATCGTTATCGCTTATCAGCTCGGGCGACCTTTTTGCCAGGATCGCTTATCAGCAGCAGTTGAAAGCTTAAGTATAAGAAGAGAAGGAATTCACTTGCGGTACTCGCGGATGTATGATAGAGGATGTCAAAGTATCTTGGTTGAATCTGCGGCGGTATGACGTTCTTCAGCCAACCAGAAATTGAACCAACTGATGCAGTCAAGTTTGCTGAATTTCAGCCTTTAATCGACAAATACAATCGCGAGAAATGGGATCAGATGGAACGGTTTGATCCCGAGTTTTACCGTCTTTGTCAGGAAAAGATCCCCAGCGCGGCGGAATTGGATTCGGAGCCTATAAATGCCCGGGTGTTTGTCACAGAACCAGGACTCTTGAGTGATTCAGAGCGTGAGATTGTCAATGAACTCACGATCGATGATTTGCTACGCAAACAATTGTCAAGGGAGTTGACCGCTGAGCAAATCGCAAGAGCCTATATCAAATCGGCCATTATCGCTCAATTCGCGACAAATTGTGTGATGCAGTTTCTGATTCCCAGCGCTTTGGAAAGAGCTAAGGAACTGGATGAGTATTTAAGAGAGCACGGCGAGCTGCTCGGACCTATGCATGGCATTCCGATTTCTTTGAAAGAGCAGATGGGGTATGAGGGACAACCAACCACTGCTTCGTATGTCTCGTTGATCGAGAACGTGGTCAAGAAGAGCACGGTATCGAACCAGATTTTCTACAAGCTGGGTGGCGTCTATCATGCACGAACTTCACAGCCGCAGACGATTATGCATTTGGACACCTGGAATAATATCATTGGCAGAACAAGAAATCCATGTTGTACCAGACTCTCACCCGGTGGGTCCTCCGGCGGCGAATCTGCCATGGTGGCCATGCATGGTTCCGCTATAGGAATCGGCAGTGATATTGGCGGCTCAGTACGCTGCCCCGCGGCGTTCACCAACTTATTTGGACTCAAACCAACCACCAAGAGACTCTCGTCGATGAACGGCGTGTCGGGCTCCAAAGGGCAAGAGTCGATACCTTCAACCGAAGGTCCCGTCGCAAGATCCATCGAAGAGATCGAACACTACATGAACGTGTACATCAACCAGGGCAAACCGTGGACCTATGACCCTACCTCGTTGCCCATCCCTTGGGAAATAGCCGCTACCGCTGGATCAAAACCTCGTATCGGAATCCTTTACACCGACAACCTCGTTACCCCGTACCCTGCCATCAAACGTGCCATGACACAGATCGCGCAACATCTCGAGCCCAGCTTCCACATCATCGACCTCTCAGACGCCTGGTTCACCGAACAAGAAATGCTCTCGATCTACAGCACAAACCTCTCCCTCTACACGGTCGACGGCAACAAATCCCAACTCGAAGTCCTCCTCCCCAGCGGTGAACCTCTGCTCCCGCTCACCAAGCATTTCCTCAACTTTGGCGGCGGCAAAGAACTATCCGTCTACGAAAACCGCAAACTCAATATCCTCAGAGACACCGCCCGACTATCCATCTTTGAAAAATTCTTTTCCCGCGACGCCCCAGCCAGTCTCCAGCTAGATTTCATCCTCTCCCCAGCCAACGTCGCTCCCGCCGAGATCCCAGGCAACAGCAAATACTGGGGCTACACTTCTCTCTGGAACTTGACCGACTACCCAAACGTCGTCTTCCCTACACCCTGCAAGCAAGACCCGCAACAAGACATTCTCATCTCCGAATCCCTCAACAAGAACGAATTTGAAAAAATGGTCTGGTACAAACAAGACGGTACCATCAATTACAATCCTACTGACTACACAGGTGCTCCGGTAGCATTACAACTCACCGGTATGCGATTCCAAGACGAGAAAATTGTCTCTGCAGTAAAGAAGATCTGTCAAATCCTCGATATCTCCAGAAGATAGCTCATCATATAGTAACAATATCGTATTATCATAGCAACGCCCATGTTTACATTTTACCCTTTCCGGACAGATCTAAATTACCCGGCCTGCCCAGCCACGATAAATTTTTTTCATTGCCCCTCATCGCGATGTACGGGTTTAACGTCGAGAGTCCGTTACGTTGTGCGCGGTCTTCTGAGCGCGACTCCCACTAAAAATAGCGCGTCGCGTCACAGTGCATCTATCTGTCCATTTCTGGCAAAATCGATCGATTCGATGTGATTCCTTGTGACACTGACTATATATATAGTGTATATATTATCGCAACTCCTTTGGAGGCTTTACAGTGGTAACCTAACTAAAGACTTTTTTGATCCGGATAAACGTTTCTGTGAGATAGAAAGAAGGGAAAGGTTTACTTTACGTTCGTTAATTATTTGGATTTTCTCTTTATTCTATTATCGTTAAAGTTATTCAAGGATGCAATTCAAGTCAACCGTTACTGCAGCTTTATTAGCAGCTTCAGGTGTTCTAGCACAATGTATGTTGAAATGATGATTTTGGGTGGTTTAGCCGGGTTACCGTTTTCTGGGCTAAGGCATTTTTGTGGCAATTTTGTCTTTTCTTTTTTTACTAACAGTCACGTGACAGCAAACGACACAAGCATTCCATCGTCTTGTACGATCTCGTCAGGTGCCACTGCGACTGCCCAGGCTGATTTAGATAAATATTCTGGTTGTAAGACGCTTGTTGGTAATTTAACCATTGGTGGTACTAGTTTAACTTCTGGTGCACTTGCTGGTGTGGAAGAATTACAAGGATCTTTGGTGATTAATAATGCAACCAATTTGGGCAGTTTCCATGCTGATTCTTTGAAAAAAATTGAGAATTCTCTAAGTTTGCAAATGCTATACATTCTAACTTCTGCATCTTTTGGATCTTTGGAAGAAGTTGACACTATTGATTTCTTAACTTTACCTGCTATCTCTACTTTCACTACGAATTTGAAGCATGCTAACATTATTCGCATCTCTGATACTGCTTTGGAGACCGTTAACGCTTTCACTTCTTTGCAAGAAGTTGCTGTTTTCAACATTAACAACAACAGAGGTTTGACCAATTTAAAATCTGATTTGGAGACTGTTTCCCAGGCATTGGAATTTTCTTCCAATGGTAATGACGCCAATGTCACTTTTGACAGCTTAAAGTGGGCTAACAATATCACTTTAAGAGATGTTGACTCTGCATCTTTTGCTAGTTTGTCCGCTGTGAACGCTTCCCTAGGTTTGATCAACAACACTATCTCCTCTTTGGATTTGTCTAACTTGACCTCCGTGGGTGGCTCATTTGCTGTTATCTCTAACGATCAATTGACCGAAGTCGACTGCAGCAATTTGACCACTGTGGGTGGTGGTTTCGTTGTCGCTAACAACACCAATTTGAAACAAATTGATGGTTTCCACAAATTGAGTACCGTTGGTGGTGCTCTTGTGGTCACTGGTAACTTTACCGAATTGGACTTGTCTTCTTTGAAATCCGTCAAGGGTGGTGCTCAAGTTGATACTTCGTCTGGTAACTTCTCCTGTGACGCTTTGAAATCTTTGCAAAGTAAAGGTGCTATTGCTGGTGATTCATTCGTTTGTAAGAATGGTGCTACCTCTACTTCTATTAAATTGTCTTCTTCCAGCACTTCTGGTTCTCACACTTCAACTGCTTCAAGTTCCGGTAACAACAATGCTGTCTCTACCAGTTCTGGTACTTCTTCTTCTAGTTCTACTACCAAATCCAAATCTGCTAAGGGTGCCGCTGCTGCTGAATTCGCCCCAGCTGGTTCTATCTTGGGTGCTTTCGCAGCTGTTGCCGCTGCCTTGTTGTAAGATCTATTAGTTCGCTAATAATTACAACTTAAAAACAATAATAGAGATGAAATTTTTCAAAAATTTGTAGGTCACTTCTAATTCGTCATATTTGTTCAATCTTTGTTCAATCAGTATTACTGTCTGTATTTAAATTTATAATCTAAAACCTTATGTTACTATAATTCAAATTACGTTTACAATATTTATCTACAGATAATCTAATTACCGTTACTTCTGGCTGCTCTCTTTGCTCTCATCTTTTCAGCATATGTCATTGGTCTGCTACCTTCAGTGGCTACAGGTTGAGCAGGAGTGGTACCAGCTTGCTTCTTAGCGGCAGCTTCCTCCATTTCTCTCTGTCTAGCGGCAATTCTGTCCATATCTTCTTTGGATCTTTGACTTCTACCGAATGGATCAGCACGAGGTACAGAAGGTGCGCTTTGTTTCTTTGCTGCGGCTTCTTCCATCTCTCTTTGTCTATTGGCAATTCTATCCATGTCCTCCTTTGATCTTTGTGCTCTACCAAATGGATCTGTGCGAGGAACGGTTGGTGCTGCCGTGGAACTTGCTTGTCTTCTGGCGGCTGCTTCTTCCAGTTCTCTTTGTTTGCGTGCAATCTCATCTTGTTTCTTGGTGAGCTCAGCTTGTTTTCTGATACGTTCTTCTCTCTCTTTGAGGGCAAGTTCTTCCTTGCGTTTGGCGACCAATTCTTCGTAACGTTGTTGACGGACTTCTTCGATTCTTGCTTTCTTGGCGGCTTCAAGTTTAGCTTGATTCTCCGCACGCACTTTACCGAACTTCTCATCGTACTGTGCTCTCAAACGGTTTTTCAACTTCTCATAATCACCGAATACTTGGGTCAAACGTTGATGATCAGCAAGTTTGGCTTCATGCTCAGCCTTGGCCGACTGCAAGATCTTTTGCTTCGTGGCTTCATATTTACCCAAATCGACGTCTTTTAAAGCATCTGCCTCCTTCTGCAATAATGGAAGTTCCACTTTTCTCAGAGCTCTTTCGTAGTGGTCTAGCTTTTTTAGTGCGAAGTTCATTCTTTCGTCTAGTTCTTGTTGATCTTTAGACAATTGTTCAACAATAATCTTTCTAGCGTCCTTGATATCCATGTTCTTCGCTTGTTCAGGATCAATATAGACTTGTCCCTTCTTATTGACTTCATCGATAAAATTCTTCACCTCTCTCAATTTCAGAGCTTCCAATTCGCGCTTTTTCTTTTCAACCAAACGACGTTGTGCTTCTTCTTCCATTCTTGCTTCAATAGCGGCCCTTTCTTCCATGATACGCTTTTGTCTTAGTTCCACATCTTGCTCAGCATTCAATGCAACAGAAGCAAGATATTCCTGCTTGCGCTCCTGAGATCTCTTGGCACGCTCCTCAGAGATTCTCTTGGTATCTTCAATAATCTCTTGTGTTTGAGCAATCAAATTTTCGCGAGCCATCCTAACCTTGTCCAGATAAGAGGCCTCTTTGAAACCTTCAGTCTCATAAAGAACAGAAGAGAGAGAAATTAATGCTCGGCGAATATAAGCATTACGCGTCACCATTGGCTCAGGTTCAGCAGCAGTTTCTTCATTCTCATTAACTTCATCCACTTCGGTTTCTTCGCCCTCATCCACTTCGTCTTCCAAGGCTTTCTCTTCAACTTCTTCCTCTTCTTGCTGCTCTTCTTGTTCGGGAATGGCAGTGCTTGCGGAAAAGGCATCAAATGGATCTTGTACAAAAGTGACAGTATTGGCCTCATGATCGATCTGGAATGATACGTAATCTTCAATAGCAGCCTGCAAAAGAGCTTTCTCCAAATCCCAGTAAGTCAAGTCCAAAGGCGTAGGAAGAGTGGCCATCTTGTATAATTCATCAATGCTGATGACTTCATGTTCTTGTGAAGCACTAACGAAGATTTTCCTAACGATCAAGTTTCTCAATGACGAAGAATAATCTGCAAAATAGCTCTTAGAAGTCAATTTTGACAATAAAGACGTCAAATCTTCCTTGATGGTAGAAGCGTTATAGTTGACTTCAAGAAGCTCGTATAGTTGTTTAACCTCTGGATCGACTCTAGAGTAGATATCTTCTTGCAAAGCGGCTTCCAAAGTTTCCTTTTTGCTTGGCTTTGACTCAAAGTTTAACAAACGGTTTAAACGCATTTGAGGATCATAGCCAACAGTGGGCAAATAGTCGGGCTGAATAGCCAAAGCTGATAACATCACGATAGAGGCATAACGTTGTAACTCGTCTTCCTTGGCCTTTTCATTAGTCAAATATAGTTTGTAGAATTTTTGCCAAGCAGCAGTATGCAAAGCCTGATTACCAGAGATGTAGAAGACTTTAGCCAAGTTTTCATAATAGTTGGCCAAAGTAGATGGTTTAGGTTGTTTCTTAGACATTTTCATCAAATGATAAACATCTTCAATGGATTTGAATGCCTCATGCCACAACTCCAATTTCACACAAACATTCACCAAATGGAATCTTTGTTCCAAGTAACGTTGCAAAGTCGAGTCATCGCCCAAGTCCACGATATTAGTTCCACTCTTGTTCTGCTGGTAATTGGCAGCATCCAAATGTTGACGAAGCATCTCTGCCAACCTCTTGAACTCATTCTTACGGTTGTATTTCAAACAAAACTGCATCGATCTGCTGACCACACCAGAATAAGTGATCTCCAAATGAGAATTGTTTCTCAACAGATCCAAAACAGCACGATATGATTCCCAAGTGAATTTTAACCACGAAGTTACAGCCTCATCATTAAAACCACCAACTGACTGGTCTTGCTGATAAGCAGAAATCAGTAAATTCTCTGGTGTAATACCACCTTCCAAATCGTCATCTTCTTCCTTCTGTAATTCTTCAGCTTTAGCCTGTTCAGAAGCCATCTTAGTCTCAACCAAATCGATGTATTTACGAGCAACAGCCCCAACGGATGCTAAACCCTCTGGTGAACCTTGAACAAGTTTCTTATATTGATGTAAACCATCTTTGATAAATCTGCCCCTCTTCAATTCCACACCAAGCTCCAAAAACCTAAACACAATCGGCTCAATAGCAGAAGGTTGAGCCCAACGGATCCTTCTAGCAGTCAAATAATCGTAAAGCGATTGTAGCGCCGCAGGACGCTGACCAACAGAAATTAATTCATCAGCTCTTTTTAAAGCATTCTCTGGACGTAATGGAGGAGGTGCCATAACTGAAATACACTCCTTTAAGCCTTAAACTACCTGTAAAAGTGGTTAAATCTAGTCCTTATGATACACTTTTAAGCTCATCTCAGCTTATACAGCTTGAAAAATTTTCAGGTTACCCGGATCGAGTCTTAGAAAAAGCTTAGAGCTTTGAGACTAAGCACTATATAAGATGAAGAAGCTGGCAAGAAGCTGGCTCTTCTATGCTTCAGTTGACCATTGATTGAGCTCTGTGTGAGTCGTATCTGTATCTATCATGTAGATTTTTGTAGAAAAGTTTAGTTTCCGGGACGATTTTTTATGAAGATTGAGCCATCAATTCGATAATTTCGTTGACCGGATCGTCATCATGTCTTGCAGTCTCAATGTTTGTTAGGGCCTTCTTTATGCCTATGTTGAATTTAGGACAAATCTGTGATAGTTGGTTTATCACTCTGACTCTTTCCTCATCGGTCAGGAAATTTGATTCAATCATTACGTTATTGAATTCATCGATGGTTGTCATGTTAGGAACGGCAATCTCGCTGTCAAAGCAACTTAGAATATCCATTTGTTGTAATACGGAGCAAGCGGAAGTTGTGGTCATGAGTAATAGGCGACGATCTTGTGGTGGTTTGCGTTTTAATGCAACTTTTAAGACTTGTAGGATGTTGTTTGAAAATCTTGGACCAATGGGGACCCAATCCACTAATGTTTCGAGAGAATCGATGACTAGGATATTAAGTGGGGATTTGTAAGCATCTCTGAATGTGTTGTCGATATAGGTGATCTTAGCACTTTCGGACATACCGGACAACTCTGTTGGAGAGATCAATCTGATGAAGGGAAATTCGGATTTCAAAGCTATCGCGGCGGCTAAAGCAGTCTTACCAGAGCCTGCAGGACCGTGGAGGAGCAAAGAAACGAGTCTTGATTTTTCACTTTCACGAACTTGGCGCACATAACGACCACCATTCTTCAAGATTGAGTCCACTTTGTCCGAATATCTTATCATTCCTCCTTCCACACAGGTCTTAAGATCTTCCTCACTAATACCGAAGGCAGGTGTTACTTCTCCCAGAGCATTCAAGAAATCGTCACGAGTCACCCTCAGCTTGGCAATATCTTTGGGATTCAGTTTGGTAGCACCTTTACCGATATTAACAGTCTTGTTGATAGCAAAAGAACTAGCACTCTTCACTAAACCTTCGATTTCAGCACCAGAGAAATTCTTAGTTAAAGCGGCCAATTCCGCCAAATCAACGTTCTTGTCCATCATCTTGTTTTCACGCATCTTTCTAGTCTGAATCTCGAAGATCTGAAGCCTACCTTTCTCGTCAGGTAAATGAATTTCCACTTGCACTTCAAATCTACCAGGCCGCAGTAGCGCACTATCAATTAAATCCTTTCTATTTGTCATACCGATGACTAGAATGTTGTTCAATTGATCAACACCATCCATTTTGGCAAGAAGTTGATTGACGACATTGTCACCAACACCAGTACCGTCCCCACGAGAACCTCTCTGCTTGAAAACCGAATCCAGCTCATCGAAGATGATAATATGTAAGGACGATTCTTCACCTTTTGCCCTGTATTCAGCTTCCGCATCTTTGAACAAATTACGAATGTTCTCCTCAGAGGACCCGACATATTTACTCAGAATCTCGGGACCATTGACGATTTTGGGTTCTTTCGCATTCAGCATAGTCCCTATCTTTCTAGCGATCAGCGTCTTACCAGTACCTGGTGGTCCATACAAGAGAAGACCTTTAACGTGTGAAATACCTAACTTTTCAATGACCGATGGGGGAAAGATTCTACTGGCAAAGGCTCTTCTGAAAATCTTGGTAAACTCCTTGTCAAGACCTCCAACACCAAGATCTTCAAACTTGAAATCTGCCCTGATGACAGCATCCGACCTAGGCCTTAACGAATTATTTGCCTTCAAATTGACAAGACCATCTCTTCCCTTGAAAAAATTGATTTGCGTTTGCTTGGTCAGTATACCCTTGGCCTCGATCCCAGACGACACTGGTGCCACAGGTTCAATATCTCCCAGGTCAATTGTTTGCAGATTTCTAACCTTCAAATCGAATATATGACCTTTAAATTCAAAGATCAAATACTGAGTAGGTGAAAAAATCTGAGATTCAAAACACTTAGAGAAGTGCAATGCCAGTTCATCCTGATCAAATGGCGTATTCACCGCTTTGCCTCTCGATCTAAACGAAATATCAATATCAATAGAACCGAGATAAGAATGTTTCCCAGAGTATTTGAAAAGATCAAAAGCTCTAGCTTGAACTTCTTGATTCAATGACCATCCTCCCCATGTCCGCTGATTACCATTAAATCCAATTGTGCCTGCTGCCAGTTCATTTGAATGTCTCGTAGTGAATACGAATAAATTGTCCACCAATATATAGATATTATCGGGGAAATCAGCTGGAGACACTGCTGCAACGTTTGCCAACGCAAATGAATTATTGGGACAATTCGCAACGTATAAATGTCGTGATTTTGCATCCACATTACTCATATCTGGTGGAACATGGTTCGTAGTGGCTCTGCCAAATGAAGGTAACTTAAACTTCTCCATATTCTGGACTGCAAATGGCTATTAATGGTCAAATAAACCAGCTTACTCACTATTTGATGTAGTCTTATAGTAGTGATTAGGAGTTAAGATGTATATAAGATCAACCTATATAGTGAAGAACGTAGTTAACGATGGCTACAAGGCTATAAGCTTGGCTATTGAGACTGGAAGGCCCGTAATGAGCTCTAGAGATGTTCTCAGTCAGTATTTAGTTGGCAATCAGTTGACTAGTCGAATAACCCTGGAAGAATTCCATAGGATTGTGAGCGAGAGTCTTGGGTACGAGACAGACGCAGTGGTATCGAAGGAAAAGGTTCAGGAGTGGTATGAATCGTATCAAGAACGAGACCAGATGGATCGGGAGTCGATTGAAACTCGAGTTGATCGTTTTTTGAGTAGAATTGAGCGCGATGAGTTTTGTAAATTGGAATCGTCGCAATTGAAGGAATCGTTTACTCTAGAAGAGCTTGTGGATAATCTTTATACAGTGGATCAAATTCTAGATGCGAAATTAGAGTTGGTTAATAACAGTTTTGAAGCAATTACGGACGTATTTGAGCAATTCAACAATATTTTGGCAAAGGCGAACCAGGGGAATCGAGAATGGGATAGAGATCTTTTAGAGACATTAGTTGAGTACAGAAGGATGTTACAGACGGGAAGTAAAGTTTAACAGCAAGTTTTTGCATCGACAGTCGGGATTTTGTATTCGTCACCCAACCATTGGAAAACTTCGTATTTTGAGTTCAGCAGACGGTTGTCATGCATGCAATAGGCATCACCGCTGCTGCTTTTCAAGCAGCCGGTGATCTGCATGGGTTGCAGGAATATGCATCGCTTAATTCTTGAATGAATTAGTGCCATCGAGCACATAGAACATGGTTCGTGAGTCGTGTACACGTCGTAATTGAGACAAAGGTATGCTTGAGTTCTATTTGACTTTTTTTCCTTCCCTGCAATCAGTTTAATTCCCGTCATGATACTGTGATCCAAAGGCGTGCATTTGCCTTCCATTCGTCGATCGATCGCATAAATTGGTTTATCTTTCTCCAGTGGATTGACAAATGCCGTTACAACGGGAACTTTATTGCCCTTATCAGCTTCCAATTGCGCCAAATTTGATATACTACCAAGCATTTTGTTGATGTGGTTCATATCGAACGTGTAATCGTTGAGAATTTGATCATTGGGATTTCCACACCATGTCAGCGGCCAATATTTTCGGGACCATTCAAGCATTAATTCCTTCGTTGGAGCTCCTTGACGAGGAATCTCGCTTTCATCGCTCAAATTCTCAAAGAATACGTTACTCTCGGCCAACACAGAGCATACTGACGATCTGCTGTTGAACAAGTCATAAGAACAGACAATGATTACGAGCTTTTTCGAATCCCGAGCTTTTTTCCTAATTCTTTTAATATGCGTGAATGTGAGAGGATCATCTGGCTGAAGCCTTCGGCGAATGAAGCTACGGCAAGGAGGTTAGTCGACTGTTCTAACAGGGTTAATGGCTGCCCATGGTGGTACATACTCTATGATCGGTTTCGAGCTCTTGGCTTCGATCTCAATTGTCCAAACTCGAGCTATTGTGGTAATCGTTAGTAAACATTCTGACCACTCAAACAATGAAAGAAACACATACCAAGATCTGGTTCATTCAAATTCTGCTTACTTCTGATCTGAAGCAGACGATCTTCGATTATACATTTCTTATAATCGATTTTCAGTGGATTCAAGGCCTTTTTCACCATTATTCTCTATTAGCTTCAAAGGCAAGATGGTTTGGGATACTAAATCGATTAAACGAATGCTGTTTACTGACGCTAGACAATTATCACGACTAATTTCATCAATTTCGTTGGTCCTTTTCCTAACCGAGAAATATCGCAAAGATCTACCAATTCCACAGCCGACTCGCTGATCAATGGTCCAACTGGTGATCCTTCCTAGAGCTTACTAGCTTACAAAGAGTGCTAATGCTAGTCATAGTGGGTTGAATAAAGCTTTGATGGTTGATCTTCACCGGTAGGGTAACAACGACTAGTACTATAGGCTATTCAAGCTAATGGCTAGTCAAGAGACTATTAAGTCCGATAAGATGAGTCCTATTGCTGTGCGTTTCATTTGCCCCGTCTTGTCTTCCTGTGGCAACGAATGCTCATCGAATGAAATGTTTAGAGTCGTTTTTGAAAGACGACTTGAAGATCGATTTTACGAGCTTGAAAAATCATGAAATTTATGCTTGTAAGCATTTTAATGGTCTTTCTGAATTACTGCTGAATTGTTATGTGTATCCCAATGAAAGACAATTACAATTACCGACGTTTCCCGAGGCGGATAATCATACCTCTGTTGTGGATCATTGCATAGGCTTTATGCTTTCTGAGAAACTTTACCACAATGTACTGACTTTTGGGTATAGAATTGGATTTAATGAGAATATTGGTGTGGGATTGCATTGTGATTGTGTGAATTCGTGCGTAGCGGTTATTAAAAGTGTACCCTGGCAATTATTTCGTGATGTTTTTGGAACCCAACATTTTGTTAATCTGATTGTTAACCATAGTCTATTTCTCTACGGTGAAGAATGCTTCTCACAGGTTTCCGGTGATAAAATAAGCAACTCATACTGCCTGGCGGTGTCGCAACTGGGGAAACCGAAGCGTCGATTAAATGACTTTGATGCACCGTTTAAAGTATCAAGCTTCCTTTACAAAAACTCATCTGGGTTCGAGCACAAGAGAATACTTCCTTCGACGAAATGCTATGGTTTTTTAAGAGATTCGTTGATTGAAGGATGTCCAGAGCGTATCAGTGGCATAATTACGCACCAAATCGATACTGCATTGCATAAATTACTACAGAGGCATCATGGTGGAATAAAATATTTGCAGATCTTTAACAATTTATGCCCCAGACCCAAGTCAAAGGACCACCTTGATGCTCAAACTCCAAAGGACCAGGTTCTCAAATTTATCATAGTTGTGCTGGAGAAGCTAGTTACCGATGAGCTGTTTGGTTCAAAGAGAAATAAAGCCGCGGTGTTCAGATATGTATCGAAAATGCTGAACTTACCTCTCAGAGGTTCCCTCCATATTCAGGAAATCACAGCTTGCTTGAAAGTTAAGGACTTTCTGATATTTCGACCGCCAGGTGATGCATTTTCTAGACACGATTTCGAGGTAGCCAACTTTCTGATGAGATCATTTACTTCGTGGCTATTCAAGATGGTGATTCCGGCTATTATATCCACATTCTTTTATTGCACCGAGATATCATCCTTAACTACTACACTATTCTTCCGACAAGATATATGGAACGAAATGTCATTGCCATTCTTACACGACTACCTTGATAATTTCATGATTGAGAATACCAAGTGCAGAAATCATGAGAGCTACACATTATCCAAATTCAATCACCATAAAGTGCGCATAATTCCTAAGAAAGGCAAAGGAGAGTTTAGAGTTATAGCGATACCCATGAAAGGAGCAGATAGCGAGGAATGCAAGGTTTTCCAGCAGAATTTTAGGAATGTTATTTGCCCCGTTCAATGCGTACTGGAGTATCTCAGAAATAGAAGAAAGACACATTTTGAGAAGCTGTACTCTGTCAACCAAATTGGCACTCATTTGGCGAAGTTCAAAGCTTCACTGCTCAACAAATATGGAGAAATTCCAAAGCTACATTACCTAAGGTTTGACATTATTTCATGCTATGATTTTATTCCGCGTGAGAAGGTGTTGAGCGTTATTAGAAAGACTCTAATGAATGATTGTGGGTTTTTTGTGAGATCCCAATCATATTATGACACAAAGAAAGGTATTCTTAGGACTCGAAATGTTGTCAACGGTTGTCGGAAACCAAAGAAGGAGGAAGTTTATATCGATAACGTCAGGACGTTCTTCGTTAGCGCTGATGATCTGATTCACACTGTTATGACTGAGCTTTTTCAATCCGCACTCTCTTTCAATGGGAAGTGCTATCTCAGGAAGACTGGCCTTTTTCAAGGCACGAGCCTCTCAGCACTCTTGGTTGATCTTGTGTATGATGAACTATTGGAGCACTATGAGATATTTCATTCTTCCAAAGAGGACGATACTATCGTTCTTCGGTTAGCCGACGATTTTTTGATTCTGTCTACTAGTGAATTGAGAATCGCAAGAGCTCGGGAAGAAGTCCTAAATGGGTTCGCAGAATTCAACGCTGAGGTTAAGAGGAGTAAGCTTATAAGTTCAGTCGGCAAAGCCCCGAATCAGGAACTTTCCTTCTGCGCTTTAGACATTGATATTAGAACGCTGGAGATCAGTAAAAGCGCCAATAGCTTAGGTGTGGCAGAAATTCAGAAAACTATCATTGGCAAATTTTACAAAAAGCTACTGAATATATTTGAAACAAAATTGTCCTATGGAACAGCTAGTTTATCGATTAATTCTCCATCAACTGTATTGAGTCAACTTGAATTAATTGCATCAAACGTTGCAGAATCATTTGCCAGGTCTTTCGAGAAAAAATATGCCAAAAGTGTGAGCTTTCCCATGTTTTTTGAGAGATTAGTTGCGGCAGCAGTCCGTTCATACCGCGAATTTGGCAATGATGATGTTTTTATCCTTCAAATCCAGTTTGCAATCGCTAACGGTTTCCTAGCTGTGGTTTCCAAACGGTGCGTCAAATTTCAAGTCATTGTAAGATTCTTGCAATGCTACTCAGACGAGCTGTTACGTTCCAAAGTTTCGAATCGCTAGTTGGTACATGGTCATACAGGTAGTCCACCGAAATTAGCTCGAAGATTCTCTTCATCCTTCTGCCTTCTCAATCTTTCCACTTGTTCCACACCACCAGACCGCTTGAAACTAGATTTCTCAACGAAGTTTTCAAGCTCTTCTTCAAATTCACCTGTGTCTCTATACTCTTTTTCCTTTAACCACAGCTTCTCTGCCTTCTCTAGAGCTTCAGCTCTACCTTCATGATCAGGATTGAGAGACTGCACTTCACTCAACAATTGATCTCTGACCCTGTTTAGTGTCCCTGGCTTCGGTACAGGAAGAATCGGGTTGGTTTTAGACCTCTTAGGGTTTTTCTCTTGCTCAACGCAGCAGAGGTTGACTAGATCAAAGGTTTCGATAGCTTTCCCTAGATCTTCTTCAAGGTCAGCAGCCAAATCCTCTTGAAGTGTGAGGAATTGCTGCTCTTCGCAAACTTTGTCCAGTTCCGCCTCCCAGATCTTCTTCCAATGAGGTTTCTCAGTGGCAATAAACTGATGCATTTTTTGCAGGTCATCCTGAGCAGCTTTGAGATCTTTTTGAACCGAATCCAGTTTCTTTCTTGACGGCTTTGCTCCACGCACAGCAACATCTTTTCTTAGTATCTCGATAAGATCCTGTAAATCATCGACTCTGCTCAAAAGTGAATCGGAGACTTGGCCCAGCTGTTCTTGCGATTTTCCAATGTAGATTCTATTTGAGGATGAGCCTGGATCAATAGATAAGGCTTGAAATTTGGTTAATTCTTCAGTTACAGCAACTATTGCAACTTTCAGATTTTTCCTATTCTCCGTCTGGAGCTGTCTCAAAACTGAGATCTCTCTTTTCATTTCATTCAGGCTACTCTGTGTTATGGAAGATGTCTTAGGCGGCGGACCATCTCTTGATGTCGAAGACAAAGCACTAAGCTGGCTATTAGCGATAAGATTCTTGATTTGTTTCAATAATTCACCATTATTTTTGTGAATTTCCTCTTTAACTGATTGAATCCATTCTGGTGGACTACTGGGCTTATGCTGTCGAAGCTCAATAAGACATCCATCACTCAGATCAGAAAATGCATGTTCATCCAGTTCATAGGAAACGTTATAATCCTTATCCTTCATATAAAGCTGAGGAAACGCATCACCGCCAGGTGAATAGGCAAACTTCTCGACAAAGAGTAGTTTTAGTGCATTTATGCTAGCTGGCATGGGAACACGGCACTTCTTCGTTTGACCATCCATGGAAAGAAATAAGGTGCATAAGGGATTCTCTGTCGCTCGATTGGTGGTTGGTAAATTTGTTTTATCGACATTACCGATAGTCTTCGCATCCGCTTCGGTAACAGTTCTCCCTGGCAGCGGATTAGATTGCGCCGATGTTGGCACTGAAGGCAATGCAACTTCGGTTGCATCATTAGTTGCCTGGTTTGTAAATTTAGCCATATGGTAGGCTGAGAACCGCTTAGATGCACGTCTTTGCAGGTCAGAACCCTGCTTCAGGCGTGTCAGCGCTTCATTCTCTGATAAAACCCTCTGTTTATTCGGATAAGCTGGACTTAAAAGCTCAGGATTCGAATGATTCCCACTACGAGGCTTTTCATTCGCAACAGGTTCCCTAGACTCATTTGGTGATGCATTAACCAAATTTGAAGATCGCGATGGAGTTGACACAGATGATAACGAAAGACTACTCACAACGGAAGGTCTTTGTTGATGTTGCATCGATCTAAGTGACTGTTCCTGTTTCATCGATTTCAACAATGCCTGCTTAACTTTAAGCTTATCCAAAAGTTTCACGATAATTTCCCGAATACTTGGCAGATATTTATTCAAATTATTCTCTGATGGCTTCTCCCGCAAGGCAACCTCCAGGATTCGTCTCAAATCCATTGGTACATCCCCCAAGTCCCGCACTTCTATCCCACAATGGGTGAAGAACTTAGATACCACTTTAAAATCATTTCCCAACTGAACATACGCATCAGAAACGTCTTTCTGACTCACTCCCAGCTTAGACCATTGCGTTAATGTTTGTAAAAGATGTTTCGTAGACATCAACAGCTTTGTCACTATAGTCTCGACGCTAGTCGACGTCGACCTCGAAGACACAGACGTTATAGAACCATTCCTTCTGGATTCAAGACCATCCCGTACAGATTCCTGAGGCACCTTCTCACCAGACATCCTAGATTCCTCCAATTGACTCACAAAAGCTCGATACTTACCTTTTAAGTAGTATACCACGATCTTTGAACCTTACTAGTACTAAAGAACACTAAGAGTTCTTATATGTGCTAAAGGTGGTAAAGGGACTACTTATGAGCTTAGATGAGTGTTCAAGCTCTGTGGTAGGAGATTCAGAAGGTGATGGTAGTCTGGAGGAAGTTATCTTTAGTGCTCACGATCAGTTAAAGAGTGAAGAAGAGGTCAAAACGTCGTCCGTTGAGAACGGGAGGTCGGTAGAGCCAAGGGAATGTGACGGTGTTGTAACGTTGGAGACCTCTCTTTGTGATCAAGAGGCTTTACAGTGGGATAGAGACGGGTTTGAAGGTCGTAGACCGTATTTGAGGAAAAGGAAGGCGATTCAGAAGCTTCCATATAGCTTGGATCGAATCAGACATAGGGAATTGTTGCAAGGTATTGATATATCGAGTTTTGATGCCATTTCAGAAGAAGTTATTCTACCGGAAAGGGTCTTAACCGAGGAAGTCAAGAAATCCGAGCCGGTGGCAGATGAAATTGATGAGTGGGTGGCACCGGGAAGTGATAGTAGTGTTACTGATGATGATCCTGGGATATCGGGATCGGTAGTGGACTGTGAAGCGACTGAAGGCCATTCGCGCGATGAGGATAATAATCGTATTGTGTTTAGAGGGAAAGTGGTTGATGTTGAGAGAGGTTATCGTGGTATCTTGCCCAAGGTTGCTTGGGAGAAGTCCATGAAGCGTGTGAGTCGATCAACTACTAAAAGAAGACGATTGGAACGAGAAAACAGGAAGGGTGTTGCCAAGAGAAAGACGTTGAGCAGCAGACAATCTAACCAGGATTTGGAGTTGATAAATGATTTGATTGTGCCAGATGATGAGGTAGTTGAAATGAGCAATGATGTAGTGGATGAATACGCTTCAAGATCTGTTCGACTGATGGATGATATGAATGAGCTTCAAAAAATGAGTTCTTATTATCAGGACAAGTATGGAGACGAAACTTCATCTACCAGCTCTTTAGAAGTGCAGGAAACATGGGTTGCAGATCAGAGCCGTCGTAAATCACCTGAAATCATCAGCTTCAGAACAATTTCGGACGTTATAGACATTAAAACAGATTCAGATTCACCAATCGATGACAACATTGCCGCAGAAGAAGACAATCGCATGACTATTGATAGAATGCTGATAAAAAGACCGGTCTCTTCAAAACTTCCAAGATTGACTCGAAGTACTAAACCAAGAAATAGATTTAATCGCAACAGCAAGCGAGAAGGATCAACGAAACGACAAGTTAAAGTTGTTAAGAAACGCATACGACGGGAAACTCCGAATACGAATGGCAATGCCAATGCATCCGCGGAGCACAACATCGAAACTAGCCGCAATGCTAATACAAGATTATCTGAAGACACCAAAGGAAAAGATGAGGTCCCAGCCAAGAAAAAGACTAAGGAGTCCTTTTTTGGAATACTGCCGAAACAACATTCTGATCTCAGTAGATCTGTTAATAAATTTACAACCGTGGTGGAGAGATTAGGTCGTTACTATGCCCTGTCGCCAACCAATCAATCAGGAATCGGTAGCGAAAATCCCATTGATGAACTGCCGTTTGAACAGCAGTCTAAAGGTGATCTATGTCTTTCTACCGCTATTGACGCGCTTCTGCTGGGGAAGGGCGTTGAGATGCCTGATGTTATCAAGATTAAAATAGCCGACAGGCAATTTACCTTATCCAAATTAAGAGGTAACCACATCGATCGAGATATTACTGAAATTTTTGACCATATAATTCACCAGGGTGTAACTGATAAAGAGCTAGTTGAGGTAAGCGAATCATTGACGGCCTTCTTACTTCATCTGAACAACAAAGGAGCATACGAGCCGGTCTCAAAGTTCCATAAAGAATTCAGGTCCAAAGTAAACTCTTTACGACAAAGTGTGAAGACCATTCATTTTTATCAGATTGCCGCATGTCAATTGATGCTGTTAGAAATTGCGAAATATTCAAGCGTATCTAACAGCTTCCAAAACGAAATAAAATCCGCAATACTCGACCATATCGTTGCATTTTTCAAGTTGCTTGCCATCTCGCAAGAACAATTGTCAAACACTGATCAACATTATCTTATTAAAGCATATGACATTTTGGCTGTGGTAATATTCATACTGGACGCTAAAGAAGTGCTTTGGCAACATCTCGAGAAGGAGGTTTTTCCTGCAGCCCTTGCCTTCATATTGGTCGACGTTTTCCCAATTAAACAAGCTCATTGGGGTATCCTCAAATTTGACAGTGGCTACGAAGCAATGACTCAGACGCTTGCTTTTATACACTATTGCATGAGCGAACATGAATGGCAATTGACAACTAGCGTCATCTTACTTATTGAGCGCCTTCTTCGACGAAGAAGGTTTGAGGATTTCCAAGAGGAAAAAGAAGCTTCTGATTCAAACAGTGTGGTATATTCAAAGGGACAGGTTCCAACCTCTGGAACGATATTCAATAAACACCTTCTTCTTTTACGATCAATCAAATTGACAAAGGTTTTCATTGAGAAAATCATGCCCATGGGTGAAATATCCTCTAATGATTCTGTATCGGTGCTAATCAACAGGCTTAATCTGCTTATTTACCTCTCAGAGCATTCAGATCTAAATTCTGAAAAGAGGCTAGCCGACCTTGTTCGACCACTGATCCGAGATGACTACCTGGCTACGAGAGATGATAAAACTTTGCAGAGGATTTGCCAATCACTTTTGAATGGTTTGCTATCCTTGCTGGAGATCAATTGCCATAAGAGACTCCCATTCAAGGCGAAAATATTCCTTCCAATATTTGACGCTCTCATTGGCAAGAAGGATACAACAAAAGCTATATTCATTCGATTTTTGGAGCGGTTAAAGCAAACCTGTGGGTCGCTCGACAAGTCAACTTCCGCTTTCCTGAAGACAATATATCCCTGCTTCTCTGTGCTTTGTGAACAGCAAGATCGGTCAAAAGAGACACAGATTATGTTGCAGATCTATCTGAAAAATCTAGAAGCCTTGGGTCCTACCTGGGTTCATGCCAATCTGTTTCAAACGGTGCAAAAATTTATCCAAATTTCTAATACGTGGGTGGGGCATTATTGCACTATTGGGAAGTTCCTTATTGACCATAATATGATGACTTGGTGGTCATTTTTCGTTTACAACAATATAAAGAGTGATTTCACCGGTCGTCTAGAGTTTGACCTGAAAGTGGCCCAACTATGTGATTCACAATCCTTTGGACTAATAAAAAGATCACTCTTTGAAATTGCTACGGCGTCATTCTTTCAAAATGAAAGTATTCTATTCTTCAAGTTCATCCGCAACTTGATAGATCGTGAGACAGGAACAAAATCTGTCTCTGATTTTCGAAGTATTATCGATAGCACATTTCGCCTTCTAAGACCATTTGTCTCAGTCCTCAGCAAGCTATCTTACAATGATTTGATCTTTAACCTCATAGCACAGGTTAGAGAACTCTATCAGAAGAATGCCATTACAAAAAACTATGCCACGAAGATAATCGAATTGTTTAACTCCGATTTTGTTGATGAAATCAAGAATTGCCACGACTTTCTTGCGTTGAAGAGAGAGCTAGGAATATCGAATGAAGAGACTGACAAAAGTTCCTTTAGAGATGTGCTCAAATTATGTGCCGATCCTATTTCGCAAGCCTCATTCATTGAGAGCGGCCTTATCCATGCAACGATCACTTCTGATGAGATATCCAGTTACCTGGGCAAGCTGAAGTCACTCTTTGTCTTCCCAGTACTGGTAAATCCATTCCAGTTCTTTGTGTCGTTAATAGAAGCCCATCTAACGGGAGGAAAACAAGATAAATTCCTTCACATTAAGATTGGAATTGCAGCGTATTACTTACGATTAATCAACGAAGTCCTGATAGCTAAATTTCGGCAAGTCACAGCGGATGAATTCATAGAGCAATGCCGGTTGTTTAAATTAATATGTCAACGACTTCCTCTGAAGTCTTTGTCTAAAGTCTCCGGTAATCGAGCCTATGCTTATGAGAGCGTTCGGTTCCAGATTATCATTCTTCAAATTGCACAGGGCTTTTCAGAATATGATGTGTTACTTAGCCTTTCGAAGATATTCCTAGAGGGCTCTTTGGAAGATAACGCAAACGAAGTTAACTCTCTCTCAAAGAAAATCGATCAACTAGTGATAGAGACTGCTGGTCAGACTTTACACGTTGATTTCGATGAACCGAAGCCCGACTATGCAAAACTGGAGAACTTAATATCATTAAGAGAGACCAGAAGAGCACCTTTGTGAACATGACACGATCATAATATCAATAGTTTGTATAGACAATTGATAGAAACGCTATCACTTTGCGATAGCTTTCTCAGCTTCCAGTTTATCGAGATGTTTCTTGAGATCGACTAGTGTCGTTATGCGTTTTAGTAGTTCCTCATGTCTATCAATCACCTTGGTTGTGGGCATAGCAGGTCTAATGGGCAAATTCAATTCCTGCAAAATTGCGACAACTTTGTTCTGAAGAGCAGGTTTGAAAGTGGAGATCTTAGAAGATCGCAGATATACTCCCGGAGGTAATTTATCACCATGAGTAACAACTCCCAACGCATCTCTTTCTTCAGGGCTGAAATTCTTTAGAAGATGCTCTGCGTATACACTTTCTGCCTTCCGCTTCATAGCTGTTTGAATCTCTTGCTTCTGTTTCTTAGTTTTCCTGGGAGATCCAACCTCTTGGCCATCTTGTCTCTTATCTTGCAATTGTTGCAATTGCTGTCGTTGCTGTGCAAACTGTTGCTGCTGCTTCATCCAAGGATTTTCTGGGACATTAGAATTATGCTTCCGTTTCTTCGATTTATCTGACAAAAGACTTCCATACAGCTGAGAGATCCCCTGTGAAGTCATGTATTGAGATACCGATTGATCAGAATTTGGTGAATCCAATAGACGCAGCAACGATTCTCTTTCATTTAAAGTCTTCTTAGCAGCCATTTCAAATTTACGAGACTCAATTATCAGTGCTTCCTCTTCAGCAATTTCCGCTGCCGATCTGGCAAGCAGTCTCTGTAGATATTTCTTCCTCTCAATCTCTTTCTCTCTGGGATAATTCAAATTCTCCATTATGGGATCATTAGGAGAGTTGGTAGAGAAGTATTTCCTGCAAACTTGGTAGAACTTCTCTTTCAGATCCTCCAGGCTTCGAGGTTTGTCAAAAGAGTACCTATCGTGAATAACAAACCATTTCATATCGTATCGCCTACAAAGATTGAACAAATACTCAACTTCATCAAAGCTCCATGGCTCGCTTGAGCTCTCCGTACTCGTTGCGCTCGTAACACCCTGGTCTGCAACGTCTTGCTCATTTGTCTTTGCCATAAACGTTTCGTATTCTTCCTTATTAAACTTGGGGATCGTCAAATGAACATTCAATTTCGCATACTGAGACTCCTGAGGTTCAGTTCCAACTGATTCCTTCGTTCCCTTGACCCAATGATGTAATACAAGCTTCGAATTGGCTCTAAAAGGTGCATTTGTCCACGCTGATGGTTTCGTAATCGCACTTAATTTCTCTTTAAACTTGCTGCTGGGTTCTATAACCACTGGAGGTTGATTCTCACCCAATAAACTGTAAAGTTCCCTCTTCATACCGATGACTGGCGGTCTACCTCGATTACCATTGCCACTACCAGTCGGTGTGGGCGAACCAGTACTCCCTGGACTCTTGGATCTCTGCTGGATGTTCAGCACATCAAAAATATCCGACGATGACATTAAACTAACCGTTACCAACCCTCTTTAGTCTTACTTATCGTCTTTACAAGTGATAAGCTTAAACTTTAATAAACCTTACTACTAACACTAACTCTTAAAAGAATCCTTATAAGACACAAATAGCTGGTTGAATCGCCCAATGGCCACTAAGAGGACTAAGATTCGTATTCCCAACAGGCTTGGCAATTTTGAAGAGAGTTCAGAGAGTTTGTTGAGCTCATTGGGTCTGGCAATTGATGAAATTTGTTCAGATCACTACTCTAAACTGTCATTTGAGTACCTTTACAGGGTTGTCTACACTCTCACCTTGAGGAAGAAGGGACCTGAAGTGTTTGAAATCGTGGAGCTTCATATTGGGAAGATACTTGATCGAAGAAAGGATGAACTGAAGTACTATGAGGGCAAAGGTTATGAACTCTTGGATTCATTACGAGTGGAATGGGAGAAACAACGATTGCATTTCAAATTACTGGGTGATGTTATGATCTATATGGATAAAGTCTACTGTAAACAGGAGATGAAGCCCGAGACCTTTGACTTTACCATGAGATTGTTCAAGAAAAGGATTATATTGCCACTATCTGAGTCGATTGATGAAGCTATGATCCAAGAGATTAATTGCATTCGTTTTAAACAGTCATTGGATGGACCTAATGCTGATCTTTGTAAGGAATTGGTGGATATAATGGAGACATTGGCTGATGAGAAGGATAATTACTTTATTAACCATTTTGAACCACTGCTTTTAGCAGAGACGGAGAAATACTATCAGTGCGTACTGAAGGATCAAGAGCTGGATTCAGTGGGTCGTTTGGAGTTTATGAAGAAACTTCGAAATTTTGAATGCGAATTGGATTCGAAAGTGTTGAATACTGATAGTACAATTAAGATTATTGGTGTGCTAGATAAAGTGTTACTGTGGAATCCAGATTTTGTTAATGACAAACCGGCTTTAGTACGCCTAGCGATAAATACCAATGGTATTGATCTGATGAAGGAACTTTGCCAACTTTCAGATGACAGCGAATATGCAAAGAGACTTATGGAAGCGGTAAAGACATGTCTACGAAATGATGCAAACTCAGTGGTTCTTGATATGAATTCAAAGAAAAGAACTCAGGCGGCTGCTAAATGGACCGCAAATTTGATTGAATTATACGATAGATATGACAGATTCTTGAGGGAAGTGGGATTTTCGACTGATACTTTGGATTCTGAGACTTCGAAGGATCCATATCATAGCGCGGGACTGCTAGATAATGTGTTTTCTGAATTTTTGAACCAGCAAGGTAGACAGGCTATCGATGCTATTACACTGTATTTGGACGTACTTCTTAAGATGACACAACCGAAGCGTGAGATTGAGAGGGTTAAAAAGGATCTGGAGGCAACCGTCAAGCTGTTCAAATTGTTATCGGAAAAGGATCTTTTCGTCAATGCTTATAAGCAACAGATGTCAAGAAGATTACTTCAACATAGGTCTATGATCGAAGTCGAGAGGTGGATGGTGAAACGCATCAAAGATGAGCTGGGAACCTTTTTTACCTCTAAGTTAGATGGAATGCTCAGAGATATAGGCACTTCGAATGAAATTTCTCGCTCTTTTAAGAACAGCATAGACGAAGATCGTTGGCCCAATGAGCTTGATTTTAGGCCACAAATTTTGACAGTGACCTCATGGCCCTTTCAGACCCCCAGTGCTTCTGAGAACAATATTATTCTGCCAACCCATTTGGAACAATTGAAATTAGATTTTGAATCTTATTACGCTAAGAAGTACAGTGAAAGAACTTTACAATGGGCTCATAATTTGGGTTATATCGAACTGGGGTTTCAATTCGACGAATCTTATCATGAGATTAGCATGCCGATTCCAATGGCGATTATTTGTCTGTTATTCGATAACTTTGACCAGCTTACGCTGGAAATGATTGAAGAACATACTGGGATACCCGAGCAAGAACTATTGAAACATCTCACGTCGCTTACCCTCGTACCGAAATCTCGAATACTGAGGAAGAAACCCGCTTCACGCACCATTTCTCGCAATGATAAGTTTACAATCAATCATTCCTTTACGGCGCCAACAAGGAAAGTTAAAGTTCAACCGGTTGCAAGCATACTTCCGTCATCAAGATCTGATTCGAACGTGGATCTCACGCAAGACTCTGTAAAGCGTGAGAGATTAAATGAAACCAACGCTGCAATAGTACGACTTCTCAAGTCTCATCAACGTCTTTCGCACAATGATCTAGCGAACTTAGTCACTGAACAGGTCAAGAACCGCTTTCCCATGAACAGTTCACTTTTCAAGAAGAGTATGAACTATCTAATGGAGAAAGAATATGTTCAACGGGATCCGGAAGATCTATCTATATATCATTACATTTCCTAACCACTGGACTGTTTCGTCTTGAGTAGTTTCTTCAAATCGTTGGCCACTTTGGCAACACCATGAGTATCACATCCACATATCAGACACTTGGAATCCTGTCGTACACGTTTGGTAAAACAACTACTGCAAAAGTAGTGCCCGCACGAAGTGCGAACCGGGTTCTTGTACTCTTTTACGCAAACAGAACATTTTGGTGGAACTTCAGAGAGATCAACGACCTTGCCAACTTCATCAATCTGCTCATCTACTTTCCACTCTTGATTAAGCTTCCAACCACCTTTAAAACTATCTCTTGTATGCAGAAACTTACAACTATCGCCATACCCGCAATATCCCGTCTGCTGGTAGTCCTTGCACACATCAGGCTGATAATCCATAAATAAAGTCGTTCGTACGTTCAAAGGCTGTCCCAATCGCTTGGATTCCCCATTGTTAGAATGCATTTCTGCCATAAATCGGTCCTCCCCAGTCGCATCATTACTAACCGACAGAGTAAACTTCCTATCATCGTCGCTCTCATCAGCCAACGCTAAGTTGCCAGTACCACCACCTCGACCCGTATCATCGCCATCTTTTGCACCATCTTTTGCAACTTCAGTCTTCAAAGTCATCTCATCGCTCGTATCTCTGTCAGATTCCAACCGGACTTTCTTCCTTCTTCTGCTATCATTACCGCTTGTCCTCTTCTTGAACATCGATCAATCCTGGTCTCTAATCAGACTTCTTATAGCTATTCAAGGGTTTTGTTGAGTCAAGTTCCTTAATTTCAACATCTTCATTGCTCAACAGCCTTTAAGGAGAAAGGTTCATCACTAAAGGCATCAAGTTAGGACCCCAGAGAGCTTTGAAAGGTTGATTGCTGGTCCCTGAAACTATACTTGAGTTGATTGACCGGTTGATTGGCGATTTTAGCGTTATTTGAGCATAAGTTAGGTCAAAGTTGATGCAATGAGTGAGAGTAACACTAAAGAGCGTGAGACTAGGGCTCAATTTGTGGATCAATCAGCTACTAGACTTGGTGGTGATACTACGAAAGTGATTCGAAGTGCTTTGAAGAAACGGAATGGTCAAGTACCCGAGAGAAGGTATTCCGATGATACGCAAAATATTACACCAGTGGTATCGTCGCCGTTATTGACGTCTACGCCACCAACTATCTCTAAAGCTATGGTGAATCTTTATCCCAATTTGATCGTGGCAGATAGATTTCTGTCTGTGGTTACTTGGACCGGAGACGATGTTTGGCCCAGTATCTTAACAGTAATGATATACACGATGATTGTTTCGTATTTTGAGAATATTGCCAGATATTTTGGACATCTAGTAGTGGTGGCTATACTGTGGGGTTATTCTCTGTTGGATAAGCATGTTGAAGAAACTTTGAGTTCACAACCCACGTTAGACGATATTGTACACACGATGAACAGGGTTATCACAAAAGCTGATATGTTACTAGCGCCTGTAACTATTTTGAGTGCACAAGATATCAATAAACTTCTCTTTACAACAGCTTTCCTGTCACCGATCTATGTGTTGATAACGCTGTTCATAATGCCACCGCGGAAAGTGTTACTAGTGGGTGGAATTTACCTGTTGACATATCATTCACCCTGGTCGATCATCGCCAGACGGTTGTTATGGAGGTTTAAAATGGTTAGATTGCTAGTGTTTTATGTTACGGGACTTGATCTTGGCGGAGTTAATAAAGACCAGGGTATCTTTGCCGCTGTACAAAAGCAGGTCAAGAAATTGTCTAATTTGAATGATGGTTCTACCGCTAATGATGGTAAGCCAATAAAATTCACATACGTTCTTTACGAGAACCAGCGTCGCTGGTTGGGAATTGGTTGGACTTCAAGTATGTTAAGTTATGAAAGAGCTGCCTGGACAGACGAGTTTTTAAATGAAGCACCATCGCCAGAGAACTTCCAGCTGCCTGAAGAGAATTCTGGCATGATGTGGAAGTGGGTTGACAAGACGTGGAGACTGGACATGACGAACGACGGAGCTATTCAACTCTCTAGCACAAGACCAAAGACTACGGCGTCACCAAATGCAGACGATGGTTTCATCTACTACGATAATACGTGGAAGAAACCTTCAACGGAGGATTCCTTTTCGAAATACACAAGAAGAAGAAGGTGGGTAAGGACCGCAGAGCTAATGAGAACAGGTGATTCAGATTTAATAGAACCTGAAATACCGCTAGAGACGGGCAAGACATCCGATTTCTCATTACATGAAAGCGAAACTTCTCAAAAATTCAATCCAACAAATAAACGCAGAAAGGACTCTGCGAAAGTTGCCCATCAAGAAGTAATTGATCTCGATATCCGAAGAAGAGTTTCCTTCAGCGATGTTGACAACGTTCACATAATCCCACCAGATGAAGAGTTAGATGAACCTTCAACCGAATCCGCGAAGGAGAACCGCGATGAGAGTCCCGCCTCTAATACTGTCCACGATAAGAAGCTCACGTAACGCCTGTAATGATGTGTGTAACCATTTTCTCTTTTCCATTCAATTGCGATCCTAGTCTTAAAACAAAACATGCATTTATTCTCAGATTAATATATTATATATATAGACCGTACTGGAATCTTACAATCTGTTGACCTTCAAAGTTGGTGGCATGGATTGGATCAATTTCTTTGCCTTACCAGCGTCATTGACAACTAGAGTGTATAGGTTCTTAGAACCTCTAACCTTGAATTTGGTTTGTCTGAATGACTTACCTGCCTTGTTGACCTTCTTATTGATCTTAACAGTCGCGGTCTTAACGTCGGCTCTTCTGGTCAATTCCAAAAATTGCTTGATATCGGTGATTTCTTTAGCCATTGTTTCTGGTAATGTGGTCTCTCCCTCTCTAAAACAAGCCAAACCTTCCCTCAAATTAAACCTCCAATGGTCAATATGCCTCTACAATATACGCTAACTGACACTTCTCGATGCCAAATTCCAGCTGTCAACCTTTCATTGCGTCGCTTTCTCGAGATCACGTTCTACGAACGTCTTGAAAAATTTCGAATTTGAAAAAAATTTGAAGAAAATCTCAGGGTGTACAGATGTAAGAATTTGGAAACAGTCACACGATATCTTCCATTTCAATTTCATCTTCAACTTCACCATCTTCACGTTGATTTTGGTCATCGTAGGAGTTGAAACCGGACCCGTCGCCACTGCCCGTGTGGTCGTCGGCCAGTTCACCAAGTGTGGCTTTTCTTTCTTCTTCTTTGAGTCTCTTGTACTCGGGTCTTAGGGTATACTTGAAAGCGTAAGGTCCTTTCTTGACCAATGTAGCGACTTTGTCAAGGCAGTCCTTTAGATGTGCTTCTGGTTGTCTGGTTCTCTCCTTTAGACCCTTGAGAGACCAGTAATCGTACTCATCAAATAGCTTGAAAAGGTAGTCCAGGATTTCTTTCTTGGGCATACGGATATATTTTGTGCTGCTCTTTGCCTTTTCGCGACCGACTTTCAAGAAATTGGAAGTATCTGATCTCATCGACATACCGGTATGGCTCATTGTGACACCTACAGTTTGGTCCAAAGTGGTGATTCTTTCCTTATTGTAGTTCTTGACAATGTTCCTTCTTTGTTCGACGATCTTGTGGTAGTTAGGGTCGTCCATCGATGGCATCACTTGACATTCGTGGCATACAGTACCGACAATCGATGTCTTCTTTGGGATCGTCTTGACGTACGGAATATATCTGTCTCTACCATCTCGGTCGGTCATAACCCTGTGGTTGAATTTTCTGCGGTTATTTCTGCGTTTCAATAGTTGTTGCCTCTTTTTCAGTTCTTCCTCTCGTTCTTGTTTCTTCAAATACGCCTGTCTTTGCTTCTCCGGATCAGAGGCTAGCTCTTTCACCCTTTGCTGGTACTTCTTCAAGTTTTGTTCAGTGAAAATGTATTCATTCTCCACGACTTTCTTTGTAAGTTCCAAATCGTACTCATGCGGTATTGTATCGCTATGATTCTCATTCAGGATAAGCTTGATTTTACTTCCATCCTTGTTTATTCTAATTTTACCCAATTCTTGACCGTGAATGTTATTACGATCTCTCCATTTTTCAGCAAGAAACATCGGTAGACGAACTAACCAAACTTTCCTGTTACTTCGTGACAAATCCAAATCCAATGACTCTTCATAAACCTTATTCTCATTATTTTCAATATCGTTACCATCAAATACTTCTTCCTCCTGTGACAAGTATTCATCGCCAGAATCGTTCGCTGGTACTGCAGTTAAAGCAGGCCCATCATTCTCCTTCTGAGACATTTTAATAGCGACTTCCAAAGGTCTAAAATGTCTATCCTTTCTCTCTTTAACTTATTCAAAGTTGTTAGTAATTTCGTTTACCTTTAGTTCTTTAAAAACTAACCTATTACAAACAAGGATACCAAACGATCACAAGGGCACAAGCAGTATCGTTGTATCGACTATCGAATGAGTCTTGACCTTGCTAGCCTCTTGAAGAATGAAATAGCCAAGAAGCAGGAAGAGCTACAAAACCCAGCAGCTGAGAAGCCTAATCGCGAGTCGCCACCAGGACAGAGGGAAGAACATGTGGAAATAAAGGAACAGGAAGACCATGCTGAAGAATCAGAAGTTAGGGAATCGATAGAAGAACAGATCGAGAGATTAAGGAACCGACCACAAAGGATAGAAAAAATAGTTGGTGGTGATGCGAAAATCGTTAGGAAAATTGATCCAAAGGATATTGGAGATCCTGCCCAGTTGAAACGGGTGTCAATGCAATGCAATCTGTTTATTCATGATATTCTTTCTCAATGGGATAAGCATTCGGATGAATACCATTCAGAATTGCTCGTGGAGACCAAGAAAGCGTTGTTCCCGCTGCTGGTCAAATTACGTCGTGCAACGTTGTCTAATGATCTGGTCATTTCACTTGCCAGCGTTCTCTACCACTTGCAGCAGTGTAACCAGAACAACCTGGCGATTGAATCGTACATGAAATTGAGTATCGGTAATGTTGCATGGCCGATTGGTGTGACTAGTGTGGGTATCCACGCGCGAAGTGCCCATTCCAAGATTCAAGGCTCGGATGGCCAGGTGGCCAATGTGATGCTGGACGAGGGAACAAGGCTCTGGATCACCAGCATAAAGAGATTGATCACCTTCCATGAGTGGTTGAACCGGACGTGAGAAATGATTGCGGTTCGCGGTGTTTTCGTCAATGCATTCATATTGATCAGTGATATGAGAAGTTGATCCGGTAGATCCTTTGATTGGCGATCCTGTGAACTTGAACTCAGTAGATGTCGGGATTTGTCACCGGGCTGCTCACCTCATGGGGTGAGGGTTACCTGCAGGACAAGGCGACTGCATTTGCGGAAGAGAACTTCCAGCCGACAAAAGATCCCTTCTATGAGAAACTGCCTAATGGGAAGCAAGTACGCCGTAGACTGCCCGATAGTTGTTCCAAACAAGAAAGTAAAGCTTGGAAAAATTTGCAGAACAAGGCATGGTCTCACGACCGGAGCGTCTGTGGGTGTTGCTGCTGGAGTCAATGTATCGGCTGGGCGCCAATCATGGCAATCATCCCGGTGATTGGACCTGCTCTGATGTACTGGGTCCACGGCCAGCTGATCAAATATGCAGATAGACATTTCCATCTACCACCTGATCTTCTGGTTAAAATGCATGGGAACATCGGTATTGATCTGGCAATAAGTCTGATCCCGATTCTGGGGATCTTGTTTTCGTGGTTGCATGCTAGTTCCACGCGAAACTGTGCGGTGGTCTATAACTTCGTCAGTAAGAGGGCTTACGAGATGGAACGCAGGGAGAAACAAATGAGAGAGCAGCAGGCGATGCAGCGTCCGGAAGTACAACAGATTTACAATCGGCCAGCCCAGCCCACGGGACAAGCTGCTTACTACTCCCAACAGCAATATCAGCGGGCTCCTCGACAACAGCAGCAGGTGAGACCTCCACGACAGCAGCAGCAGATGAGACCTCCTCCACCGGTATACCAAAGACCTCCTCAAGCGGCACGTGCCCAAAGACCGTACCTATGAAAAGTACATAGCGTTGAAACCTTCGAGATCA
Source organism: Torulaspora globosa (assembly GCA_013694445.1). Lineage (NCBI taxonomy): Eukaryota > Fungi > Ascomycota > Saccharomycetes > Saccharomycetales > Saccharomycetaceae > Torulaspora > Torulaspora globosa. Next base: position 842,977 of record CP059270.1, read on the forward strand.
TAGATAGATAAAGGCAACGACTTGAAGGAGAAGGATGACTGGTGCTCAATTGAGCGACGATCTGGTATGGATAGACGGGTGTTTTGACTTTACGCATCATGGACATGCGGGGGCGATTTTACAGGCTCGCAAAACCATCAGCAGCCCCACAGGAGTGCTATTCTGTGGAGTCCACAATGATGAGGACATAAAGTTCAACAAAGGATCGATGCCCGTGATGAATGCCAGGGAACGGTACGAACACACGAGGGCCAACCGGTGGTGTGGAAAAGTGGTAGAAGATGCTCCTTACGTCACACAGCCGGATTGGCTGGATCGCTGCGGTTGCCGATATGTGGTCCATGGAGACGACATAACGCTGGCAGCGGACGGGACGGATTGTTATCAGGTGATGAAGGATCTGGGAAGGTTCAAAGTGGTTAAGAGAACACCTGGGGTCAGTACCACAGAGATTATCCACCGGATCCTCACTGGCAGCGGGAAGGGATCTCGGGAAATGCCCTCTCTCGAGGAATTGCAGTCCTACAGTGCTGGACCTGATGGATTCACCAAACATTGCTTTGTCTTTGAGAACGATCTGAAGGATCCGTTGGTTCTAGGTGGGTACAGCTTCGAGCCGCAGAATTGCAAGTTTGTTAGAGGAAACTTCGATCTTTTCCACATGGGTCAAATCGAGCAATTAGCTCGCATAAGAGCTGCAGCGTCGAGCGGTGCTCGAATAATTGCCGTGATCGAAACCGACGATGATTGTATAATGAGCCTCAAAGAACGATCATTAAGTGTTCTATCTTGCAGATACATCGATGGACTCGTTATTCTTACTGCGGATCAACAGGGTCCTTCCGCGGAATATCTCATTGACAACAGATCACTGCCACAGGATAACAACGAGTTTCAATACCTGAACAGAGACGTTATCGTGAATAGAATCCTGGATCAGCGAGATTTATACGTGCAACGTAACTCTCGTAAAGGCATGCCTACTGTGTAGATAATGATAAAGTCGTTAGAAGATAAACTAGGTCTCATACAAAGAAACTATTCGTTAAAGGTGTATATGCAGAAAAGGGTAATTCACAAGTACTTAGACTTGATAATGCTGAATGTTTTCGAACTTTCGTTCGTTCGTTTGAGTGTTGGAGCCGCGTCTGGCCTTGTTGAAAACCTGAGGAACTTCCCCGGAATCGATAAGATCGTTGATCTCATCTCCGGGTTTACCCCAATTGCCCTTGCCGGAACCTTGTTTCTTGACATTGTTAGGTGCTTCGCCAAAGTTTCCGGCATGGGTAAAGTACTTTGGGTCAGGTCTAGCCTCGTGCTCTGTCCATTTGTTAGTTCTAGTCATGTTGTTGTTAGTATATGTGTTAATGCAATTCAATGATGAATGCGATAATTACCTTCGAGAAAGAAAACTACTATTAAAATCTAGACAGAACCTACCAAAAACTGCTCTTTATATACACCATTTGCCGCCGACGTCTCCTCTTTTTCCCAACTAAAAACCACCCTTACCCCCCTCCCCCCTTTTTTTTGGCTGTGGTGGGGTCTCCTTGTTTCCACCCACGCACCACATACCAAGCTGTCGTAAAGGCGCGGCTGGAACGACGCGTCGAATGACTCAGAAAATCGTGAATTTCTTTCATGGACCTACTTATAGTGGTGTTTTCATAACTTTTTCGTAATCAAGTCGTCCCAGTGGCCGAGTGGTTAAGGCGATGCCCTGCTATTAACATTAGTAGCATTTAGGCATTGGGTTTTACCTGCGCAGGTTCGAATCCTGTCTGTGACGTCATTTTTTTTTTCAACGAATTGCAGTAATAAACTTTTCATATTTTCTATGAGCGTAAAATTCATAATTTAATTCAATATTTCTTGGTGGTCAGATCGCTTACTTGACGTTTATCCGATTTCTAGTGCTTTTTTTCGTCATTCACGCAGGTTCTAAAGCCCGACAAAGTGCGCTTTTTACACAGCTTGAATGATATAGCCAAGTTCTCGAGGTCATAAGATATTGAAGGTTTATAAACCAGTTATCCTTTTCCGAATTAATTGATTATACCTTAATATTTTTTACTAGGATTGCAAGTTATTTGCATATTATGGATCCAACAAGAGCACCAAATTTTAAACCAACTTCAGCCGATGAAGAACCGCACCCACCACCAGATCCGATTTCTACGATTCCCAAATCCAAACCAATTGTACCGTATGTTTTAGCGGATTGTAATTCATCAATTGATGCGCCTTTCAATCTCTTGAATGCGAGTAAGAAACCGACTAGCGCTCAGGGAAAGACTATAGGGTTTAATCCGAAATTGGAATCGTCTAAATTTGGACATAGTCATAAGACACGCCATTTAAAGAATCCAAAAGGTGCCTTTACTGTTAGTGGCCGTTCGAGTCATCATCCGAACCACATACCTTGGACGACAACGAATTTCCAACCGTTATCTGCGGAAGTGTCGAATACGGAGGATTGTGGGGAGGAGGAGGGAGATGATGCGGATGAAGAAAAGGGGACTTCCGATGAGATAGATAGAACCCTGGATATTGGTTCACGTTTAGCTATTGAAGATGGTGATGAAGGTTTGGGCGGCGTGAGCGTTGGGGTGCTGAAAAACCAGATTGCAGATCTGGAAGAAGTGCCTCATGGGATTGTTCGTCAAGCGAGAAACCTGGAGGATTACGAGTTCCCGACTCATAGGCTGGCCAAGAGACTGCAGGACCCTAACAAGTTACCGTTGGTGATCGTAGCATGCGGTTCGTTCTCTCCCATCACCTATTTGCATTTGAGAATGTTTGAAATGGCCTTAGATGCCATTCGCGAACAAACGAGGTTTGAAGTCATCGGAGGTTACTACTCTCCAGTGAGTGATAATTATAAGAAGCAGGGACTAGCCGCTGCAACTCACAGAGTTCGTATGTGCGAACTCGCGTGCGAGAGAACCTCATCATGGTTGATGGTAGACGCTTGGGAGTCCCTGCAGCCGACTTACACAAGAACTGCCAAAGTTCTGGACCATTTCAACCATGAAATCAATGTCAAGAGAGGCGGAGTTCGTACCGTAACAGGCGAGAAGATGGGCGTCAAGATCATGCTACTCGCGGGCGGTGACTTGATCGAGTCCATGGGCGAACCAAACGTTTGGGCTGATGCAGATTTACATCACATTTTAGGTAACTACGGCTGTTTGATCCTTGAGAGAACGGGATCTGACGTACGGTCTTTCCTACTCTCACACGATATCATGTATGAACACAGAAGAAACGTTTTGGTGATCAAACAGTTAATTTACAACGATATCTCATCCACAAAAGTTAGACTATTCCTAAGGCGTAACATGTCCGTTCAATATCTACTGCCTAATTCTGTGATCCGTTACATCCAAGAACACGGACTCTACGTTAACCAAACTGAACCTGTTAAACAGGTAATGGAGAATAAAGACTAATTACAAAAATCTTTAAAGTCGCTTGTAAAATAGTGCATATTTTGTTCTATAGGACAACAATACGTCAGCTTACCAAAAATTGTTTCCTCTCAATCTACATATTCCTTTATGACTGAAATGCCAGACCATTGAAAACCTGTAATTTATTGTTTAGTTGGGGAAACACACCAAAGTTTCGCATCATCAAGTGTCAGTAAAATAATTACTGTCATCAACAAAAATATCATAAAAGACATTAGCTTCTAAACCACTATTAACATAGCAGCATACATCTATCACTATAATTTATTTTAGATAACTAATCAGCTCAATAGCATGAGATATGGACGAATTTAACACTAATAAAACACCTATTTACCGATGTCTCACTTACCTCGAATACAGCAAATTACCACCAAAATTACAAGACCACTATTTAAACTACTGTCAAGCACAATTTGAACTTGAAAGGGCAAGAATTTTATTCGAACGTCAAGGCGGTTTAAAAGGATCGGCTAAACGAAAAGCACAACAGGAAGTTGATTGGTTTAAAAGGACAACAACTTGGTCATATCTTCATGCATATATACCATTGAAAAGGACTGACAGACTTCTCACTTCACAAGAAATGTTTAACCAGGTTGGATCATATTAACTATTTCGCATATTATATAAATATTCAGACACAAAATAAAAGTTCATACATCCATGGAGAATACAGTGCAGGACTTGGCAGAGATACCAGGGACATCCTGGAGACCAGGAGATGCCAACAGGGCATCAAAGAGCTTAAAAGTGTCTATTGAATTTTAGGTCACGTGATCGCATAGCACTATTCAAGATGTAGCTCTTGGTGCTATTTAATGTTAATAAACCATCTCTTTGGATGATGGTATAGCGTTTCCCGAAGGTTTATGGTCTCGCTTAATGATAATTCAGGTTCATGGAAAGATGCTGTGAGTGTCTTATCTATTTTAGTTGCCTGCTATTCCACATACAAGTACTATCGAACCCTGGAAAGATCAAAAATACCGCCTGTAAAGACAGGTGTTGAGGAATTGATAGGGAATACACCATTAGTGCTTATAAAATCGCTATCAAATTTAACGGGATGCAAAATTTACGCTAAATTGGAGCTGTGTAATCCGGCAGGCAGTGCGAAAGACAGAGTCGCTTATAATGTCATTAAGATGGCTGAAAAAGAGGGCAAACTTATTAGAGGGAAACCAGGTTGGGTATTTGAAGGCACCAGTGGATCGACAGGTATCTCAATTGCCATGTTATGCAATGCTCTGGGTTATAAGGCACATATATCGTTACCAGATGATACTTCCAATGAGAAGCTTGCGCTTCTTGAGAGTCTGGGCGCCGTGGTTAACAAAGTGAAACCCGCTAGTATCGTTGACCCAAACCAGTATGTGAACGCGGCCAAGAAAGCTTGCGATTTAGCTATAGAGAAGGGAGAACGTGGCGTATTTGCTGATCAGTTTGAGAACGAGGCAAATTGGAGAATACACTATGAGACAACGGGACCAGAGATTTACAAGCAAACCGATGGTAAATTAGGCGTTTTCATTGCCGGGTGCGGTACCGGCGGTACCATAACAGGAGTCTCTAGGTTCTTAAAGGAAAAGATGAATCAAAAGCCTCTTGTTGTGCTTGCCGATCCTCAAGGTTCTGGTTTTTACAACAGGATAAACTACGGAGTCATGTACGATATGGTAGAAAAGGAGGGAACTAGAAGACGACATCAAGTGGACACCATTGTGGAAGGTATAGGATTGAACAGAATAACGAAAAACTTCCAACTAGGCGAAGCTTACATTGACGAAAGTGTACGTGTAGCCGATGATCAGGCAATCAAAATGGCCAAGTTTCTCATGGTAAATGATGGAATCTTTGCCGGTAGCAGCACAGCAATTAATGCTGTTGCTGCGGTAAAGATCGCCAAGAAAGTACAACCTGGAACGACTATTGTTATAATTGCTTGCGACGCAGGCTCAAGACATCTCAGTAAGTTCTGGAAACTCGCTAAAGGAGTCGATTCCAGCATTACATTAGACCAAGTAATAGGGGAATAGTCAGGATTCATCTCTATTCATAGTAGTTGTGATTTATATACTTAGTATGTTTGACGGCTCAATTTTTCACCATAAAAAGAGGGTATAGAAAGTGAATACTGCACAATCAAGACCATTAAAGAGACAAGTAAACAAGCTTTAAGTCTATAATATGAGCGACATTGTCTATGTGTCACCTCACCTATACTTACTTTCGAAGAAACGGTGGAAAACCGATACGCAAAAGCCTGGTTATATACCAATTTTACGCGCCGATGTGGCTAAGTTCCAGCAATCATTACAGAAACTGAACAAGTCTGTGAATCTGCAGCAGAAAATAAGTGATAATGGGAAGCCTGTTGAAGCTAGGGATCAAACTACAAGTGTTTCTTCAAGCTCAAGAGCGGAAAAAAAAGAAGCCGCTGGTCGGTATCAAAGTCTGAAGCAGTTCTTCCCCATTGGATTGCAACAACACCTCCATACAATCTCGTTACAGGGATTTCCGAATAAACTCTCGAATGACAGCTTAGAAAGATTTTTGTCTGAATGTATCGACCATATAGTGACATGGCAACGACTGGAAGAAAAGGTTGACATAGAGAGTTGGACAAATGTACGGTTTTCCGAGTTACAGACGCAAGATGTTTATTTCAGATTTGGTCAGATTGATGACAAGGTATATGCTATACTGAGCAAGTCATTGGAGATTTTGTTTGCCCTGTCAGCCGACGAATCTGGTAAATATGCAGTTGAATTCCACATTGATTCGAATACAAGACAGTTCATTCAAGATACCAACGTAGAGATAAAGCAAGAAGCGCATGAAGAAATTAGAAATGAGTTATGGAAGCTTCTGACGACACTGGGAGACGCCGATGACAGTAATGGCAAGACTGACGAGGGTATTTTTGATCAGTTTTCAAATTATCAAGTAGATCTCAATACCCTGAGCGACCTTCCTTCAGAGTCTTTACCGCAATTGTGCAAGGATATCATTGATTTCCGAACCAGAGTGGTTAGTATCGAGAGGGAGAAAAGGGTACGTGAATCCTATGAAGAGAACAGGCGTAGGAAACACCAAATGATGAGAATATTCGATCAGATACGGAAAAGTGCAAAAGATAGTTTAGATGAAATTGAAAGTGATGAAAGCGACGATGAACAAACCGAGGATGGAAGTACCAACGAGGACGATCTTTTAATCGAAAGGCAAAGACAAGATCGTATTCAAGAGGAATCACAACTAAGATACGAAGAAGCTGTTCGCAAACTTCGAAACGACATAGAGCCTCGATTAATCTCGCTGCAGAGGGAGATCTCAAGACAGCAAAACTACGAGCAAACATTGATCGATGAAAGACCGCTTCATTTGAAAGAATTGATACACCATGCCAACGACCCTTACTACGACCACCACAGGTCTTTCAAACAAGCTGAAGAAGCAAAGGATGCTGCAGACCGAGACAAATACGGATCTGAAGAGCCAACCGAAACCTTGCCGCCAACCATTGAGACCGCTTCCAAGACCGAGGAACACGATAAACAACCAGAGAAGGCTCCTGAATCCACTTCAGAGCAAGTCAAGATCAAATTTGCGTTCAAGAAAGCCATTGAGAAATCAGTCCTTGAGGCAGACCACGAAGAAGCGACCCAAGACTTGCAGAACATCGAAGAATCACAAACGCCCACGACAAAACAACCTTTACCAGACATTTTACCCTTCCAAGACGAACAACTCGATTCCTACCTAACAAAACTCAACGAGACCCATCTAGTGGATGAGCTAGTCAAAGAGTATCTCGGTGTCTACGAAGACGAGCTGGTTCAGTACATTTTCGACAACATCCGCGAACACAAGAGTAAACAGGTCCTATTGGACGAACTAAAGGAAACATTCGACGAAGAAGCAATCACCATCGTCGACGCCATCTGGTCCAGCAACATCTGGCCATAACTAGCTCCAGAACATCCTACTAGTGCTTCAGCGCTATGGTCTATGAGCTATGATATTTCAAGTCACGTGGCGCAATGATCTAAATTCCAGGTCACGTGACAGGACTGGCGCGATCACTATTTCCCGATTGGGAAGCGGCACGAAAAAGTTAGACATATTTCCAAATCGGGAAATTCTGCCAAGGCCAAATGTTTCAGATTCTAGAACCTCAAGAATTTGAAGAGCAGTTACTTCAGTTGTATTGCCATCGAGAATTGGTAGTGGATGGGATTCTTTGACAAGATTTGTTACACTCACTGTTATTTATTACAAGGTGTCTATTTGGGTTGGATTGTATCTTCTGAAAGAGCCCGATAGCTTTTAATTTGGTCAAGAGACAACAGTGCTGAGGAAGTTTGAACTGTTGGTAGAAAAAACTGTGGATATCCTAGCACATCAAAGTTACGTTGATAATTGCGTAAAGGTTTATTGCAATAAACCTTTGATCCCTTTAAAGGTGGAATATACGCCTTGAAGAATACTATCTGTGTTAACCAACTAAATTATTCATTCCTTTCGCTTTCATTTTACAGGTAATCTGATATTCTTTCCTTCGCTTCCAAATCACGAGCCATGACTGTTCTTTATGGATTTTTACAAGTTGCTTTATTGTTGCAGCTTTCTGAGGCAGCGTTTATTGAGCTCAACAGGGAGAATTCCACTGTTAGTACGTCTTCTGAGAGTATCTATAGGATCGATACAGAGACGCCGACCAGGGGACCGCAGACGACGCTATCAAGTTCTACCAATGTGGTCGTTCCTTCGTCATCGTCTCTTAATTTTGCTCCGCATGAGGAGCCAACGAGCACCAGTAGTGCTGCCTCTAGTACATTGCCGTTCTGGTTAGGAAGTTCGTCTAGTTATTCGGCTGTGACGGTTAATCAACCGACCACGTCGTCGCAGAATGGCTTCCAGTGGGAAAACATCTTTTCTACGAGCTCATCAAGTCCGGTTTACGTCATCTCCTCGGAGGTGCCAAGCAGTAGGAAGACCAACGAACAAAACACCAAGACTACCGTCTCGTTCAACTCTGAGTCTTCGCCATTTGTGTCATCTGTCTCCACAGCTCCAGGCGTCGCACCCACTGACCAAGCTCTGTCCAGCTCCAGCTCGACGACTGACCACAGCAGCGAGACCAGCTCGCAAAGCCCGATAGCACCATGGTGGAGGACATCTACTTCAAGCCCTTCGAAAATAGGTACGTGGACAGTGTCCTCCCCAGCTACAAGTTCTGACTTCTGGACTCCTTCGAATCCGGCTTTCTCGCACACAACAACTACGTCTGGTTCCCAACCCTACGTTTGGTCTACACCTTCCAATTCGCCTTCAGAAGTTTACACAATTTCCTCAGAGTTTTCTGCGCCGCTGGTTCAACCCTCCATAACTTCATTGTATTCCACGCTGAGTTCCTTGAACCCCTCCACTTCTCAAACGCCGGAAACTTCCTCTACTACTTCTGTTATACCAGTTAGTTGGTCAGCTACCTCTGTGGCTTCTGCTCAATCATCTGAAACATTTTCCAGCTTTGCTATTTCTCAAACCACTTCGTCATTGTCAGTTCCTCCAGTTACCACAAGTTCGACATTATCAGACTCGACATCACTCCCTCCCTTGGCCTCAGGAGTGGCATCGTCCACTCAGGATGTTTCATCGTCCTCTTCATCGACCATTACGGAAATCACATTATCTTCGGAATCTCAAACAACGTCATCAACCTCGATTTCATCCTCTGAACCAGCGACCTTGTCTTCCGTTCAATCATCTCAATTTGTTGCAGCATCATCAGAATCCAATTCAGTGAGTACTGCGGAGGAATCCAGTACAACCATATCGTCTTCTTCAAGCTTTACCTTGACTGCAACACCTTCTCCTCTTACTTCGAGTTCTTCTGAGTCGCTTTGGAGTACCGAGTATACCTCTCAACAATCATCGGTGGTGAGTTCCTCCTCTATCCCTTCTGAACCGGACTCACAATCCCCAACTACAGAATCCCCGATTACTTCTGAGCCCATCAGCGTTACCTCTTTGCAAATGGTGCCAACCTCATCGTCATCTCTAATATCACCATTGGTTACCTCATCCTCTAGTGAGACTTACACGACTTCAACGAGCTCCCCTATCCCTGAGTCCTCTACGGAAGGATACATTGATTCAACAAGTTCGTCAGTAACGGTGGCTTCCACGGAGAGTTTGATACCAACCGCCTCATCAGATACAGCCTCTTCCTCAGTTACTTCTTCGGAAAGTTACGTGAGTTTATCCAGTTCGCCGGTACCTGTTACATCAACAGGAAGTTACGTGATACCTAGTTCATCGCTACCTGTCACCTCAACTGAGAGCTATGTGATACAATCCAGTTCATCGACTCCTGTTACTTCCACAGAGAGTTCCACAGAGAGTTATGTCACACCATCCACTTCCTCAGTGCCTGTTACGTCCTCGGAGAATGATATGCCATCGTCCACTTCGATGATATCACTAACCTCTACGGAGAGTAGCGTGTCCCCAAGCAGTTTATCCGCGCCCGTTTCTTCAACGGAAAGCTACACCGCTACAACAAGTTCCTATGTGTCAAGTACCTCAGAGTCATCTTCCGAGTTCACAACTTCCTCTCTAGTCCCACCAACTTCTAGCTTATCTCAGTCTCAAGGATCATCAACCACTGATGTTCAGAATTCTCAGACATCTTCAGCCTCCGACTTAAGCACTTCTAGCACAATATCCGGCATTGCTCCCGTTTCATCTTCAGCGTCCACAGTCACTGAGGAGCCAAGCACACGTTCATCATTGTCGAGTTCAACAGGACTTCCAACCAGCGAGCTGTTATCTCCAGAATCATCATCCTACTCTTCTTCTGCATCATCATCTCAGTGGGCAAGCTCGGAAATAACAGTCCCATCTTCTATCCCTAGCGTTCTAATCAGCAGTCAGAGCTCAATCCAAAGCTCCTATTCGGATTCTTTATCCGCTACGAGCGAGAGCACCTTTGAGTCCTCTGCCACGGCTTCGCCTACTTCTGTCTCAGACGTTGCACCGGTAACGCAACAGCCTTCGAGTACCTCAAGTTACTCTTCAACCTTCATTTCTCAACCAAATTCGCCAGCATCCACGGCTGCCTCGTCTTCTCCCCCTGTGGTTTCACAACCTTCTGCCTCGTCTTCAACAATCTCTAGTGACAGAGGGTGGATACCTACACAAATTGTGACTCAAACTGCGCACCAAACAGCAAGTGCCACTGGTTCTCAAGCTACTGCAACGTTGCCTCAAGCGATTGCTGCAGCTACCCAGGTCGCTCAACCTAACGGTTACTCGCTTATAACGCTAGGGTTCAAGAGTGCTCTAAACTATAACTTTGTCGTTTCCAATCCTATTTCATCAGCTCAAATTTTCGCCTTTTTACCAGAGATGTTGACGACGCCTTTCGAGACATATCAGAATATTTCAGTTTTGCAGCTCGTACCTCTGCAAGCAAAGTCCATCAATTATTTGGCAACTGTTGCTGAGGTGTACTTCCCGACCTCCGAGATATCAGCACTTTCAGAGTTAATCTTGAATTCATCAAGTGCTCTGTATACGGCAAATGATGGACCAGCCAAATACTTAGCTTACCTGATTGATCCGTCGATACCTCTCACTGGACTTTTGTCAACTGATGCCGTGAACTCTGGTTCGGGATCCACTGATCAATCTCAATCCGGAGTTGCTGGCTCTACAAACTCAGGTGCTGATTCTAACACTGGTGCTTTGGGCTCTTACTTAAAATCCACAAACGGTGGAGGAGGCAATGTCTCTTCTAACAAATCTCGAATCATAGGCCTCGTCGTTGGTGTCGTCGTTGGTGGTTGCACATATATTGCCCTAATGATTCTGCTAATAAGATACTTTATCATTAGACGCCTTGCAGCGAAGAATTGCAACAAAGTGACAGACGATTCTAGCGATAATAGCAGTGACTCAGGCAGCGACAGTTATTCTCAGGGACAGGAAAAAGCTGTAATCAATGATCAGGAATCAATAACCCCCTCTATGAGAATCAATAATTGGATGAATGAAAGCCATTATTACGATGTCGCTGGACCCGACATCAATGTGGCTCACATCGGCAAGAAAGCTACTACAGTTCCCAAAATTTCCGGACCAATTGCTTCCCAAAATTCTTTAGGATGGAATGAAGTCTGATTAAGCTCTGAAGAACTTGTTTGCGAATCGTTCATTTCCATGTTCTCTTAATCAAGTTTTCAGCTTTGCAAGATATCTATATCCTCATGTAACATTTATAAACATTTAAACGATACCCAAGAGCCATAGCTTAATTACATGCACCTTTATCCAACTTGGCGGCGTTTGAGACTTTCTTGCAGGGCAACAGAACCTTCTCCTTAGGCTTTCAAATAGTCAACGATGCATTGGAAAGTCTTCTTTGGTTCTTCCACCGTCATATTGTGACCAGTATTAAACTCACGGACTACTGCGTTTGGATAGAATTGTCGTAGCAAACTGTAATCGTCTTTGATGAAACAAGATTGCAATCCTCTCATGAAAAGAACAGGTCTAGGAGTTGAAGTTTGTAGGAGCCCTTGGCTATTATCTGTTCCGTGCAAATCTGGCCATCCTCTAAGCATATCTAGAAGATCTGGAAACTGCTTTAACGGCAAATAATAATCAATGTACCGATCTTCAGTTAGATGGTGAATTGCGTCGCTTTCATGAGGGATATCATTTTCTTTGACTCTGAAGAATCCGCTTGCAAAATAGAGCGATGGATCGCCGTTGTTGACCTTGTTTGCTGGCAAAGCTCGGAAATGGTCTAGTAGAACGTTTTTCCAACCGGGACTACCTCTTTCGATCTTGATCTCTCTGTTAACAATTTTCATAATTAAAGCATAATTTTCCAAAACTACGGAATCCAAGTTAGGTGTCTCATATGGCGGTAAATCTATCGAAATACATTTCTGAATATTGATTTCGTGGCAAAGTGTAGTAAGAAGACCAATCTTACCTCCAATGGAAAATCCTAACAAATTCACTGGTCTTTCTGGCCCGAGATTGGTTTTGATGAAATTGATAACATCTTTAGCATAGGTCATGAAATCATATGGAAAAGCTTGTGGTGAGTCCCCATGGTTCCTCAAGTCGATTGAGTATACATCCATATTCAAATGGTTCGCCAGTGGTCCGCTAAGTGAGCGGAACATCGCAGAAGAGCCAAAAATTCCATGAATATTGATCAAAACCGGTTGTGAATCGGAACCACTTTTCCCTGCAGTTGATGTGGGTTTTACATGACGAAAAGCCAAATCTACCACATCTTTGGTAGCTATTCCCCCAGTAGATAGAAACCGTTTCATTTGCTGGAGTTTTTCAACTATTATGCCGATAGATCTTCAAAAGCTTACCGAAAGCTTAAATATTAACTTTCGTTCCTGCGGACAACATACTTGAAACATGAAGGCATCAAGTTTCGAAGTAAATATAAGTAAACGGAATGTTCATATCCCAAATATAGCTTCTGGATAGCTAGAATGTCACGGTTGAGGAAACTTGATAGAAAAATTCTGAGTGGAAGAGCCACCGATCGCGACGAGGAGATTCCAGATCATCCGATGGACAGCGAAGAGCAGGAGGAGCTGATACAGAAGTTCGAAGCGAATAACACTCTGCTGAATAAGAAATGTGCAAATGTGCTGTCGCTCATCTACCTGTTATTTTCTGGATTTTGTATTATGCTAGCCGGTAGCACACAAGGACGAGAAAGAGGGCTGCTCGTACTAATAGCACAATCCATCATCTGTTCCATGATTCTGGCGCGATATGAGCTTATGCATACCTATGCCATCTTCAGAAGGTACTCTATTCACATTGATAATTCCAGAATCCAAAAACTCAATATAGTTCTTATTGTTTTAATCGAATGGATCGGATTTGAAGGTCACAATGGCTGGAAGATGTTTATGTTTCATCAATTACCTCTTGTTTTATTCCTGATAACCAAAATTTTGAAGAAGTGGTCGATTGAAATGGAAAAGGAGCTGAACCAGTTGCGCAAAATGAAGTACAAGTATAAAAACGCTTGAAATTGGTCATCCATTAGCTTCCCTCTTCGCTATCTGAAACGAAACGTGCTTTGTTTGGCTTTTCCGATATTTCATCACTTGGTAAACTGTTGTCGCTGTGGTATCATCCGAGATAAGTTTAATCAGGATTGGCAGCAAAGCGGAAGAGTTACTCAATGCATATGATATCGGGCCAAGTGCTGATTCTTGAGACATAAACCGCTTTCTCGCGGTAGCTGAGAACACAAAGGGAAACCGAAATTCCAGCTGTGAAATGAATAATGAACAGAGATATTCGTTCAGTTGCGGTAAAAATTCATCAATCAGGAGATATGGCTCACAAGAAAAGCACATCTCCACATTAATTCTAAGCCCTTTCAAAACAGATACGTGAGGCAAGTTCCGCATATGCGAACGATTCTCGATCGGTTTTTCCAATAGTGTGCAAACTTTCTCTGAATTCCACACCTGGCAAGTCAAATCTAGCTGTATAGTCCCACCAGTGGATGAAAACTGTAACTCGTAAAACAACTGGTGCCAAAATTTAACCCCATTCTGCAGATAGACCATTATCTGACAAGCCAACTGTTCAATATCACAACTACCGGGGCCTTCAACAGCTCTAAAGTTAAAAATAAACTAAAAATGCCACCAACTGTTAGTTAAAGCTAAAGTTAACATGAATACGACGATCAGAATTGCATACTTTTAACGTTTCTGGCTTCATAGGCGGCAGAAAAATAGTATTGGTATCATCGACAATAGCCGCCGAGCTAACACTTTCTGTTTCGACTTCACTAGACCATTTTGAGATAACCTGATTAGATTCATTAGCCAAATAAGTGCTATCAAAGCCTGTAAAACCCATATCAAGCCTATTTCCAATTGTTTAAAGCTAGTTACAAAAAATAATGGTTGCTAAGAGATTCGAACTCTTGCATCTTACAATACCTGAGAATTCCAAAGTGTACAGTTTTGCTGCACACAAGAATCGAACCGACTCTTGAATCAGGCGCCTTAGACCGCTCGGCCAAACAACCATACAAATTTGTTGAAATTTTAAACAAATAGAAGGGTATAGGGAACATGTTAAAACATGATTTTGACCTAACTAAAGAGTTTAAACATATGGAAACTTCTGTTTAAGTCTCATATCGGTTGTTGATCAATCCAACTTGGTCGATAGTTTATGGAATTATGTTGTGCTTTCCACACGTGCAGTTTTATATGCTTTAAGACGAGGAACAAAAAATTCGTCGAAACGCAGCAGGTTTGCCTAAAGAGACGCTGGGATAACTGGAAGCAGTTGTAATCAAGGCAAAGCCGTCCCGTTGGTTCACTCAAGCCATTGGCGATAGTGCTTTGCCTTCACATATACCCTCACTTGTTAGAGGCAGGTGAATTAATTGGCTAGAATGATTCATCAAATGGCACCATGGGTGCCAACTTTTATCCAATCGACGAAGAACAATACGCAACGATTCTTACCCTTCCAACTAGCTACTATTGATAAGAAGGGACAGAGACCTCGGTGTCGGACGGTGGTATTCCGCGATTTTCTGTTCAAAGACAAGAGGACGAACATTTTAACGTTTAACACCGATATAAGAAGCGGGAAGATTGAAGAGTCATTTGGCGGTGATTTGAGCAACACGACGCCTGCAGAGGCATGTTTCTATTTCCCGGAAACTATGGAACAGTACAGGTTCAGCGGGGAGTGTTTTATCGTCTCTGAAAAACATTTGAATGTGCTACCTGAGTTGGCTCGCCGCTACGGTATACTGTCTCCAAGCGTATGCGGCCACCACAAGGAAGATCTGTACCAATACGAAGCCGAGCTTGACGAAGAGGAAGAGGCCAGACAGAACGATTCCCGTAGCGTAGGAAATAACAAGACACAGGAAGACAACACGCAAACCAACCGTTTGTTAGAGCCAACCGATTTCCAACCCCCAAGCACAAAAGAATGGAACATGGAGGTAAGAAGACAATGGCATTCCATATCAAGAACGTCCAGATCTCAGTACCGCAAGCCCGTGCCGGGGAAACCCATCACGAGCGAGACCAGCAAACAACTCGACAAGATCCAGCGAGGGGTAGACGGCACAAGCGAAAACGCTGGTTTGGATAATTTCGCTGTTGTCTGTCTTTGTATTGAACAAGTCGACTACTTAAACCTAAAAGGTGGCAGTGGTGGAGAAAGAGCAATCTTCTCAAGAGTCTCCGATGAGCACAACATAAATATAGAGTGCTGGGATGAAGAACATGTTTGCCCATGAATCTATATGCGTTTTTCATGCACAACACAACGAGATAAACGACAACGATAAAATGTAATGTAGAGATGATGCTTTTACAAGAAGAATCTAACTAGTGACGAATATATACGTACCAATAGCAATCAAATGCCTAGCTGGCAACTTTCGGACCACCATCGCCATCTTATATCTCTTGCTGAGGTCGCGCCAGAAGGCGGGATACGGCGTATTGCTGGCATCGCGCGCGGGACTGTAGCCTTATAATACCTTCAAGAACAGATATGTTCTGTCAAGAGTCTTATAGGAGTTCTTGTAGACGTATCCTTATCAGAGCCATCAGCAATGGCGGGACTGAAAGGATATCCCTGCTTATCCTGTGAGAAGGGAAAAGTATAAAAGCAGTAGTCTTGTTGAGGGATACCTTGGTATCCTTAACTTGAGATATCGAGTCAAACGATTATTATATTCAAGATGACCAGTATTAATTATTATCCAAATGAGCCAACTAAACCAATTGTTAAGACTTCGAATGTTCCAGGTCCAGAATCACAGAAGCAATTAGAGCAATTAGATAAGGTTTTTGATGCAAGAGCAGCTTATTTTGTTGCAGATTATGAGAAATCCGATGGTAACTATATCTTTGATGTGGATGGTAATGCCTACTTGGATTTGTATGCTCAGATCGCATCGATCGCACTTGGTTACAATAATCCGGCTTTGATCAAGGCAGCTCAATCTCCGGAAATGATTAGAGCTTTAGTGGATCGTCCAGCTCCAGGGAATTTCCCGTCTGCAGATATGGCCAAGATTTTGGCCAAGATTTTGCAATTTGCTCCCAAGGGACAGGACCATGTTTGGTCCGGTCTTTCTGGCGCTGACGCCAATGAACTTGCCTTCAAAGCTGCCTTCATGTACTATCGTGCTAGGGAGAGAGGCTATGAGACTGAGTTCTCCGCTGAAGAAAATGTCAGTGTGATGGAAAACGCGGCTCCGGGTGCTCCGGATCTTGCAGTGCTTTCTTTCAAGAAGGCATTCCACGGTAGACTGTTTGCATCTGGTTCTACCACAGTCTCCAAGCCTATCCACAAGCTGGACTTCCCGGCTTTCGACTGGCCTCACGCTGAGTATCCAACCTACAGATACCCACTGGAGAAATACGAGGAAGAAAATCACAAGGAAGATGACCGTTGTCTGGAGATCGTTGAGCAGTTGATCAAAACGTGGAAAAGCCCAGTGGCTGCTTTGATCATTGAGCCAATTCAATCAGAAGGCGGCGATAACCATGCCTCCAAGTACTTCTTACAGAAATTGAGAGATATCACATTGAAATACAACGTGGTTTACATTATCGATGAAGTTCAAACAGGTGTTGGTGCTACGGGCAAAAACTGGTGCCACGAATACGCCGATATCCAACCACCAGTCGACTTGGTCACATTCTCCAAGAAAATGCAAAGTGCAGGCTATTTCTTCCACGACCCCAAATTCATTCCCAACAAACCTTACAGACAGTTCAATACCTGGTGTGGTGAACCGGCAAGAATGATCATCGCTGGTGCTATTGTCCAGGAGATTATCGACCACGATTTGACCTCACAGGTAAACCGTGTCGGAGACTACCTCTTCAAGAAACTCGAAGCTTTACAAACCCAGTATCCAGCCAAGTTCCAAAACCTTAGAGGCAAGAACAGAGGTACTTTCATCGCCTGGGACTTACCGACCCCAACAGAAAGAGACACTCTACTAAAGAAATTACGGTTGCACGGTTGCAACGTCGGTGGATGCTCTACAAACTCGGTAAGATTGAGACCAACCTTGACTTTTGACGAAAAGCATGTTGATATTTTCATTGATGCTTTGTCCAAGTGTGTAACCGAGCTATAAGCATATGCTCGATCCAATGTATACTATACTTCAAACTATCAAGTCAGCTATGTAGATCAGATAATCGATACTCAATACGACTATTTCTGATATTTTTGATGAACGGTCAAAATAGCCGCCGAGCTCGATTTTTTTCGGCACAGTATATAAAGGAGCCGCTGATCGCAGGGAAAGAGACATGTAATAGTCTATACCACTATGAAGATTAAGTGATTTCAAGCCATTTAGCGGTAGTATAAACCAGTAGTATAAACCACTACTAAGCGTAATGAGAAGGTTGCGTCGCATTTCTGGACTTCAGGAAGGGGTTATCTGTTTGACCAGATCAAGTGGTGAGGCAGGCTTTGAAGCTGGCTATTGGGAGAACCAGATGGGATGCTAAAAGCCAAGGCAAGATGGATGGTGATGTTGGCAAGATTTCTAGCTATCTATAATGGGTATTGAAATTTGGGTGTGATGTATGGGTTTTTACAGTGTCCGCGCCTTCACCTTAAGAAGGTGAGTTCGAAGAAATAGGACTTGATTGAGAGCTAGTCTAGTTGGAGAAGTAGCGATTGGAGGAGTTTAGCCATGTCTCAAGTTGAATTTTTGCTCACTGTAGGCAAACTGGATGCTTCTTTGGCACTTTTAACCACTGACGATCACCATGTGATAGAGTTTCCAACTGTACTGTTACCAGATGATGTTAAAGCTGGTTCAATTGTTAAATTAGCCGTGTCGCAAACGTTTGAAGAGGAGAGGAAGCAGAGAGAATTGTTTAGGGAGATTCAGGCCAAGATTATGGAGAAATACGGTACCCAAAGACCTTCACCACCTGTGTTGAAAGTGGTTAATGTGACTCAAACTAGCTGTGTTTTAGCGTGGGAACCTTTACAATTGGGATCAGCTAGTTTGAAATCTTTAGTTCTCTATAGACAAGGTGTACGCTCTACTGTGATACCTTGTCCGCTGAAGACGAACACAACGAAAATATCGGGATTGTCAGTTGACACCGATTATGAGTTTGAATTGAAATTGACGACAACATCAGGACAACTATGGTCGGAGAAAGTCAAGATGCATACTCATAAGATGACCGATATGTCGGGCATAACGGTTTGCCTTGGTCCACTGGATCCCTTGCTCGGAATTTCTGGCGCTCAAATTGCGCAGAGCTTGTCTCAAATTGGTGCTAGACCCATCCAGAACAAAGTGGCTATCGATACAACACATTTTGTCACAAATGATATCGAGAACGATGATGATCCGGAGCTTATTAAAGCTAAGAATAGCAATATTCCAATAGTTAGACCTGAATGGGTCAGAGCTAGCGAGATGGAACGAAGAATAGTTGGTGTTAGAGGTTTTTACCTAGATGCGGATCAAGGTATCCTGAAGAGTTATCAATTTCCACCTGCTACAGAAGAAGCTAAGGCCCTTTTCGCTAAGTTAAAGGCTGACGAAACAACTGGTAAGATCAATTGCGAGAAGGAACTGCCCGAACCTACAGAGACTGAGCAGTCTGAGAGCTTCCAAGATGTCAAGAAGGAAAACGAAGAAAGTTCTCGAATAACTGAGAAGGATCTCAAAGAAGCAGCAGAGCCACCAAGCAGCGAATCACTTGAGCAAGATGACGTCGATCACTCGCAGACATCGAGGTCGAGGGAAATTACAGATTCGGAAATTCAGGAATCTCTGGACGCCACAAGGAGTGAGATGAATGAGACTGCTTCACAGCAGGAGGCTGCGTCGTCGATGATCACCAAAGATGAGAACGCTGATACGATAACGGAAGGAGACGTGCCTGCTTCCGAAACGGCCGCTGGCAATGAAGCGCATGAGAGATCAGTTGCGAACCCTGCCGATGTCAAAGAGAACGCCACGCCGGTCGAAGCCACAGATAGTCCTGCTGAAGGGCATGAGGAAACAGGTTCTGATCAGGAACAAACCGGCAAATCCGCTGAGATAGCAGAAGCTGAAGAGACGCCTGAACCCGCTGCAACGGATGATACAGCAAATGCTGAAGAGAGTACGTCTGAGCCCGCTGCAACGGATGATATAGCAAAAGCTGAAGAGACGTCTGAGCCCGCTGCAACGACCGAGATAGCAGAAACTGAAGAGATGTCTGAATCCGCCACACAGAAGGAAAATGCACCAGAACAACCAGTCGAAACAAGCGAAGCCCCGCAGGCTGTTCCTGCGTTTGAAATATCGACAAGTACAGAACCAGAGATCACCGAAACTATCGAACCTGCAGTCTCACATGAACCAGAAGCTACTCCTGAGGCGGACAGCAACGAGAGCGAACCAAACGTTACCCAAACCGAAGTTGGAACCACTAAGAAGACAACCAAGAAGAAGAAGAAGAACAAAAAGAAGAAATAAACTTGGCAACTCTAGGCATCTATGTATAATATACAAAGGATTAACTACCATTACTCGCCAAACAACCTTCTAACCCTTTTCAACACAGAATCCTTCTCTGGGTCGTATGGATGGTCCTTTGATGGTATCTCAAGAATAGCTGGGAAAGCACTGGTAAAATTATCCACATGAGATCTGATCAATTCCGCGATATGCTGGTTAATCAACAAGATGGCAATGTCGTCACGGTCTGTGGTAAAGGTATCAAATGCCTTAGTGATTTGTTCACGAGTTGACTTTCCCTCCTGGTACACATAGAAGTTCTTATCCTGGGTCTCTGGAGTTATTTGACCGACTCCAGCAAGCAACAACCCGGTCGTGGTGTCTTCGTCAGCAATTGCAGCTATCAGAGTACGCTTCTCAGACATTTGGGTACTTCTACAACGGTTCTTACTGCAAGCTAGTGGTTATACCCTTGTAAGATGGTTTTACAACCAACGCGATTGAAAATTGCAGTACTAAGAGTACGAAGAAAGGATCAATTGAGAGTCCCGGAACTGGTTGAAATGAACCGTTGTGGTACCTTGAGACCCATTGTGACTCGAAAGTTTAGTACCGGTCATGGTGTTGTATGGTCCGGACATAACAAGTGGTCTACTATCAAGCACGATAAGGCAAAGAATGATGCCGAGAGGAACAAATTGTTTAGTAAATTTGCCCAGCGAATCTCGCTGGCTGTGAAACTTGGTGGCAGCAGTGACCCTGGTTTGAATATACGACTCGCTACAGCGATTGAACTGGCGAATAAGAATAATGTTACCAAGAAAGTGATCGAGAATGCGATTAAGAAGGGATCTGGAGCCAGTGCCACCGCCAAGGGCGGCGCTGGCATGGAGATGTGTGTTTACGAAGGTATGGGACCAGAAGGTGTAGCTTTTATCGTCGAAGCTCTCACCGATAATAAAAATCGAACCATTGGGCTCGTTAGAAGCGCATTCACTAAAGCTAACGGTTCAATGACCCCGACACTATATTTCTTCGACAAACGTGGCTACGTCATGGCAAATCCGCCACCAGAACTCCAGGACAACGATGACCGTCTGCTCGAGCAATTGCTCGAGCTAGACGGTGTCCAAGACCTCGAAACCACAACACAAACATGCAAGATTATCACAGAAACCACCGCAACCAACACAGTGGCCTCTGCATTGAAACAGCAAGGTTTCCAAATCACAGAACTCGGCATCGAGTACGCACCAAAGAATGAAATGTGTGTCACCGTAACAGATCAAGACGCACTACAACGCATCAACAAGTTTCTCACAGTGCTCCAGGACATTGACGAGGTTACAGACGTCTACACGAACCTTCAACAGACCTGAAACAAACACGAAACGGCTATTGTAAATAGTATTGTTTAAATTCTTGCCCATACTGGAAAATTCTTCGTGTTTAAGCCGAAAGAAGGCTTCGTTCTCCTAAGTGATCTGAAGATCTATAGTTATAGATAGTAGTTGATCAACGATCTGTTAGTTAAAGAGTTAAGTATTGGTGTTAGTGGATTGGTTAAGTGTTGGTGTGTTGCAAAATTTGATCGATGGTGTGTCGAGCTAGAGAGGTTAAATTGTTGGTTGTGTTGACATGGTTGTGCCAGATCGAGATGGTTAGTGGTCAATTGACGGGTGTTAATAATGGTACTAGTTCTTTAGTGGTGTCAGATACGTTGAGTTTTGGTAAATCGAGTTTTTTATCATCAGCAAGTACAAGTGTGGCAGCAACGTCTTTTACATCGATTGCCTCGTCGAAATCAGCATTGGAGTCGTCATCGTCGTCTTCGTCGTCATCGTCGTCTTCGTCGTCATCATCTTCGTCGGTTTCCGTTTCTTTATCGAGTGTTTTATCGACTACGACCTCTAGTGTTTCGTTGAGTTCTGTTAGCTCTACGAGTGATTCTTTTAGTTCTTTCAGCTCTACGAGTGATTCTTCGAGTTCTTTTAGTCCGACAAGTTCGTCTAGTTCTTCATTGCTGGCGTCTTCGACGGCCAGCAGTTCGACGACGACGACGACGTCGTCGTCGACACCTGCTGTGACAAGCGGAGCGGTCTCATCAGACGTTAGGGAGACTATTACGAGCATAATCAGCGGAAAGACAGTGGTTTCTAACCTCTATACCACTTATACTTACACGGCAGACGCAGGTCAAAAGAGCCAAACGTCTCATGGACTCTCCAAGAAAAACAGGAACATTGTGATCGGGTGTGTGGTTGGTATTGGTGTTCCGCTGATAATAATAGCTCTGTTGCTCATATACTTCTTCTGTGTTCAGTCCAAGAAGACCGATTTCATAGACTCAGACGGTAAAGTTGTCACGGCTTACCGGGCCAACAAGCTGACCAAATGGTGGTATGCATTGCTGGGTAAGGACATTAGCGATAAATACGAATCGAAATCGCCACTCGGGAATTCAAACTCACCAATTTTGGATGAAGAGGAAGATGGCCACTCTTTTCATGCACAAAATGACGACGGTGTAGTCGACTCTACAACTAACAGTGCCGGAGGCGCTCATTCTAATGATTTGATGTTGGAAGAGGACAAATATTACGATGAAGATGGAAACGAACTAAATGCAAGAAACTATTGAACATATGCAGGGTGCAGTTTCTTCTCTTTAAAAAAGGATATAATTATTCATAGATGATCTTCCCATGTTTACAATTCACCAAGGGACCGCTGGTCCTTCCCACAACGTTGAGCAACAATTTGCTCGATTATACTGGGCTGCGCCTTTGTCGACGCATAGTAAGCTGTCAATTTCAATACTGACATTGATTCTATACCACGGCGTAGAGCATTGATCGAGTCCCGCAATTCAATCAGCTGTAAATCATCTAATCGTGTTGGTCTCTTAGAATGCCAAGATTTACGTCATTCGGAATGTCAACGATCGTTGCTGTGGCAACCAACATTGGCGCCAAGAGTTAAAACTGAAATCGCTATAGAATAAACGATAAATATCAGAATTGGAGCTTCCACTACACACTGTTATGACTGAGATTCCTACGTGTGTTAGTCAAACTCAGTCCCAATCAAAAAGATGATTGAAGACCGCATAATTCGCTATCCGTATATATATTGTACGCCTGATATCAATACTGGATTTCCAATTGGTGCTAGAGATCAAATGTTTTTAGACTAATCGTCGTGCAGTTCCGGCAGTATTATAGATCTCAGTCAGAATAGGTGAAAACCAATTCATATGACAGCCTGCTATTCACTATCTCATTCTGAACTCACTGTTCAAGAATCAATGGGTAATTTATGAAGAAGCGGTATTCATAAGGACATGTAAGATGCAAGCATGAGAAATAAAACTATAGGATGTTTTACATCCTCTTTAGATGATTTAATGGGACAGCAATAACATGTTTACCGCAAGAGCTACAGTTTGCAGTAAAGAATTCTGAATTGACGGCATATATCAAACAGTGATATTAGCATTGGCATCATGATGAAGTGGTTGCAGACCTTAAAAGCGACTTAATTTTGACCCTTTGGACACAACGGAATGGACATTAATAACCAAGACGCTGTGGATTGCGAGTATAGTCCGTTTACGGCTAAACTCCACAGGTTTGGCATTCTATCGTCACCTAGCTGAACAACGAGAGTAACCACTGATATCCTATACCATACGATTTCAATCTTCACTTCGTCAGTTGCAAACCATCACTGGTCTTGTTTTCCCTAATCAACATACGCCGTCGACAACCTGCTTGGCCAGATGCAATACCGGAAGGGCTATATGAAATGCTATCAAAGCTTACTGAACTACAGAAAAGAACGAGATATAGACATAATTACTAGCTGATAAACCGTAGACTTAAATTTAACTTTCAACAAGTTAACCATCCGCGATAGTTTAATGGTTAGAATGGGCGCTTGTCGCGTGCCAGATCGGGGTTCAATTCCCCGTCGCGGAGATTTTTTTGTTCTTTATTGACAAGCGAATGACATCTTCAACTTGACAGGATGGTAGCCAAAATTCTACCACTGGGCTTGATTCTGCTATTCATATAGTAATATTAATCTATCTGCGATTCAATAACCTTTGAAAATCTGATCGATCTCTTTGATGACGTCTATGTGAACAATTTCTCCCTTCCGAGTCACCACAGTTCCCTTCTTGAACATTTCCGGTTCATTATTATAGTTGATCCCACATTCTTTAAACAGAATTTCCTGTTTCTCGTTGCTTAGCGTACCACATAACCTATTCTCTGCCTGCTGTGTCGTCAATCCGCATTTTAAAACCAATTGCCAGAAAACTGTATTGTACAAGTTATTAATATGCGTATCGACAAATCTCCAACTCAAATAATCCTTCACCGTTGCAAGATTCGGATAAACCACACATCTAGAATCGAAAAACGGTAAATGTTTAAAATCCAACTCTCTATCAGTGAAAAATTTCGACCATAATGCCACATACTGTGATGTGAACAGACTTACAAACAACGTTGCAATCTTATCCCGTCGTCTATTATACAAATTCGTGTCTTTCTTGAGAATAAAAGAATATTCATCACTTTCACCATATGCCACTATAACTTCATTCTTATAATGAACCACTACATTCTTTGCAACAGCATTCATCAACTTCAATGCTCTAATATCATTGGGCTTCTCAAATTCATAAAATCTTGAAAATTCATGAAATTTCTTACCATCAATTCGTACCACTATATAGCATTGTGGTAACAGCACATCATGTCTTTCAAACTCTTTAACATATTCAAACCTTGACTTGGCCATAGCTAAGACTGGTCTCTTTATATACTCATCATCAAGTCTTTGATATTTCGATGCCCAGCTTTTTTTTCACCTTCTATGACGTATAGAAAGAATATCAGGTAAATCCAAAGGGTTCACCTCTAATGGATCTTCAATTGATAAAGATTGACTGAGTTTACAAGTTTTAAAGAGTCAGTGGTGGTTTAGACGTTTACTATGGTTCGTAAGATTAAGATTGTTCAGAAGAAAGCAACCAAAAAGACTTGGGGACCTTTACAAATTCAAAAAATTATTTGGATTGTAGGACATGCTATTACGTTGGGGCTGGGATCATTGTTCTGTGTGACTTATATTTTACAATCCTTGATTTTTTTCAAATATAGGTCCTGGAAATGGCTATTTATGAGATTGAATAAATCTTACAGTTATTTTAATGGTCCCAGATGGTACCATTTATTGTTGAGATGGACACCTCAATTGATATATCGATTAGCTATTGTCGGAGCTTTTATGTCTTTGGGTGTCACAAGCTATCAGAATGCACACGGATTGCATCCGCAATGGTACGAAATGTTTAGTGCTGAAAATTTCCAGTATTTGGTGATTTCGGTGTTTTGGTTCTTTACTCAGGCGTCTGTCTTCAAGTTACTTCCTTTGATGTTGTTGAGTTATATGCATCTGATTAATTGGAAGCAGGAAGTTAATGGGATTAAAGATAGTGATGCAGTTACGAAGAAAAATGCAGCTGTGTTGCGAGCACTCGCAGTGGCAGAACTGTTGATACCAGTTTCGCTAGCATTGAATACTATTTTGCTGAATAGTGGTGCATCAGGCGCGGTTTTAGTGTTTTATCTGGGGATTTATTGGTTAAGGATCAATTTCTCGCCTTACATGCAGATAATGATGCTCAAAGTATTGACCATGTTGGATCCAAAGATTCCACCAAAACGTGCTGAGCAATGGGGGATCATCAAGAAGTTCATTTACAGCAAGGTACAGGATCATGAGAGGAGGAAGGCAGAGATTGAAAAAACTGCCTGATCACTACAAGAATAAGATCTTTACTGTTTGTATCAGATAATAGTAAGCTTTGGTAAATTGAGTTTTCTTCCTTCTTGTTTCAGAAGCAGAACTGAATTAAAATGTTTATCATCATTTAAACAAGATCTTACGCATACTGTGAAGTTTAACAACGTTGATAATTTGCAAAATGTATAATCAAATTCAGATGGTGATGCATGTATTTTATCCATGGCACATATTCATGAGAATCATCGCCGGATACTAAAAGACAATTGTGGTTGTCTATTCATCTTAATGGTATTGCATATCATCGCTGTATCATGAACTCATGAATTCACAGTTTGCATGGAAATCAATGATTTGGAAACGATCATAAACGAAGAATTCCTAATTAACAATATGTCCTGCATGTACATCCTCAGTAAAAGATATTAAATATCAGTTTATTGTAATCATTTTTTTTCCAAATCATATAGATCTCCAGTTAATGATCAGCAACAATAGTATACCATTACCACCAAGCAATAGTCTACTATCAATCGCTAGCAATCTCTTTCACTAAAGGAAAAGAATCTTGTTATGTACTAGTCAACCTCTCCTTATATAGGTCAATCTCTTGAAAACTTTTCATATCATTTTAAACGTCGAGACTTCCAACAACCAGCTTAGGGCAATGAGTAGCCGGGTAACAGCAACGTACTTAGCGCCATTCCGAGTACATCGTAAAGAGTGCGAGTAGTTTGTGAGTATTCAACCAAGCTATCTAGAATTGACACAAGTACGTATCTACTTAGGATTCTTCGTAGCTTTCTCTAAATTGTGTTTAAGCGGCTAAACATAAATTGAATCAAACGGGTAACTAATCGGGTAATGTTTTTCTTAACGAGTACTCAAACGAAACCGTCAATAACGATACAGATTTTGAGTACTGGGCGAGTACGACGTACCAAGTGATGAATACGAACGCGAATACATCGCTACGCGTGACGACTTGATCACTTCCATTGTACCATGTCTAGTCACTTAATAAGAGATTTAAATGTATTCTCAGAACTACATTCCAATTCACTTCGACAGCGAATCTAGTGAGGAATGATTCGCTTTCGTAGCTCCTATGTACAATCTTGCTAACGTATCCCATCATAAATTGGCCAACTCATCTGCGGTTAAATATGTATCGCGTGTAAAGTAAGTATTTGCGTGTGAAGTGATAATATTCACGAAATTAAATGAATACTCGTATAGAAGTACTCATTTCCCTACTTTTGTCGTTTCGTACACAGTGCTTGTACTCAATAGAAAGCAGGTAACTCATTATTCGTATATGATGATACTCGATGTCCTAAGCCAGGCTTTGTCCCTCGCGACTAGCTTAGACCGATGATGGGTTATGATACTGTTAGATGGTGTTAGAGTGTGCAATGATTTGCCGGTACGTAAAAATATACATTAACCTTGAGTTACTTACTCGGAAGCAGCAGCTCTGGTGTAAATGGCTTGCTTAGAGTGCTTAGAGACTGGTTTGATGATACCTTGACTCTCCAAATCTCTCAAAGCGACTCTAGCCAAAGAGCCACCAATCTTCAATCTGTCGACTAGAACGGAGACGGAAACGTATCTGTAAGTTGGGACTTCTTTCAAGATTCTGTCGTATTTTTCTTGATCCAAGATAACAGCGTGTTGAGCCTTGTCCTTGTGAGACTTCTTGGACCACTTCTTCTTGGATTTCTTACCACCGGCAAGAGCAGCAGCAGCTTTAGCAGCTTTAGACAATTGTTGCTTTGGAGGCATGATTTATTCTGGATTTCACAGTTAGTACTATAATCCCTTGGAAATTGAGAGTGATCGAACGGTACGCTAATGAATCAATCTGATGCTCTCGATTGTTAATGATAATCACATACCCTAAACAAACTTTGGCTTACGTCTCTGGTTTATCGAACGCCCTCAATGAGTGCCAGCTTGATAATTGATAAATATCAAGCCTATCGTTGCGTTGCTTGTTGCACGCCAGTCTGCGTGCCCTCCAGTAAGTCGATCCGCGACGACGCGACGGCGCGGTCATGAAAAGCAAAATTATTTCTTGAATGTACAGGTGTACGTAAAGGTGTAAGGATGTTGGCGAGCAAACAGTCTTGAGCCCGAAATTTTTGCATTGCTTAATAATAATGAGCAGTAGCTGAGTCTGAGACTGGTGATATCACGGAATCTATTAATACTTTTGATAAAGATGAAAACCCGGCAATGCAGTGGATGCTGAGGCATACATCACCGTATATTGACAAAATTATTTTTCCACAACATCAACCATCCGCGATAGTTTAATGGTTAGAATGGGCGCTTGTCGCGTGCTAGATCGGGGTTCAATTCCCCGTCGCGGAGATTTTTTTTTTCACTTGTCTAATCTATCTCTCGACCTAAGAAGTAGCTCAAATCACAGCTATGTATGCTTGATCATACCGAATCTGCAATGGAAACAGACTACGATGCCAAGAATCATCTTACCATCTCGGTCGCGACAAAAGGACAATGTCTTTTTGCAGCCTTGGCTCGAAACACAGCTGAAAGAACGTCAAGATCGCACTTCTGCTACGTTGCAACCGCCCGTATTCAACTTCATTCCCAAATTGCCAGAGAAAGAAATGACTAAACCGCACACAAGCACTCAGATCCTACGCAATCCATGTCATTTTGTCAAGATTACCAAATTCTACAAAGTCGATGCTTTCAAAGTCTTTGCCTCAGTGAGAGACGACAAATATCAAATCCTTAGTTGAATTCACACCGCATTGCGTCTCGGAATTCGAGCGAAGACACCGTTCCAGGATCACTTACGATACTGTTAACTCGGTATGCATTATAGGTGACTGTAAGTTATTCTACAAAGATCGCTTGTACGTCTTGCAAAATTACAACCTGGACATCACCAGTTTCAAGACTACAACAAACCGTATACTACAAAGAGTACCAGTACTTGTAGTGAATCAAATCTCGAGATTCGAGATGGATCAAGTTGATTCCCTTGACCAGTATCCATTTGTATATACAGTATAATGATTGTCGAAGTTGAATTAGGCTTGTTAATGAGTAACTGAGTAACAGACTTCGAGTGACTTGGTAGCGCCATTCCTTAAAAATGAGTAACTCAAAACACCGTAAATGACGATCATGAATCTCGTGTAGAATGACATTGAGAAAGCAGGTAACCCGGTTTCGTATAGTATGATACTCGATCAACAAGCCCTGGGTTGGAATTACTAGTAGTTATAGACCATTATTGAGTGATACTGTTAAACTTGAGCTTTAGGAGGAATTGTTGATCGATTTGCTGGGTGGAATTGGTGTTTGAATTGTTTGATGGTGTCTGCCGTTTCGTTTTGTGACAGCAAGGGAAAACCGATCTTATCTAGAAGGTACAGAGATGATGTTTCATTGTCAGCGATGGACAAGTTTGCTACGTTATTGGCGGAATTAGAGGAGGAATCAAGCGTTGTACCACCTTGTTTGAACCATAATGGAACCTATTTTTTGTTTATACAGCATGAGGATCTTTATGTGGTGGCATTATCGACGTCTTTGGGAACCAATGCTGCGCAGGTGTTCACATTTCTGCATAGATTGGTTGAAGCACTTGGTGATTATTTGAAAACTGTCGAGGAGGAGTCTGTGAGGGATAATTTTGTTATTATATATGAATTGTTGGATGAAATGATGGATTATGGTATACCTCAAATAACGGAGACTAAGATGCTCAAGCAATACATCACTCAGAAATCATTCAAATTGGTTAAAACTGTCAAGAAGAAAAAGGCTTTGGCTAGACCACCTGGAGCTTTAACGAATTCTGTGAGCTGGAGAGCGGAGGGTATTAGTTATAAGAAAAATGAAGCTTTCCTCGATATCATCGAATCGATTAATATGGTAATGACGCAAAAGGGACAGGTTCTTAGATCGGAAATCATCGGCCAAGTGAAGGTCAGATCTCGGCTTTCTGGTATGCCTGACCTCAAGCTCGGCATTAATGACAGGGGCATCTTCACCAAAGATTCAGACTCTGGAGAAGAGCAGACGGTGACGGAATCAGGGAAGAAGAAATCAAACGTTGAGCTGGAAGATCTCAAGTTCCACCAATGCGTAAGATTGAGCAAGTTTGAGAACGAAAAAATCATTACATTTATCCCACCCGATGGTGAGTTCGAATTGATGAGTTATAGGTTAAGCACTCCAGTGAAACCATTGATTTGGTGTGACGTAAATGTACAAGTGCATTCGAAATCAAGAATCGAAATTCATTGTAGGGTAAAGGCACAAATTAAGAAGAAATCGATAGCAAATAACGTCGAAATACTGATCCCAGTACCTGATGATGCTGATACTCCTTCCTTTAAATATTCTCACGGTGTCATGAAGTGGGTACCGGAAAAGAGCGCTATTCTTTGGAAGATAAGAAGCTTTTATGGTGGGAAAGAATATTCAATGGCCGCCCAAATGGGCTTGCCGTCGATATCTGCCGCTGAGAAACCAACATTTAGAAGACCAGTGCAGGTCAAATTTCAAATTCCTTACTTCACGACATCTGGCATCCAAGTGCGCTATCTCAAGATCAACGAGCCCAAGTTACAGTACAAGAGTTATCCATGGGTAAGATATATAACACAAAATGGTGATGACTACACGATAAGACTGAATTAAGAGAATAGAAATAATGAAGTATAATTTTTTAATCGCATATGAAGATGAGCTGATCGCTTATCTACTGGACCATTACAACTGACCTCCGAAATTGAAGTGTCCATGACAGACCTTCAGGATTCGAAGGTCTCTTTCGTAGTTACATATCGAAACGTGCAACACCACGCTCTTAGCTTCAGAACTACGGTTAGTTTACAATTTGGCAGCTAGTTCAAGAACTTCCTTCTTACCATCTTGTATGCTAACTTCTGGTGAAACTTTAACCCTTTTGTATTTCAACTTGCCATCAAGGAACACCCAGTGAGATCTGATTGTACCTGACTGAGCAGTCTTCTTGGCACCTAATTGACCGATCAAGATTCTCTTAGGATCACTTAACAGATCAAATGGAAGCTCTTGTTTGCTCTGAAACTTCTTTTGGGCTGACACAGAGTCACCACTCAAACCAAATACGGCCGCATGTTCTTTCAACTCTTTGTAATTGTCACGGAAACCACAGGCCTGGCGTGTACAACCTGGAGTGCTTGCTTTAGGGTACGCAAAGATAATTATAATCCTATGTTCCTTAGCAACCTTTCTCAATGAAACTTCCTCTCCATCCTGATTCTTTAAAGTCACATCGGGGATCTCTGCACCAATATCCAATTCAACTGACTGTGCAGTCGAATCTGAATCGTTGGCAACGTCGGTCTTTTCTTTATCCCTACCCAGCTTCCACAATTCTTGATCTTTCCCACTTGGAGGCTCATCCTCACCCGCTGGTGGCTTCGTAGACTCCTCTCCTTCCTCGTTTTGCTTCGATTCTTCGCTCTTTGACTCATCTCTGGGCAAATCCCAGAGTTTCTCATCCTTAGTAGACGTTTCATCTTCTCCAGCTGGTGGTTTGGTAGATTCTACTTCCGATTCATTGCTCTTTGACCCTCTTCTTCCCTTCTGACCAACAGATTGATCTCTTGGAAGCTTCCACAACTCTTCTCCTTGGCCACTAGGTGATTCATCCTCGCCTGCAGGCGGTTCAGACGATTTCTTTGCCTTCTTCAATGCTGGTTCTGTCATCTTTGACCCTTCACTATCTCTCTTACTTGCGGCAACCCTTGCTGAACGACGTAAATCAACCATTATAGCTTTAATACTCCCTCTAGGCTCTTAAACGAGTTAAGACTCTCCTAACTAGCTTCCCTGGTATAGCACTTCTCTTTATATAACACCCCTTGTCAGTTTGCACTAACAATTGACTAGCAAAACCAGCCACTAGTAACAATACATAAACGAAGACAACTAACTTCCAAGTTTTGCTGCCATTCTGAATTCTAAATCGTAGAATTCAACGGCATCGATGAACTGATATCTCAGCTGTCGACTGCTTGTTGGCTACTGTATAGTCTACTTGAACTTATAAACGGATACGAGTATGCAATCGATTCAAGATACAATAGAATAAGATATATAAACACAATTGATAACTAAATAGTAATGAAGACCAGTCCGAGATGTTTTAAAGATGTGAAAAAATTTTGGATCAATGATAATTGTGTGTAGACGCTTCAGTGTCATCTTCCTCTACGTAGCTGTGCTCACTAACGTCGTCATTTTCCTCGTCTTCGTAATCATCGTCTTCGTTTGAGTATTGGTTGTGTGCATCCAGATATCTCGCTATTGGTTGTTCGTTTTGACTGGTTTCAGTTGTGCGAGCGTTTGCGTCGTCTTGTTCGGCTTCGGATTGTTGAGCAGATTCAGTCTCGGCACGTTCTTGTGCTTCAATTTTCAGTTCATGGAGGATATCGAAACATTCTGCCAGGAGTGCGTTCAATGTGCCCTGGCCCTCGGGCACGTTTCCGTCAGAATCGTAGAATTTACCGTCCACACGCATGTTGTCCAGGGAAGCGAGTTTCATTTGGTATGGGTAGAGTTCCCTGCCGTTATTGACACCGCCCATTCTTTTCAACTCTAAAAGACAACGGCGTACGGTAGATAGTTGATTGTGAATTGGTTGTAGGGATTCTGACACGGGTTCTGAACTCTCTAGCAGTTTATAAATGATGGCGTAGCATCTGCGCAGCAGGTAAAGAAGGATTGATTGTCCCTTGGAGTCGCCCGATTCGGTTGGGAATTTACCATTGACTCTAAGGCCATCGATTTCGCCCAGTTGTTTTTGGAAGGTAAACAGATCGGTTTCTCGCAAAGTCCATCTTCTTGTGACGAGCAAATTCTCCAAACTAGTCTTGATATCGATAAGTTGTTCGTAAATTGGTTGTAATTTTGCGTCTAATTCGATTCCACCATTTTTTTGATGCGATAGATCACTAATTAAATCATGACAATCGTCCAATAAACCATTAAGAACACCTTGTCCCTTTTCTTCCACTTCATTTGTTTCCAATGACTTAAACTTACCGTTTTCATCGCGATGAGACTCCATCTCGGTTAATTCCTTTTCCAATGCCTGGACTCTCTCTTGAACATATTCCTGTGACATCAAATATTTCCCCTCCGATTGCATATCCTTTTCAAGAGAAGGATTAGATTTCTTTGACGAAGCTGCAAGTGATAATAAACCTCTTCTTATCTCAAACAACTTCTCCATAATACTCGTTAAATGCGGATCAATCTCTTCCACTTTTGATTCTGTATTATGATATTCATCCAAACAATGCTGTAATTTGGCACGTAACAACAAATCCTCCTCGATCTTATTCTTATTTCTCTCTTCGTAAAACTCACGATCTGCCTCCGCTAACTTATCATCTATAACCTCTAAATTTTCACCAAATCCATCGCTCTTGTAAGAGCTGTTCTCCACAATCTCCGAAATCTCCAATAATCTCTCCTTTATAGGTCTCAAATCATGATGTGTAAACACATTTGACTCATTAAGATGCTCCAATAACCTTTGAACAGTCGACAAGGAAGCATATGTCGCTGGTGCAGAATTTTTCAATCCAACCGTTAAAAAGCAAAGTGACAACAATTGGAACACATCATCAAGCACAGAATCAACTCGATTATGCAATTCAGAACTATGAATCAACGTCGTCGCACTATTAGACGGTGTATCGTGACTATTTTTCCTTATCTCATCCAATTCTCTAACTTTGGTCAAAACTTGCTGGTATATAGTCTGTACTTCTTTAGAGTTCAAATATTGTCTCCTATTCTGTTTTAACTGTCCCAATAAACTCCTAACCCCTAACAAGTAGTTTAAAATCTTCTCTTCTTCCTCGGGAACATCCTGCGGATGTTGATTTCTGGAAACAACAGTTGACATCCAAACCGTATCGATTCAATTCGATCAAAACCAGATCTCAACTCACTAAAACGGTTTATCCTTCAACTAAACTACCTAAACCTACCTATCTCTTGGTTATAAAGGCAGCACCAACAGTCTCTTAGTACGAAAGCTACTACCTACAGCTGGACTACCTACCACCACTGCTAATAGTAAGAATTTTCAGTTATCTCGTCAAGTTAACTTCAGATAGTGCTAGTTAGTGCTAGGCAGTGCTTGATCCTTGTCTGATCGTATCTTGCTTATGCGGCATCTTAGTAGAAATGTGTAAATTCCCTCTAGATTGATAGTATTTAGGTTCCGGAAGAGTGCCGATGATTTTTATCACTCAAAATTGGTAACCCTATGGTAGACGGGTGTTGATTCAATTGATGGTTACATGTTCAATTTATTTAGTTGTTTTACTCCGGTAATCCTTTAATGTCGTTCTCTTGGTTGACATAAACTAAAATTCAAAAAAATGATTATGTGGTTAGTCCTCATCTGGGTTTACCACTGTTAGTATCTTGGTATTTGCTGTGTTCGGGCCGTGTAGAATGGATCCGTTACTGATTCGTCTTGAATCGTCGAATGGATTTGTGTGTGACATTACGCGCGTAGTGTCTTCGAATGAACCTGAAGAGGGCAAGTTGTTTAAGGAAGTGGAGGAACTGCCATGATGAAGTGATTTATCGCCGTATTCCACGGGTTTTATAGCTTCTTGGTATTCTTTCTCCATTCTCTCTTGTTCGCGTTTCTTGTTGATGTGTCTTAGTATGAGTAGTACAGCTGCGGCTATTAGTAGGGCACCGGCGACTCCACCGACCACGCCGCCGACAATGGCGCCGACGTTGACTTTCTTCTTGTTGGAACCGTTTTTATCGGTTTGATTTGTTTCTGTGCTGGCGGTGGGCATTCCCTGCTTGCTCGTGGTTATGGTGCTTGTGACGTAGACAGTAGAACCGCCGTCCGTTTGAACGTTTGTGATGTAGACGACCGATTCAGTGGTGTGAGATATCGGGCTCGAAGAACTTGTCGGCGTGATTGTTGTTGTTGACGGCGTTGAAGACGACGATGAAGATGACGATGTCGATGTCGATGTCGATGTGCTCGTCGAACTGCTAGACGATGTACTCGATGTACTCGATGTGGTCGATGCAGAAGACACGGATAAAGAACTAGAAACTTCAACAGCAGAGCCTCCATTTGCTGGAATCGCATAAACTGAAAAAGCATTAGTTCCACCACACATCTCCGACGGATAACCAAGACATGGTCCATCGCATCCATTAGAAGGACTCTCACTATTAACTGGATTTTCATTACCACAATAACAATCGCTTCTATTCTTTAATGCAAAATACTTGTAACCTTTCCCTGCACATTGTTGATTACAATATCCGCTCGCCTGGTATTGATATGAATCATCAAATGTAAAAGACGAAGGTAAAGATGCAAAACATTGAAATCCTTCTGTAAATCGACTTAAAAACCATATCGCTAGTAAAAATGAATCACTTCTGATATAAACCATCGCTGGAAATACCACAGGATGTTGGAAAAATGGTCTAATAAAACGGTTTTCGCTATTTTTTCGAAACTCTCATAAAGATTCAAACCTCTTACCGCTCGACAACACCAGTAATGATAACAAGAGGCCTGCAAACTTCTTACTTGTTGATTCTAATGAAGTTCAATACCAGAATATATGGCAACTTTACTGTCTTATCTTCTATTTTTCGTCGATCGTGATATCCAATGCCTTGAAACAGAGATCCGATCGTACTCGATGACACGTTTAAGTCGAATTAACACTTTAAGAGCCTGATTACCGCGTATTTTAACGGGTGGAACGTTGTTGTGGGATCCGGAAATGGTTGGTGCTTAGAAGAATTCTCGCAGTCGGTCCACGCACGAATCTGTCGAGACTTTCTCGAATTTTGCATTTCTAAGTCGACGCGAAAAAGAGTCGCGCTTTCGCGTCATTATAAGTGGGCAAATAGTGGTGTTTTCGTAGATGCTTGACCAGTCAATCATGCTATCAATGATCTGAATAGAAATGATGAAGATGAATGGAGATATGTGGAAAAGAGTGATATTCTATGTTGGTATACCAAGAAGTAAAAAGTTTTTATCATATCAAAAGTTATCCGATGTAGTGTAACGGCTATCACACCACGCTTTCACCGTGGAGACCGGGGTTCGACTCCCCGCATGGGAGTTGTAATATTTTTTTATTTCCCATGGTAACATATCTTGGAAGATAGGTGCTTTCCAAGTCGCTAAGCTTGGGAATTAGACGTCAGGTTGTTGTTGGTGGCTCGATTCGTTGGAATTGTGGATTGTAGGATGCCGGAGAAAGTTTTTATCTCGTCTGATGGCGAGTTCTGCGATAGAAATGGTAATGCGATAGTATTGAGGGGAGTTAACCTGGATCCAATTACAAAGATCCCGG
This sequence comes from Torulaspora globosa, assembly GCA_013694445.1. Taxonomy (NCBI): domain Eukaryota; kingdom Fungi; phylum Ascomycota; class Saccharomycetes; order Saccharomycetales; family Saccharomycetaceae; genus Torulaspora; species Torulaspora globosa. Next base: position 879,228 of record CP059270.1, read on the forward strand.
CATGTCCCTATTTGCCAACTCATACGCCGCTTGATGAAGACAGTTTTTATGAAAATGCCGATAAGGTAAGCTTTGTTAATCATCCTCTTCCTTTAGAAGGTATCGAAGAGCATATAAACCGATTGAAATCACTGGGCTATAATTGCATAAGATTTCCCGTTACGTGGGAAGCTTTGGAGCATCAAGGTCCACGGAAATACGATTTCGAGTATATTGATTATGTGATAAAAGTTCTCAAGAAGATTGGCTCAATTGGAGGTGTGTATGTGTATCTGGATCCGCACCAGGATGTGTGGTCAAGGTTTTGTGGTGGTTCAGGTGCGCCACTTTGGACGCTGTATGCAGCAGGCTTCAATCCCCGACATTTCGACGCTACCGAAGCGGCCGTGCTGCACAATTGTTATTCTGCAAAGGGGGAAGAGTATCCAAAGATGTTATGGCCAACAAATTACTTCAAGCTTGCGTGCCAGACAATGTTCACATTATTCTTCGCAGGCAGGGATTTTGCGCCAAAGTGCGAGATCAACGGAGAAAATATCCAGGACTACTTGCAGAATAGGTTTATTGACGCTATCATGGTCCTTTACTCGAAGATTCAGGAAAAGGCTCTTGAGTTGTTCGCAGAAAACTGTATCATTGGTCTTGAGACAATGAATGAACCAAATTGTGGTTATTTTGGAGATAAAAACCTTGAGCAAGTTCCTAAAGACAGGAATTTGAAGCGCGGTTCTACACCAACGGGATTTCAAAGTTTCATTTTAGGAGAGGGTCATGCCGCTCTAGTGGAGCAATACGATATCTCAATCTTTGGTCCGACTAAAATCGGCAGTAAGGAAATTGATCCAAAAGGTACGAGCTGCTGGCTTACCAAGCAAGAACGAGTACAGGTCGACTCGCGATACGGATGGCAGCGAGCAGCATCATGGTTACCGCAATGCATCTGGAAACTCCATGGCGTTTGGGCAGTGAATGATGGTGAGCCAACTTTGCTGCGTAAAGATTATTTCGCTTATGTGGCTGAAAGCCCGCTATCTCCTGTTAACGACGTTTATTTCAGCAATCATCAATTTGTCAGCTTTTACAAACGTTTCCAAAGGGCATTTAGAAAGATCGATAAAGAATCGCTATTGTTTATGCAAGGGCCAGTGTTCAAGCAACCGCCTGAGCTGAAAGGCTCGGATTTGATAGATGACAGGACTGTTTATTCATGTCATTTTTACGATGGTATGTCGCTAATGTTCAAGACGTGGAATCGACGGTTTAATGTGGATACTCTCGGCATTGTTCGAGGTCGATACTTAAATCCGGCTTTCAGCGTTGTTCTGGGAGAAACGAGTATCAGGAAATGCCTGAGGAAGCAGCTCAGAGAAATGAAACAGGAAGTCAAAGACGCCTTGAAGATACCATGCTTCTTTACCGAAATAGGTATGCCATTCGACATGGATAACAAAAAAGCTTACAAAGATGGGGACTTCTCCTCACAGATTTCCGCGATAGATGCTCTTCAAGCAGCTCTAGAGGGCGAGAATCTCTCCTTTAGCCTATGGTGCTACTGCTCAAAGAATTCACATAAGTTTGGTGATGAGTGGAACAACGAAGATTTCTCTATCTGGTCAGCGCAGCATAATAATCAACGCCTGGAAGCAGAAACGCCTAGCTTAGAAGCTAACGACTTTGTTACATTGACTGAGAATCTGGAACTCGATACACCGCCTTGTGTTAGAAGGGATAAGCTTGATTTCAGCGGCATTCGCGTTTTGGACGCTGTCCTAAGACCTTTCCCGATTAAAATTCACGGTAAATTTATTGATGCAAACTTTGACTTATCAGCAAAGACATATAAGTTAGAGATAGCGGCACGGGCTGATGCTGAAATTTCACCGGATGCGCATTCTTTTATATTCCTGCCTAATCATCATTTCCCACTCGAAAGAATCACTATCAATTCTTCATCAGGAGTTTTCGCTTATCATCAAGATTATCAAGTATTGAAATGGTTCCACAGCTCTGGAAAGCAGTGGTTAACAATCTCCTTAACAGATACCGATTCTAGAGCTCCAAGCTCTAATTGTGTAATCTCATAAATAAGGACATTTTTTAAAGATACCATTTATTTACGCATGAGAATCGATTAGAATTCAAGAGACGTCTTGGCTTCTTCAGCACGTTCCCTCTTCGCTGTTCCCATGTCATGCTTCATAATCTTGTTTACATGCTCCTGAAAGATGTTGATAAACGGTTGCAAAGTCGTCTTGTTTATGTTGTTCCCATTATTTTCCATTTCTTTCTGTAAGTCCATCAGTCTGGGCGCTTGATCGGGAGAAAAGTTCGCATCGATCGGCACACACACTTTACCGGTTGAAGGGTGTACGCAAAATGGCGACTTCAACAAGTGGATAGTCTGTTTTGTGACTTCTATATCGAGCTTGGGATACAATGTGGCGATGATTAAGTCTGCCTTGCATTCGCGCAGCCTTATGATGTAGTCCTGTTTCTTGTTGACCTTAACGTCCTTCGATGCTACTAAATCAATGTCGTTCCATTTATCCCTACTTGATCTGCCTGGATTCTCCGTCCAGTATTTTTTCAGCGCCTCTATCAGATTTTTATCGTGAAGACTAGGAAGTAATGTCTCAAAGGCTCGATTATCATCTTGCCAAGGATTTTGCTCCTCCAGAATGATCTTAGCAAAATGAGGTTTGAGCAATTCGAGCGAGCGGACCAAATGTGGATGATATGGTCTTTTCAAAGAGAGTCTCTTGTCGGCATTTCTGTCTCGTACCACATTTACATAATCCAGAACGTTACGTCTTTGCAAGTCGTTAAGAATACGCGCTCGTCTATCACTGACCCAACAATGAGCACCACGTCTGCCGGAGAAAACCCAGATAAGATCCTCATACGCAAAATCTTCCTTCAAAGTGGTGTTCACGACAACCATCGCCAGTGTGATAAATTTCCAACATTTTTCACACACTTGTGCTCCCGAACAACAAGTTCTGAACGTGTCATAATCATCCATATCGATATCAAAAACTAATTCTTTCTCCAAAGGTTTCATTTCGGTTTTCAACAATGAATCCCGCTCTTTAGGTGCCTTGTTATAAATCGCTCCAATCTCAAATCTATCGGGATTCGCCTTCTCGATAGCTGTTTTGAATTCCTGAACCGAAGAAAAAGAGTTATACCGCTTGTACGCTCCGGATCTGAATGCCATAGCAAATTCCCTATTGATAATATCTCTGCCCGCCTTAGGTGAATGATTCAACCAATTAAAGATCACCTTGAATGGGAACATGTGTTGGTAGTAATACTGCATATCGGAAGCACTAGGTGTCTTAATCGCATTTTTCTCTCGACTAGATTCATCCATTGTAAATTAAACTCCAATATCACCAGTTTATCAAGCCAATTGACCACTCTAGACTACTCTTTACCTGGTTCATCACATACTATACCTTTTAACGCGTCTTCGCGTCCCTTCGTCCACAGTGATCTCACCTGCCAACCCAACATCTCTAACCATTCCATCCTTTAAAGACGCCCGGTAGACCTTCAAAATCCAGTTAACACTGCTAGCACCCAAGCAGACTTCCGACAACCCATCCCTTTTGTCGCTACTTTTCTATCTTGACCAACCGACTCACAACCGCCGTACTTGAAACGAAGAAAAGAACCTCGCACTAGCCCTAAGCATACCACCTACTGCTGGACACAGAACAACTTCAATCTAACCGTTTACTCTTCAATAGTGTTTGTGAAAGTTGTAGCTTTCAAGGGTCTTGGTTTGTTGATCTTAAAAGAGCAGGTTACCCGGCCCGCACCGCTATAAGGTGGCAAATAGTATTAAAAGGCCTAGTAAATGGTTAAGATGATAGTTTAAGAGGGCGTGTGAGTTGGATTTAAGGTCAATTGGTGTCTGGTATGGATATTATATTGGGTATAAGAGTGCAGGACGCTGTGGTTTTGGCTACATCGAAGGCGGTGACCCGAGGGATATCGGTTTTGAAGGATTCAGATGATAAGACTAGAGTATTGTCGCCACACACGCTGATGAGTTTCAGTGGTGAAGCTGGTGATACTGTTCAATTTGCAGAGTATATTCAGGCCAACATGCAATTGTATGCTGTGCGGGAAAATATGGAATTATCGCCACACGCGACGTCAAGCTTTGTGAGACAAGAATTGGCTAAGTCTATTAGATCGAGGAAACCATACCAAGTGAATGTGTTGATTGGCGGATACGACACGAAGGCCGGTAGGCCGGAATTGTATCAGATCGATTATTTGGGGACAAATGTAGAGCTTCCCTATGCGGCACATGGATACGCGGGATTCTACACGTTCTCACTGTTAGATCGCCATTACCGTCCCGATATGACGTTGACGGAAGGTTTGGATTTGTTGAAGAAATGTGTCAAAGAATTGGACAAGAGAATGCCGATCGATTTCAAGGGAGTAATAGTGAAAGTGGTCGATAAAGAAGGTGTCAGACAACTTGAAGACATCAATTAGACGCACAGCCGGGGATTGGATAGACGGAACACCGGCAGAAGCTCACGGTTCAGCTGATTGTATCCTAAGTAGCATTCGACATCACATATAACGGTTCTTCATTAAGCTGCTTGCATAGATCATCGATGAAGTGGTACTATTGATATAGCGACGTTGGGATCCGATTTTGAGCTGGACTATCGATGTCCGATGAGTTAGCTGAGATTCTAGGTACGGAGGATGGTGTAGTAATCGATTTTGTTCGGAATATCAAGTGTAAATCGCAGAATGTCCGCGAATTCGAGCAAAAGATAGAAGCTCTGGACGTTGGTCTATCGCGAGACGCTATTCATCAAGTATGGAAACTGCTGTCGACGGCTGAAGGGGCCAGAGACCCGAGACTGGAGATCGCCAGGATACTACGGGATTCTATCGCGGTCGATGACCCGGTAGTGGTAGATTTTATAATCAATACTGCTGGCCTTTGCAAGACGTTGGAAGAACTGCAAATGCGTCTGAGGGATATGGATTGTGGTATAAATGATGCTGTTGCGTCGGAAATTTATCGTAAAGTTAAATCTTTGAACAGTTTGGCAGGGAATTATGGTACTATGCGTCCAGTTAAGCCGGAAAGGCCAGGCAAACTCGAGTCAGCAAACTCCAAATTCAAGCTGAACGATGCTAAGAGGAACTCAATTCCGGTATCTGGGATAGATCTGGATGTTTCGCCTATCTTGGGCAAAGTTTATCGAGGAAGCGTGAAAAATATCACTGCGTTTGGCTGCTTTGTACAGCTTATGGGTATCCAGAGGCCGGAATGTGATGGTTTGGTTCATATCTCAGAGATGAGTACCACTAGAGTTCGAACTCCTGGGGATGTGGTTCGAATGGGCCAGCAGGTGTTTGTAAGAGTACTGAGAATACAGGCTAATGGTAAAATCTCTCTCAGTATGAAGAACATTGATCAAGTTACCGGTGAAGAGATATTTGAAGAAAAATTTGATCAACAACCAGAACCTCGAGGAAGGCAGTCCTCCAGGTCTACTTATGGCGGTCGATCAGGCGTAAAAGCAGTTGAAAGACGACCTCTCACGTCTCCTGAGAGATGGGAAATCAAACAACTGATAGGAAGTGGAGCGGCTTCTATTGAAGATTATCCCGAACTCAATCGAGACGTCGGAAAAGAACATGCAGACGCTTCAGGTTCGCTGGTGCGTAAAAGTGACGAGAATACGCAAGCTATAGAGATTGAAATGAATTCAGATGATGAGCCAACTTTCTTGAAGGCCCAGCTTGAGAAGGGTGTTAAAAAGTATGAGCCTCCAAAAACTGCAAAAGTACCTAAAGGTGCTTTGAATCGAGTAGCAGTCAATGGATCACAGCTTATGAAATCTCACCGAGAGGAGAAGGCCAGGCTGAAAAGAGAGATCGAGCAGCAAATAAGGAAGAAGCGTGCTGAAGAAGATCCAACAAAGAATGCAAGAGATGATAGAAGAGAAGTTGAGGGGCTTCGACAGCAGCTGATAGTTACAGAATGGGAGAGGAGTAGAATGCAAGAGGACATTAGTTATGGTAAGAGAGAAACGCGACCCATCAGCGCTCAGCGGCAATCTTTGCCGGTTTACAAAATGAAATCTGAATTATTGCAAGCTGTGCAGGATAACCAGTTTCTTGTGATTGTTGGGGAAACTGGATCTGGTAAAACGACACAGATCACACAATATCTCAATGAGGCAGGTTACGGTTCTCGCGGTATTATAGGTTGTACGCAACCACGGAGAGTTGCTGCAGTATCCGTCTCCAAGAGGGTTGCAGAAGAATTTGGATGCAAGCTGGGCGCAGAAGTAGGCTATACAATTAGATTTGAGGATAATACATCTCCACAAACCCGCATTAAGTACATGACAGATGGTATGCTACAAAGAGAGGCTCTTCTAGATCCAGTAATGTCAAAATATTCAGTCGTGATGCTGGACGAGGCTCACGAAAGAACCGTGGCAACTGATGTTTTGTTTGGTTTATTGAAAAAAGCGGCACAAGCAAGACCTGACCTAAAGGTAATCGTTACATCTGCGACCCTAGATTCTGCCAAATTCTCAGAGTACTTTTGTCAGTGTCCCGTCATAAAGATTCCGGGGAAAACCTTCCCGGTCGAAGTTCTATACTCGCAAAATCCGCAAATGGATTACATTGAATCTGCTTTAGACACTGTTATGGAAATCCATATCAATGAAGCCGCTGGAGACATATTGGTATTCTTAACTGGGCAGGATGAAATTGACTCTTGCTGCGAAATTTTGTACCAGCGAGTGAAAACTCTGGGGGATAGCATTGGAAAGCTCCTGATATTACCTGTTTATTCAGCGCTACCGAGCGAAGTGCAATCCAAGATATTCGAACCCACTCCAGAAGGCACTCGTAAGGTGGTCTTTGCTACAAATATAGCTGAAACATCTATTACAATCGATGGTATTTACTATGTGATCGACCCTGGTTTTGCGAAAATGAATACATTCAATCCTAGAATTGGTATGGAGCAATTGGTTGTTTCGCCAATCTCGCAGGCTCAAGCCAACCAAAGAAAGGGTCGTGCAGGTAGAACAGGCCCTGGTAAATGTTACCGACTGTATACCGAGTCTGCATTTTACAATGAGATGCTTCCCAACACAATCCCAGAGATCCAGCGACAAAATCTTGCATATACCATCTTAATGCTGAAAGCTATGGGTATCAACGACATTCTAAGTTTCGAGTTCATGGATCGCCCACCAAAGAATCTGATGCTACGTGCTTTAGAAGAGCTTTTCAATTTACAAGCATTGGACGATGATGGTATCCTGACTGAGTTAGGGCTGCGTATGTCGCAGTTCCCCATGGAACCCGAGCTTTCAAGGGCCCTACTTTCGTCGATCGCCAACCTCTGTTCAGAAGACATAATTACCATCATTTCGATGCTTTCAGTACAAAATGTCTTTTACCGACCAAAAGACAAGTATCAGGAAGCTGACAACAAAAAAGCGAGATTTCACCATCCTTTAGGTGACCATCTGACCCTATTGAATGTCTATAACAGATGGCAACAGGCTAATTGCACAGAACAATTCTGCACGCTAAATTATCTACACTACCGGCATTTAAAACGGGCAAGAGATGTAAGAAACCAGCTAGTCGCTCTATTCAATCGATTCCATTTGCCAGTCCAAAGCGGCCATGGTGATCCAGATTCAATTAGACGTTCATTAGCATCCGGATTTTTTATGAACGCTGCCAAGCGCGATTCGCAAGTCGGCTACAAGACCATATGTGGTGGTACAGCGGTTGGAATCCATCCCTCCAGTTCGCTCTTCGGTAAAGAATACGAATATGTCATCTACCATACTTTGGTTTTAACCAGCAGAGAGTACATGGCGCAAGTAACAGCAATAGACCCAAATTGGCTACTGGAGTCAGCGCCGCATTTTTACAAAGCTGCTGAAGAAGACAGTCAATCGCGTAAGAAGGCTAAGATTGCACCATTGTACAATAAATTTGCCAAAGATCAAAATTCATGGAAGCTAAGCTCCATTCGACAGTCTCGCGAAAGGGCACTCGGTGCTCGGAGATGAATCATTCGAGTTAATAGAAATTTAATCGTTTAAATAATACAACTAAAGGTTTTCTTTAGGCTTGTCATTGGGTTCATACTGGATCGTTTAGCTAAAAAGCTGCTTAAAGTTAACCCAAACGGCTCTTCAAATGGCAGAATATAAAATCATCCAATAGAGGTTAACTCGATACAGGTCTGATTAGTGTCTGGAGATCATAAGAATGTTGAGTCCCTTACCGAAGTTACCAAGAAATGCCAAGATTGCGGTAGTCGGGAGCGGCGTATCAGGCCTGATGTTTAGCTACTTTCTCACTAAGTTGAGACCTGATGTCCAGATCAATTTGATAGAGTCTCAAGATAGAACTGGTGGCTGGATAAAATCGTGGAACACCAATGATTCAAACAAAAAGCCTGTTATGTTGGAGCAAGGTCCTCGCACACTGCGAGGTGTCTCTGACGGTACAGTTCTGATCATCGATACGTTAAGAGATCTGAATAAGCAATCAGTTGTACAATGTGTTCGTAGGGATTCTGAGGCAAACAAGAAATTCTTGTTGGGTATTGACGATAAGCTTGTACAAGTTCCTGAATCGCCTGCAAGCGCTTTTGAATTTCTATTGAATCCACTCAGTAAGGGCTTAATCACAGGCCTATTGGGTGAACCCTTCAGAAAAGCACCAGATCAGTCAGGCCAAGATGAAACCGTGAGTTCTTTCTTGCGTCGAAGGTTCGGCAATGATTACATCGGTAAGAACATTCTGAGCGCTATGTTTCACGGTATTTACGGGGATGATATCAATCAGATGAGTGCTAAAAGAACCATGCGAAAACTCTGGGATTTAGAGCAAAAATATGGCTCGATATTGAAAGGTTTCTCGCAGAAGAAGCCTGGAAATGACAAAAGCCCCAGTCTCTCACCGTTGTTAAGCCAGTACCGACAAGCTTTCGATAAAGACGAAAAAAGCCTGTTAGATCTATCCACCAACTTACGAAAATACCCAATGTTAGGCTTGAAAGGAGGCCTCGAAACATTTCCTAATGCCGTTAGACAAAGTCTCAATAACTCGCCCAATGTGAAAATCCTATGTGGCAAGCAGGTCTCCAGTGTCCAACGCGACACCCAAGATAGCTTCAATATTCAGCTTACATGCGGCGAAACCATGACCGATCTGAATCATATCCGTCTAACACAGCTACCCGCAAGAATCTCCACAATGTTTGCCGCTGATAACCAAGAATTAGCCCAAAACCTGGCCAGGATCAAGGCCAATGATATCATCCTCGTGAATTACTACTTACCGGGACAAGATGTCATTGCAAAGAAGTATCGTGGCTTTGGATATCTGTGTCCACAGGCCAACCATAACCCGCAAAACCTTCTGGGCGTTATATTCGACTCTGTCATTGAAAGAAGTTTCAAACCTGTATTCCACGATACCCCCATCACAACCAACTCCCAAACGAGCAAGCCCTATACAAAACTCACAGCTATGTTGGGCGGTCATTATCTAAATCAAAACGGTGAGAAAAGTCTACCGTCAAAAGAAGTGACTATCCGGTCTGTGAAAGACGCACTCAATACACATCTAGGGATACCATACGACGCCCTAGACCAGGGTCTTTGGGCATTTACCATTGCCAAGAATTGTCTGCCTCATTTTTCCGTCGGGTACGACGACTGGCAGTCTTCAATTGAACAAGAATTGACCAAATCCTACGCCGGCTTGATCTCAGTCGGTGGCATGAGTTTCGCCAAAGGACCGGGAGTCCCAGACGTTATATCTGATGGTCTTGAAGATGCTTTAAAGTTGGCTTAACTTTTATATAGGTCTTATGAACCTTCGTATCTAGTGATCTCACAGGTATAAAACTTTTTACCGCTGAAGTCCCTGATAACAACAACAACAACACTTTAACGACGTCCAAATAGCGATCTGGTGTGAACCAGACTAGTTTGAATCGTTCAGGAATCATCAGAGAGTAGTCCGATGGCTGGACCTGCTCGAAAGAAGCGGAAAATTTCCTGGAAATCGAAGGAAGAGAAAGCCGCCGTGTCTGATAAGAGTGGTTCAATGGAACCGAAACATACGCTTTATGTTAATAATTTGCCCGATCATATCCCTATTACAAGATTAAGAGCCAATCTGTATTTTTTGTTTTCGATCTATGGTGAAGTTATCAAGATATGTGTTAACCCACGGAAAAGGAGGGGCCAAGCGTTCGTTACATTGAAATCTATTGATGAGGCCAATTTGGCAATGATATCGCTTGATAAGGAACCATTCTTTGGTAAACTGTTGAACGTTAGCTTTAGCATGCAAGAGACTACTAACGTCTGAGATGCTTAGTTTGAGGGGACGTTCGGTGTTACTAACACTAGCTCCGTGATCACTGACTTGTGGGGTAGAAGAAAATGATTCTATCGCATGACCTGTCGGGATTGAACAAGAGGTATATATAGTGTGATCGATGAGTTGAAAAGGTTCCGCGAGTGTTGGTTTGTCTTGTTTGTGGGAGACTGTCAACGATGGAAACTGCATGTACGTTAACTGAACTGGTAGAGACGGATCCGCGGTATAGGATCGTGAAAGAGAAGCTTAGCTGTTATCAGAAGGGATCTGATGAGTATTTAGCGGCTTTTGTGGATGAGCTCCCTCTTACGCAATACCCTACGTATGGAAGCTTTTTGAAGAAACAGGGTGTAGCGGTTCCTGGGTCGCAAGAGGATGGGTATAGTCCGATCTTCAGAAGCTCGCTTTCGCCAGATAGGCTTATATCATGTGTTGATGCGAAACTTGCCACTTTGTATGACCATTTCATGTTTTCGGTAAGGAGATGGCCAAAGAACGATTGTTTAGGGTATAGACCCTTTGATAATTCTACAGGGAAATACTTGGACTATTATCAATTTCTCTCCTACGAAGAGGTCGAGAGAAGAAGCCGTCACATTGGTGGTGGCATTATGTCGTTGGTCAATGTGAAAAGGAAGAAACCATTGAATAGCAACGATTTTATGGTAGCGATTCTTTCGTACAATCGAGTTGAATGGATGTTGGTGGATTTGGCTTGTCAGATGTATTCATTGGCGGACACCGCTTTATATGAAACTCTGGGTGCGGAAACGTCGCACTATATCATGAATTTGACTGAGTCTCCTGTTTTATTGTTTGCACAGATCAATATGAGAAAAGTCATCGATCTTTTGCCCCGACTTGAGCATGTGAATACATTGATTTGTTTGGAGGACCTCGACGACAGCGAGCTGCGTTTATTCAGTGATGCTTTGCTCCCTTTGTCTACTAATTCCAAAGGTGAGACGATTTCCCTGTTTTCGTTAAAGCAAGTGGAAAGGATTGGCATGCTCAATGAACTACCCGTCATCCCACCAACTCCTGATTCTCTGTACACTGTATCATTCACGTCAGGCACAACAGGCATGCCTAAAGGTGTTGAAATGACTCATGGAAATGCAGCAGCTGGTGTGGCATTCACATTCTCCGCTATGGCTGTTCCTCCAGGGAAAAAGAACAAGCAGCTCCATAACATGTGTTTCCTGCCATTGGCTCATATCTTCCAAAGAATGCTAGTTTCATTTGCGCTATCTGTAGGTATGGGTTTGGGCTTTCTCCACTCACCGGATCCATCTGTATTGATCGAAGATATGAGGATATTGAAGCCCGATATGGTTGCGCTGGTGCCCCGAATCCTAACAAGGATGGAAGCGGGTATCAAGAACTCCCTTGAACAATCCTATACCAAAAAAGCTGTTGCGGACAGTATATTGAGCTCAAAGAAGGCGCGGTTATTGGCCCATAATGGAGAAGACGATTCTTTAATGAATCAGTTAGTGTACCAGAAATTGCTCATCAATAAAATTCGGGATTCTCTAGGCTTAACCAATGGATCATACCTCGTCACCGGTTCTGCTCCCATATCCCCTGCAACTTTGGTTTTTTTGAGAACAGCGCTAGATATTGGTACGAGACAAGGATACGGACTAACTGAAACCTTTGCTGGCATTTGCATGAGTGAGGCGTATGAAAAGGATCCCGGCACATGCGGCGCAATAGGTTGTGCCGTAGAATGCAGACTGAAATCTGTACCTGAGATGGGTTACGATGCTACTGATTTAAAAGGAGAATTACAATTGCGCGGTCCGCAAGTCTTTAGCAACTATTATTTGAGACCTGATGAAACAGCAGCCGTGCTAGACGAAAAAAAATGGTATTCAACTGGAGATATAGCTTCATTTGATGATCAAGGACGCTTACGTGTCATTGATCGAGTCAAAAATTTCTTCAAATTATCTCAGGGTGAATATATTGCGCCCGAAAAGATCGAGAATGTTTACCTATCTTCATGCCCATTGATCACTCAAGCATTTGTTTATGGTGATTCTTTCAAATCGTATCTGGTAGGTGTCATTGGAGTTGATTTGGACGCCGTGAGAAAAGCGCTGTCACCCAAATACCCCTCAATGAAAGATTTACCTGCTGCTCAAGCCATTGAATCATTGAATATCAACAAAGACCTCAAGAGGCATTTCTTATCCATTCTCAACAAATACGCAAAGAACTTGCAAGGATTCGAAAAACTCCACAACGTCTACGTTGGATTGGAGCCCCTCAAACTAGAAGACGAAGTCATCACACCGACGCTAAAGATCAAACGTGCAAACGCGTCAAAACATTTTAAATCCATACTCTATGGCTTGTACGATGAAGGATCTCTCATCAAGAATGGGAAACTTTGATATAAACCTATTCACACATGACGATGACAGCTTTTTAAAACTTCATGCCAGAACAAGGTGCTAACGCAAGAAGTCGCTACTACCAACGTGTACAAAGCTACTCATAGCGTGAATCCAACTACTAATCTGCTCTTTAACATCAGAGAGTTGCTGGCTTCAATATCTTAAATATTCATTATGACAATTATTTACTGACGCTCTGAATTATTCGTTTCGGACGGCAGATTTTCTGACTTTCCAGAACATCACTTCTGACGGGGTTTGCACGTCATTTCGGACGGGAAACTCCTCACTTCCGACGGAACCTCCAGACATCACTTGAGACGGCAACCCAACATCACTTGAGACGGCATCTTCCCGTCCATCACTTCGGACGGCGTGTTTATTGTAAGGTCAAGATCTGTACCAGATGAAGGGCTAACGCGTAAGACAAGAGTTGACGTGACAGGATAGTGAATATCTCGAGTGGTGCTGCTATCGTTTCAATCCAGTGTACTATTGACAATGAGCGGTATCGGCGAATCTCGTACGGAGCTTTTAAATTGGCTTAATGACCTACTACAGCTAAACTACAAAAAGATTGAAGAATGCGGTACTGGGGCAGCCTACTGCCAGATAATGGATTCGATATATGGAGATCTTCCGATGCATCGGGTTAAGTTCAATGCTACCGCGGAATATGAGTTTCAAACGAATTATAAAGTTTTACAAAGTTGTTTCACTAAACACCATATTGAAAAGACTGTCTACGTAGAGAAACTGATTAGATGCAGGTTTCAAGATAACTTAGAGTTTCTGCAATGGCTCAAGAAATACTGGGTTCAAAATAAAGACGATAGTCCCTACGATGCAGAGTCACGAAGGAAATACAGAGTTGCGTCCACGGGATCAAATACACCAGCCGGACCGATCAATATGGCAAAGAGGCGGACTAGCGGATATTCAAGCTCATTATCGGGTGGTAACTCTAGCACTTCGAGTTTCAGCAACAGTAATACAAGCAGGACATACGGAGTAAATCGAAGAGTATCGAACGAACAAGTGCTTGGACTGCAGGCAGAGTTAGCACAAGCACAGGATAAAATAACGTCACTGGATAAGGAGATCGGAACTTACAAAGACGCAATGAATATCATGGAGAGAGAAAGAGATTTTTATTTCGGCAAATTGAGAGATATCGAGATCTTGGTGCAATCCACACAGGATCTCATCAGCGAAGGCGTATACAACAGTGTCAACGATGATCTGGGTAAGATCTTGAATAAAGTTCAGCAGATCCTGTACGCGACAGAAGAAGGTTTTGAGATCAATCACGCAGAAACTGATAAAGATATGGATAATGACCAGCTGGCGTCAAATGAACCGACGGATCTGAAGCTTTTCTCAGATCAAACCCAGCAAGACCTACCTGCACATAATTTGATCATCGATGAAGAGACATTCTGAATATGGGCGCTCTTCATGAAGTGAGCTGATACTTGATCGAGCGTAACTTTCATTGCGTTATGTGACATAAGATATATACATGAATGATTTCTTCTTAATATTGTTATTAAAGTATTAGTTCATAAGCTAATTGGATGCTGGGGCAGTGTCGTCTAGTTTGTTGTCGTTCTTGGGATCCAGATATTTCTCAAAGGCTTCATTTCTTTCCTGGAACGGCCTGGGCCCTAGTATTCTGATCATATCTTCCCTTGTTATTGATTCCTTTGCCAGTAATTCCTTGGCCACTTTATCGACTTTCTCTAAATTTTCAGTGAGAAGTTTCTTACATCTAGTGTGTGCTTCTGTAACAATTTTCTTTACTTCTAGATCGATATTCCTAGCGGTTTTATCACTGAATGGTTTATTGACCTGAAAACCACCATCGTTCTCGTCGTATGAGACGTAACCAACTTTACGAGACATACCCAATGCGGTCACCATGGAATTAGCCATTTGTGTTACTTTTTTAAAATCATCATGGGCACCACTTGTTACTGATGGGAAATGTAATTCTTCCGAGACTCGTCCACCGAGAGCCATGATCATCCTGTGTTGAAATTGTTCCTCACTGATTAAATATTGATCTGCTGGTAAGTATTGAGCATACCCTAGAGCTCCCTGGCCACGAGGAATAATACTTACCTTCAACAGTGGATCAGCATATTGCAAGAACCAACCGCAAACTGCATGGCCAGCTTCATGGTATGCCACAGTCTTCTTTTCTTCTGGGGATAAGACCTTTGATTTTTTCTCCAAACCGGCAATGACTCTTTCAATGGCTTGTTCGAAATGATGTAGCTCAATGCAGGGATCATTATGCCTGGCGGCTATGAGAGCCGCTTCATTGCATGCATTTGCTATATCAGCACCAGTAAAACCAGGGGTCAAAGCGGCTAACTTACCAGCCAATCCTTCTGAATCAGATGTCGTAACTGTAAATTGCTTATCCAGATTTAATTTCTTCAAATGAACCATGTAAATGGCCTTTCTGCCTTCAACGTCAGGCGCATCAATCTGAATATGTCTATCGAATCTACCAGGTCTCATTAAAGCGGGATCTAAAACGTCGGGTCTATTCGTACCGGCCAAGACAACAACTTGATCTGTGGTACTGAAACCATCCATTTCTACCAGTAATTGATTCAAAGTGGCTTCTCTTTCATCATTAGCTCCTCCCATAGCACCACCTTTGCCTCTCTCTTTACCTATAGCATCAATTTCATCCACAAAGATTATTGATGGAGCCATTTTTCTTCCTTGTTCGAATAAATCACGAACTCTAGAAGCACCCACTCCGACAAACATCTCAACGAATTCGGAACCAGATACTGATAGGAATGGAACACCGGCTTCACCTGCAGTGGCCTTAGCTAATAAAGTCTTACCCGTACCAGGTGGGCCCGATAGGATAGCACCACGAGGAATTTTCGCTCCCAAGGCAGTATACTTATCTGGATTTTTCAAGAAATGAACAAATTCCATAATTTCCTGCTTTGCTTCATTGCAACCAGCAACGTCTTTAAATTGCACTTTAATGTCAGTTTCTTTATTAAACAATTTGGCTCTCGATTTACCGACTCCAAACGTTCCACCAAAGGGACCACCACCAGCTCCACCACCACCGGCTCCACCTCCAACTTTTCTAGTTATGAAATAAAGACCCCCAAGTAAAATAACCGTTGGTAAGAATGGTAGCAAATATTGGAAGGCAGAAGCACGATCCACGTAACTAATTGGGATTCTATCCTCAGGTGCAATCTTTAAATCGTCCTGTAACGATTCCATTTGCTCTTCAAATGTATCAACAGAACCTATTGTGAATGCCACCACTACTGGACCTGAAAAGGCACCGAAAATTCCACTTTGCTTGATCCCATTCTCAGCGGTAGCCTGAGGCAGTAATTCTGCTTCTACCAAAAATTTATTGACAACGTAAAGTCTTTTCACCAAACCTTTCTCCAGATATTTGGTCTTGAACTCTTGGAACGTTAAAGGTTGTTGATCTGGATTTTCCGAACTACTGGAACTCCCAATTAGGTTTAAAAGGGCAATAGAACCAACCGTCAAATAGATAGTCTTTGCAAATTCCTTGGATTTGAAATAATCACCTAAATTCTTGTATTCTGGTTCATCTTGATCGTTGTTCTTCTTTTTCTCTTTCCCCTTTTCCTTATCTTCTGGTGTCTTCTTGTCATTCTTTGAGCTATCAAATCTATGTGATGTGAAATGGAATGATCGCGTTAGCGATAAAGATCTTGCACAGCCTCTACTATTGCAATGTCGTTGTAACAGCGTACTCGAACGCTGCGACCATAATGTATTAACCAAACGGCTCATTCTTACCTGTCTCTACTCCTCTCTTGCTGCCATTATAATCTCTTCTTTATAAGCAAATAGTTTGAAATGCTCAAAATTTCGCCACCGTCATTGGACCACGTGACCACCTTCCAGATTTTTTTCGACCCTTGGCGGCTATTTCAACCCGCGTTTCAACCGGTGGTGAAAAGCTTTTAAAACAAGCTGTTCTAACTTCCAATTCATCAAAAAGTTGTAATGACGGTGGTCTCCTTACCTGAACCCAACAACTGCTTCTTCTACAACCGCGTCTCAACTGTTCGTCTTCATCTTCGAGCAACAGCTGGATCTGAGAATCAGTCGACAGGGCAAACCCACGCGGTACATCCTCGTAAACCTCCCTTTCATTAACTTGTAACTTATTCCTTACCTTGTCCATATACCGTTTAAATCTAACCGATACTCGCCGTCTGCGACGGCCCTTGTGCCTCAACATCATCGTCCCACTAGACTCCATGCAAGAGACCACAATGAAGTGGTACGCTCCTTTTATACCCAACCCAAGTGACACAAAAACAAACCAAACCCTCGGCGGCTAATAGAAAAAGAAAAGAGCCCCTTTTTCCCTCCCCTTTTTTCGTCGTTAGGGTAACTGTACCCTCGGCGGCTAATAAAAAGCAAAGAGTCCCTTGATCCCCTCCCCTTTTTTCGTCGTTCGGGTAACTCCGCCTTTTTTTTTTTCCTCAACAAATATTCCTCGGCTCTTGCCACTAGTTCCGAGAATGGGACCAAGATGCATCCGTGACGCATCCGCGCTTCCGCGGCTCGGCTCGCGGTTAACCGCTTTCCGGTGTATACTTACTAATCGCCGAAACGTACTAGGACCCTTCTAAACAACCAACTAGGCAACCAACCATAACGCGGGATCATACTACTTTCAGCCCATTATTGCGATGTATGCCTGTTGGCTGAGCGATAACACGCTTTGTGAATCATAATGCGGTAATCCTTCCGCTGCCGGAACCGTTGGCCCATTATTCAGCAATGAGCAAAACGTTATTGCGGTGTTGTAGTACGATTTAAGTTATACATAGTATGTTATCAATTGATAGCCTTTCGTATCAATGGTTTGATCCGGGTGGTTAGAGATATGAGTTCAGATCAGGGTTGCAACATTACACTCCCATCAATTAAATTTCTGCTCTCTTCGCTGGAACATGATCAGGTTGTATTTCCACCGTTTCCACCAGCCTTGGTGACACAAATTAGCGCGCCGGTAGTTGGAGCGGTGGATCAGAAATTGAGTAGTAGCAAGAATGATAGGAAGAACCAATCGCGGTACATTCCCAGACCGAGGAACGCATTTATTTTGTTTAGACAACATTTACACCAATCGCTTTTCTCGGAGCACAAGGCTTCACTAAATTCGCTTGGATCGTTCAAGAATAATAGTCTAGTATCTCGCGAGATCGGCAAGCGTTGGAAGGCGTTGTCGCCAGAAGAGAAAAAATACTGGCAAGACTTGGCAAGCACTGAGAAGGCATTGCATCGACAAAAGTACCCTGATTACAAGTACATACCACGCAGAGTGAAAGGATCTCGAGCGGCTGGGAGCCGTGTAGCAGCTGGTCGCAACTGCTCTCAGCAAGCAGAGATTTCAATGAAATAAAATAGCATCATCATATACGAAATTAAAGACATTCTTACTTTAATCGTTTTGGACGAACGACTTTTTTCAACTTAGGATAGAAGTTGTTAAAGCTGTATAATGTAGCAGTAGGTCAGTGGAAAGTACCAAGAGTTGGTGTGGTCGGGATGTTCAGGAGACAATTTTCCACTGGAGTGCGAGTGTTTCAACACTACGACGATGCAATTCTCGCGAAATATTACCCCAAGGAGCTTTTAAGGTCGATAAAGTTGGCTCAAGATGTTATACCGGCTACGACACAGTTCAAAGTATCGCATAACGTAGAGTTTGCGCCCTCATATTTGGATGATTTCAGTAAGATTGACTCGTATTGGGATTACAAGCCCGGAATGCCACATGTGCATGCGCAACAGGAAGATATGGTTAACAACGCAATTTACGACTGGAGCGTTACACAGCAGCCGTTGCCCGGTTCCGGTCATGTTATGCCCCCCGGAGTGTCGCTACCGACCTTGGGGGGACGTTCTTCCAAGACCTTGGACGTTGCTCGCGGACTGCAGCGCCAGACCGGCGTAGACGTCGAGTATGTGTCGCGCAAACTGACTATGAGACCTTTGGTAATGAAACGAGTGTCGAACCAAACGGGGAAAGGTAAGATCCCGTCGTTCTACGCGCTGGTGGTTGTCGGGGACCGCAACGGTATGGTCGGGCTCGGTGAAGGTAAGTCACGGGACGAGATGTCGAAGGCTATCTCAAAGGCGCACTGGGATGCAATTCGCAACCTGAAGGAGATCCGCCGTTATGAGGATAGAACCATTTTCGCAGACATAGACTACCGATACCACGGTGTGAAACTGCATCTAAGGAGTGCCAAGCCAGGTTTCGGTCTGCGGGTGAACCATGTGATCTTCGAGATATGTGAATGCGCGGGGATCAAAGATCTCAGCGGGAAAGTGTACAAGTCCCGTAACGAGATGAACATTGCCAAGGGCACACTCGAGGCACTTGTCGGGGCACAAAAGACGCTGGATGAAATAGCTCTTGGAAGAGGTAAGAAGATCGCCGACGTAAGAAAGGTTTACTACTCAGCCTGAGAAACCCGATTAGACTCTTTCTTTGTAAATAGAACCTACATATTTAATCATCACATCTCATCTCATCGCATCTCTATACCAATCGCGTGAAAAATTCCACGTTAAACTAAACTAACAATACTAAAAGCCTACTAAAGAGACCAATAGTATCCCGAATCCATATGACTGAGCAACAATTGAAACAACAGAAGCTCTCACAATCGCTGAAAGTTCAATTGAGGTCGCCAGACGCCAGAGCGCCCACCAAAGGATCCACCACGGCCGCTGGCTACGATATCTACGCTTCTAAAGACACGGTAATCCCAGCTCAGGGTCAA
Organism: Torulaspora globosa; assembly: GCA_013694445.1. Classification (NCBI taxonomy): domain Eukaryota; kingdom Fungi; phylum Ascomycota; class Saccharomycetes; order Saccharomycetales; family Saccharomycetaceae; genus Torulaspora; species Torulaspora globosa. The sequence goes on from CP059270.1 coordinate 898,900, forward strand.
GGTTTAGCCTCCACAGACATCTCTTTCACAGTTCCAGTGGGTACTTACGGCAGAATCGCCCCCAGATCTGGGCTTGCCGTTAAACACGGCATCCAGACCGGCGCGGGCGTTGTCGACAGAGACTACACGGGCGAAGTGAAAGTAGTATTATTCAATCATTCTCAAAACGATTTCGTGATCAACAAGGGCGATCGCATCGCGCAATTGATCCTAGAGAAGATTGTCGACGACGCAGAAGTCGTTGTCGTGGAAAGTCTAGAACAAACCGACAGAGGAGTCGGCGGATTCGGCAGTACAGGTAAATAGACCACATTATAAAGCTTCTAAGAGCATCTTATAGCCTAGATTGAATCTCACGTGATAGCCGTTACTATGAACATATTTTGCAAAGACCATAGTTTATACAGCTTTAACAGAGTCATCGAACGAATTTTAGGCGAATAGCGAGCCACTATGAGCAATCAGGCACTGTATGAGAAGCTTGATCAGACATGTGAAGTGCTGTCGACGAAATTGATCGAAATTGTGAAACTTTCCGCGATAGATGGAGCTGATGGTGAGGGTTCAGAAGCGAATCTTTCCGAGACTTGTGTGGCGACAACGGGTGTGATGTTAGTCAATAATCAAACTATGCAACTAATCAAAAGAGTACAGGACTTGTTGGTACTCACAAGAAGTATCCGTGAGAAATGGCTACTGAATCAGATTCCGGAGCATACAGACCGCGAAGGTGAGAGTATAGACGCAGAGGAATTGTCGGGCTTGCTTGAGCAATGCTTACAGGAGATCACCGGCGATGTGGAAGTAAACTTGAAGTGAACAGTCAGCTTATAGACTAGTGGTTAGTCTTAATGCTGTCGTATGTGGTGATTTGTGATCTCAAGCTGGCTATAGTGGAAGGTAAACAAAAAATGGGCATCATCAGCGACAAGATACGATGAGATTACGGTTGTAAAGGCGCTTGAGATGAGTTTTGAGAGGTCTAAATCGCTGTCACGGACTCCGCCGCCGCGGAAAAGGTCGTATCCGTTAAAGATGGAGACTATACCGATGTCTTCTTCGTATGAAGAACTGAAGGGAGCGCATACGCATAACGATGAGCGTTTGACGAGCGGGGGAGAAGCAATGTATGGTGATTTGAAGCCTGGTATGTCTAGCTTTGAAGCGGATGATGATTTTAAGTTCAAAAGACACAAAAATAAGCAAAGTAATGGAGTACCGTCGTTGGGTGAGAGATTAGACAATTTGCAGGACATCAAGAAGGCTAGGTGGGTTGATAATTTCAATTCATCGATGCCCAATGGGCGGGAAGCGATTCCAAATGGTGGTTCTTCGCCCGATCCCAGGGTTCAAGACCATTCGCAACCTTATTCGCAAGGTGTTCAGGGATCTGGTGGTTTAAAGAGTGCTCCGTATATGCCTTACATGTATTACTATCCGGTTCCAACTCAAAGTGCACCTATGGTGCCGTTTGTCGGGTCGCCGGTGCATCCGGTGCAGATGGAAGGTGGCCATTACATGAATTCGTCGCATTCAGTAATGCCGAATTCTTCGCTACAACCATTCTTTCCTCCGCTACCGCAGCAGCCTAGATATGAGAATGGAGGTTCTCAACTGTTGCCACCAGCAACTTTTTATCCATATAATGTGGTTCAATCTCAGCAGCAACAGGCTCAGAGAACAAAGGACAGACGCAAGTCGGTCTTAGACAATAGAGGTCGTCGTCTTTCGTTGCTTGCGCTGCAGGACGACCAGCATGGCATTGTATCACCTCACAAGAGCGTCCCGGAGCGAGATTTCCATAGGCACATCGGGAACACATCGTTTGGAAAGGGGCTGCAGTTAAGACAACTGTTCAACTGGTGTATCATACGTGCACTCAGAAAATTGGAAGAAAAGGAATCGAGCAGTCGACGGACACCAGGAAATGCAGGAGACAAATACGTTGACCCGACCAAGATTGCTCTTAGCATACTAAAAGAATTTGTCAATGATCTGCGCAAGGGAGCCATTGATATCGACTGGGAAGCTGAAGAAGATGCAAGTGATGATGATGAACCTATAGCTACGGGCGAGGACACAGAGCTGCGAGAACTTTTCGAAGACGACGAAGACATTGACAAGGGTAAAGCACACAATGAGAAACATACTAAACGACGAGTAAGACCAAAAGTCAGCCGTAGTGAAGACTCCAAAATTCCTAACAGCAAGAATGTACAAAATGAGAAGAATCTACAAGCTTTGGAATCACGAATAAAGGATATAAAAAAGGAAATTGAATCCTGGGCGCAAGTTCTAAGCGCTCAACGGCCAGAAGCCGAATGGAAGGCCATCGATACAGAAATTTCTTCCACATCACTACCTCCTCCTAAAGACCAATCCATCGAGCACACAATCGACAATATTCAGAAAGACCTCATTCAACGGCTCGATAGACTACAAATCCACTCGCATTTACTGGGTTCCACCTCACAGGCATTATCGCTCGTCATCAAAGACAAACATGACAAACTATCACAAGATTTCACCTCGACAACCAAGCATAATGATCCGGAAATTGATCCCAAGACGTTACTCAAAAGTCTGAGTAAATCAATTGCTCATTAATGGCTTTATGTATCATTTATTCAAATATTTCCTTGCCAAAGCTCGTACCCTCGAATCGAATGCGGGACTCGTTATAGGATCGTTTATCTGATAGAACGGGTTCATCAATGTCTTGATATACAGTTCATGTACTTCCTGGTAAAATGCTTTAACAGCATTATCATCAATTTGTACATCACCAGTAAGGTTCCCATGTACCATAACTAATTTCATCCCACTATATGTCAAATATGCAGTAATTACAAGTCCATAGAAGTAATCAACCTTGCCAAGGTAACAATTATCTGTGTTGGCAACGTTTCTTGACCTCAGGAATCCACCAGATCCGCTCACATTACCGGACTGGCTATTGGGATTGATTTTCCATTGTAAATCCTCGATAATATCCAATGATGCATGTAGAATGAATGGATTCAGTTCCTTTAAATTCTGTGGGAAACCTTGTTGTAACTGACCTTGTTGCGTTGTAAATTCAGCTTCATAAACAGGATTATCCTTACTTCCAATTATCACAAAATACTGAGGCATTGAACCATGAATCTAGCAGTCAAATCCAAGTCAACGACGGCTTGCCAAGTGAATCTATGCTTGATGTTGATCAAGCGATGATCTTTTATAAGCGAAGACCAGTTTTTATAATATAGTCAAGGTTAAGACAACTGAGAAGGAAGGCTTATTTAAGCAGTTTGGTAACCTGAATTAGAGTTGTTGTTGATAACTTATGGAATAATAATCGAATGGGTTTAGCTGAGAAGACACCGGAAGTGGCAGAAGGCCAGGATGTTGCAACACCACTATGGGTTAAGCCAGATAAGATTAAAGCAGTGACTAAACTGTTGATGAATAACAAATACAGTTTAATGGATGATTTGAATTATATAACGAGTGTTCCTGAACATGGTGATGGTGTTGTTGGCTCGCAAATCAAGGAAGATGGCGCAGATGGTGAACATTCAATGAAATCTGAAGAGTCTCGTCGAATAATCTCTATTCCACGGTCAACTAGAATCGAAGCTGAACGTGTTAGGATCTACATTGAGTACTATTACAATTATATTGAGAAATCTATTGGTTCTGATGCGTCTAGTCATCACCATGAGGGAGTAGAGGGCGTTTACAATCCATTGCAAGTGATAAGAAACAGGAAATTGAGAAAGAAATATCATGAGATGCCAGCTCGACAGTTATTCTTGCAAAAGCCACCAATAATCGCTGTGAGCCAATTTTCGAAGAAACCCAATAAGAAATTGCCTTGGTATGTGGAATTGGGTGAACGAGCAAGTGATTTAACCTGGAGAACGTCGCACTGGGATGAATTAGTGGGCCCGGATGGTAAGCTATGGTATGAACGCCATAAATTATCATCTGCGAGCCCGAAAAAGGAGTCACATCGACATTATGGCCATCACGGCAAGCGGCGAGCTTCTTCGCATATCGAACTGCATCCCAGCTCGCCTTATTCACTGAGTGGCATTAATCCGAGCTCACCTGAGCTCCGAAGACAGCATAGAGGCAGTACATCTGATGTGAGTGCCGTCAGCCACTCGGAATTGCCAGCATCTCACTTGGCGACTCCCGATGAAGGATCCTCATTAGATGATGGCGAACGTTCAAGGCTAGATAGATTCGAAATGATGATGAATAAGAAATCAAAGCGATGGTCAAGATCTCCCCATCTGCGCCGCAGAAGCCAAAGCTCAATTGACAAATTATCAATGCCAAGCAGTCGCGGAGAACACTATATTAAGAGGACTCCAGCACATAGCAGAGCAAGCAGCAGCAGCATTTTAGTGGCGGAAAATGTCCCATATATGACACCTGTCGATAACGGCGGTAACCAAAGAACGACGCTGTTAAGTGCTTTGCCTGTGGTTCACGCCAGGAGGCCGTCGCAGGAGAAGGACAATGTGCAGGTTGAACATGTTGAAGCTTCGACTACAACTTCAAAAATGGATGATAGGGACCTCGATTCGGTAGATCCTTTGGATCCCGCCGAGAAACAACTACAAACAGACGAACAGTTGGAGACCCTGTGGGCAGATACAAAATACATCGGAGTCACATTACGAATGTTGCAACATAGGCGAATAACCCATTCAATAGTAAAAACTAGAGGCGTACAAAAGCGGAATAAAATGCAATGCGATGATAACCTCGATCTTATTATCAATAATACTTCCACAGTTTTAAACACATATGATGAAGAGTTAGACAAAGCACTCAAGAAAGGTAACGATTTGGCATCCAAGATACTCAATGATTATTCCATGAGAGTTGAGACATTGATTTCAACATCTGATAGAATATTAAGTGATATCAATACTTCACTAACTTTAAAATTGAAACTCTTCCAAGAGAATGCCGACAGGTTTGGCAGTTTAAAAGTGATGAGAGCACAAAAGCTAACAAAACTTTTCTACGGTATACTTGAATGTGCTATCGTGGTTTTCCTATGGAGCATTTGGTTCGCAGTCAGTTTACTGAAATGGATCAAACTTTTGATAACTGCTATATTCAAGATTATTCTGTGGATGCTGTGGTAATCATATCTTTCCCTTATACTATCACAAATTACACATTGGGTGGTTGAATCACGGTGCTTGAAGCGGCTGCTTCTTCTTCCAAAAAGATACCTCTTTCAGCTGCTTCGTCCAATATTCTGCTTCTTCTCTTCAGTTCACTTTCATAATAATTGGCTTGGAACTTCAATAACTGCTTATCGGCTTGGAACACGGCTCCCATAGATATCCAACTGCAGTGGTAAAATACCCGTACTTGAGTTCTAACGTTTCGATAAATCGTGGAAAATCTACGCAATAGCATTGCACTAACAACGCTAATGACAGCACCTTGTGCTGCACCAATCATCGAAGCAATGGCAATCTGAACATAGGTTAGTTGCTATAAACGTTGAAAAGAGTCTCTAGTTTAATCTTCTACTTACTTCTCTAGTCAATTGCTTTACTGTTGCAGGATCATAATGGATAGGTTGCACTTGACCACCCATTTCCGATATATCCAGCAAACTTTGAGTCAATCTGTATAGCTATAACTTCAGTTTATTGTCAACTTAATCCTTATACCAATCAAAGATACAAGCTAGTTGTGCTTAATGACGAATCCCAACGTTAAACTATATGTAATGCTCTATTTAGGGTTTATAAGCTACGGTAGCGTCGTTCGACAATGGTTCAGAGCTTGTCGTTGAGCTTGAGACACCATCATCCACGCTGCGAAGCGAATTGAAAAGCTGTAATGGACGATCGAGCATCCCGTTAGCGAGATCGTTGTAAACTTGTAATTTTTGTACCCAGTTGCATAGAAGAGCTTCGTCATTGAACGATATTATCGTATTCCTGGCGATATGCTCGATTACCGTACACCATACGTACGACAGTTGTTCCAAGCACTTGTCGTAGTAGTAATTATTGCTTGCCAGCTCAAATCGCGGTATATGAGTGACCATATCGGTGCAAGTATCGAGAAATTTCAACGAATTGTGTACATTTTCCACTCGTGGCGGTATCTGATCCAGTACGCAGTCGATTAAACAGTTCAAAAATTCCAAAATATACGGTTTCATCCGCACAAACGCATAATCATTAAGTCTATCCATCTCATATGACCTGCTATAAGGTATACTCCCATAAAGAGCCTCCAGTTTACCCTTAAGCAACTGTGTACATTTCTCTATGCTGAAATTACAACTCATAATCTTACCACCAACCGTTTGCTGAACCTGTGGATGCATCTTCATAACCTCCAGCAGAACATTCTGCAATTGTTCCTTGCTCAACAGCTCTAAACCACGATTTATCGGCAAAGGCTGCCCTTGAATCGACGCTGATAAGTTAGATTTCCTCTTCATCACCATATTTTTCCTCACCAAACCAAAATGCTCTCCATTTTCATCCTCAACCAAAAGACGTCTCTTTGCCCTCTCTCTACCACTACCATTCAACTGTGATCCCTCTATAGCAACCCCTTCACCATTCTGATGACCCTTCACACCAACTTCTGACTTGAATCCCCACGAAAAACCTGCCGAATAAGCACTCATTTGATTACCACTGATAGTCATACCACTCTAAACCTCTCCAATCGCTTCCAAAGACCCAACAGTCCCACAACTCAGTACTTTATTCAAACACTCTTTATGTTGTAACTTGATCAAACTTTTCACCTCTTTAAAGGTCTTTAAAAAGTTAGAAAAAAGTGGGTCACGTGACAATTTTAATAATAGCAAGTTTTAATATAAAATGGTGATTCTAATGGCCTAAAATCGACTCTGAGGATCAGATTTGGGCCTTACAAGGTTTGTAAAAGTGGTATTCGATGAGTTTTATGATTGTGTTTGTAATGGGTTGTTAAGAGTGTTGAAAAATTTGCAAGATGAGGTATGGAAAAATGGTAACAAGACCAGGTTTGATAGCGTGAGATAGACGTATTTCAGGCTCATTGTGGGTTTTGGTGTTGGATTATAAGGCTGTTGACGATGTCAGAAAGTGTGGGAGATGATCAATTGCCGGTTGCCGGGAGTTTGAACGATGAATTTATCGATAATGATGAGGTTGAACAGGAAATAATGGCAGAAGATGATGGGGAAGTGCCAATGGATGAGGATGATGATATGGGGGAGGGTGGTGAAGGTGAGGAGCATGAAACTATTGAGATAGATATGAGTAATAATTCTGTGACGTATTTTGATAAGCATACGGACTCGGTGTTTACAGTGTTCCATCATCCGAGTTTACCACTGGTGTGTTCTGGTGGTGGTGATGATGTGGCGCATCTGTGGACATCGCATTCTCAACCGCCGAAATTTGCTGGCACTTTGAGCGGACACACTGAATCTGTTATTGCTGGAGGTTTCAGTTGCGATGGACGTTTCCTGGTGACCGCTGATATGACCGGTAAAGTGCTGGTTCATGCGTCTCGCAAGGGTGGTTCGCAGTGGGAGAAGGTCGCTGAGTTGCAGGAAGTGGATGAGATCGTGTGGTTGAAATGTCATCCGAAAATTGGCGGAGTTTTTGCGTTTGGTGCAGTCGATGGGTCTGTTTGGTGCTATCAGATAAATGGTAATGGGTCATTGGAGCAGTTGATGTCTGGTTTTGCTCACCAGCAGGATTGCTCAGCTGGTGAGTTTATCAATGTGGATCAGGGCGAGGATGTGTTGCAGTTGGTTACCTGCTCACTCGATTCGACCATCGTTGCATGGAATTGCTACACTGCGCAGCCACTGTTCAAGATTACGCAGGATGAGATTAAAGGTTTAGAAGCACCATGGGTTTCTCTGTCCGTGGCACCCGCTAATGTGACTAATGGGAACGCGGCAGTGGTTGCCTGCGGGTCAAATAACGGTATATTAGCCATTGTTAACTGCAATAGCGGCGGTTCTGTGCTGCATTTATCGCAAGTGATTGAATTAAAGGAAGAACAAGATGAGCTCGATGCATCAATTGAGTCGATTGCATGGTCCAAGGATTTCCCATTGATGGCTTTGGGCCTTGTTTCTGGTGATGTGTTGCTGTATGAGACAAAGACTTGGAAAGTAAGACGTAAATTCTTGCTTCCGGATTCAGTTACGAAACTTCTGTTCGATAAGGACGATCTATTCGTTTCCTGCATCGATGGCAAGGTTTACCAGTTTGATTCCAGACTGGGAAAGGAGAAATTTGTCTGCACTGGTCATAACATGGGTGTCCTGGACTTTGTAATAACAAGGAAAGACGACTCAACGCTCAGAAGAGTGATCACTGCGGGCGACGAAGGCGTCTCGTTAGTCTTTGAAGTGCCAAACTGACCGGAAAATATACAATATAAATGTACACTATGTAATCTACCTTTTGCGATTCAAGATGGTTTCCACTTTCTGCTCGATAATTTTCGTAATCATCACATTCAATGGACTTTGCTCATTCTTGAACTGTGCTTCCAACGCCAGTGAAACCTGCTTTTCAATGATCTTCCCCGTCAAATCTACTTCGATGTTCACTTCATCACCAATTTCCTTCAATGGCATAATAACGTTCTCCTGCGTGTGTTTAATCATACTGATGTAAAAAGTCTCGTCTGGATCCACATTGGTAACGGTCAAGGACGTACCATCTATGCAGATGAATCCTTTCTCAACAATAAATTTGCTAAATTGAACATCCTTCAATTTAAACCCAAATACAATAGAATTGCCCTCAAATTTCTTACATACAATCGTGGCAACTGTATCAACATGTCCCTGTACATAATGGCCACCAAATCTAACATCCTGGCCCACAGCTCTCTCCAAATTAACCTTTGATCCCGGTTTCCACGAAGAAACGTTGGTTCTCTTGAGAGTCTCCGGAGAGATCCCAACTTTGAATGTCCTATGGTCAAATTCCGTCACTGTAAGGCAAATTCCATTAACGGCTATCGAGTCCCCAATATGACAATCACCTAGAATCGATTCCGCATCTGTAATCGAGACAGAAACACCTTGACCACCGCTCTGTGTCTCATCAAAGCTTTTATAGTCTAAGACAGTACCAATATGCTCCACAATACCTGTAAACATGGTTATCTTGATCGTTTGATATTTTCAGTTAGTTCTTCTAAAGATGACCTTTCAAGAACTAAATCTTAAATGCCATGTTGAACAACAAATGTTATTGAGCCAGTTAACTCGGTGATCTCAGTACGATACCTGATGGGCTTTACAAGGACAGTATCCTAACTGGTCATATTATGAAGTTACTGTGTCTACAGTGGTATACTTTTGGCATAGTTGACACCGGGAATACATATGGTAGTGGTGGTCAGTTGTTGGAACAGTTGATAGTCGCAAAGATCGTCTCGATGGCCGTTACGGTATGTGTGATGGTGATGTACTGCGGCGAATAGCTACTGTAAACTTCAGTTGCGTAATTGGTAGTGATAGTTGCACTTTCCTCGCTCGTTGAAATAACTGAATGACTGCTCATTACAGGAAGATCGTACGATGAATGTGATGTTGGTAGCGTACCATTTGAAGTTGTCACAAGCGAAAATGTTTGTGATTTGTCGCTAGTGCTGGGGTTAGAACTTGTTTGACTAGTTGATTTATTGCACGACATTGAATTCTCAAAAATGTCATAATTGACTGCAATTGGTTCGTCTGTTACCCAGGGAATAGCCGTCGCCTTCGTGGCACCAGGTATTTCACCTTGTTTGCCAATTTTAACGAAACCGCTCTGTGATGAACCACCGCCATGACTAGCCTGGCCTAATGATATTTGATAGTTGTCCAAGTCGTAAACCACATAGGCAGACGACAGAAATGCGCTACCAAGTGTCATGGAATATGTAGCAGGCATAACTCCAAGCCCGCAATAACCGTTAGAAGGTGGAAGCAGAAGTAAATTCTTCAATGGAACTGTAATTTTGATATCACCAAAATCAAACACAAACTCTGTATCATCGTCATCAGCAGGACACGGGAAGATATAGGCTCCATCGTCTTCACTGAAAGTGGCGCCAATGAATGATGCCATCTGATCGGCAATCTCTGGTGGTGCACTCATATAAGTAGTGCCGGAATCCAATAGCACAGGCATTTTAGTGGTTGAAAATGTCTTAGTTTTACAATTTCTATCACTTTTAGCGCCAATTGCCTGTAATGTCATCGCCAGAGTGGCAGGTTTATCTACATACTGTGGATATTCGTTCACCATGGGAAAAGTGTACAATGGACCGCTGTACTTACTAGGATCCACGGCACCGAATAAGATGGATCCAGCATCACCATTGATACACAATGAATATGCAACAACGTCAATAACACCTTCCTGTTTGAGTACTTGAGGAAAATTGGGATACAATTTCCCTGGAGCATTTTCATATCCAAGAACGGACTCTCTTCTGGCAAACCCAATCCCCAGGACTCCTCCTACGGGTCCCGTTGCATATTCAGCTACGCCAAATTGCAATTTGGAAACCTCGATCCCACTTAAAGAGATCCTTTCAGTTGCCCAATATCCATCAGCAAAAGATCCATCAGTGTAATTTATGAAGAAACGACCAATATCCAGTTTCTCAATCGATGATGAAGAATTCGCATCAAAAGTTCCCAAACTTTTACAATCAATCCAGGGTTCAATGCGCTCACCATTATAAGTCCTATTCAAATATGCGCTATTCAAACAATATGGATTAGAAGAACTAGCAACCCACAGATCTGCAGATCCAGTATCCATTACCACAGAAATCTCTTGGCTGGGAGTACCAATTTCCAACACTGCAGAATAATAAATATCAGATTCATGGAACAACCCAATTTCAGCAAAAGAACGTCTTCTCAATCGATTCCCACCTTTATGAATAGGAATATTCAAATGTCCCAATCCTAAAGTCGGTCTACACTGAACTAAAGACACAACACTAAACACTACAAGAATAAACCACATTGAATTTAATGTCATTACAAGAAGCAATTAGTAACCTGGCAACCATCATAACTACTCATCCTTATATACAAATTTCAAAACCCTCAACAACTCCTACATTCTTCAACATCAATTCATTATTTGACCTGAAAGTGGAAGGAATCTACAATTATAAAACAACCACTTAAATCACTACAAATTACACTAACTAGGCCAGTTTATCCAACAATTTCAAATGGGTTTGTATCTCTTTTATTACAGTCTTGCGATATTGTTTAAGTGTCAGTCTTTCATCGCCTGTCATCTGTGAAAGATCAACACTATCAAGTTCAATTAAAAGCTTTAAAAGCATTTCATTGTAGTAATTTCTTTGGTAGACGTGGTCGTTATCACTGGGATTGTAGTTTTCTAGTAGTTTCAATAGATCTTGTTTGTATTCCTCGATGAATCGTAAGTGTACATTATCAATTCTTTTCTTGGGGGTCATTGCAATGGGCTTCTTGGAAGAAGTCCGTAAGGACTTCTTCCTAGGCTGTTGAGACTTCTTTGAAGCCTTAAGTCTATGATTTCTCCATAAAATTGCAGTTACAATGATTGTCGCTGCACCAGTGAGATAAATCTCAGAATGATCTGAGATGTAGGGTTTCAAATTCGCATTGTAAAAACCAGTAAACCGATCCATCACTGACCTCTATAGTACTTATCGAGTGTTGATGTTCAATTGTAGTTACTGCCAGCCTTTTTTACATTGAAATTTCAACTGTAAAACACTGTAAGTCGATAAGAAAAGGTAATTGACCCCATTGAAACTTGATTTCAACGTTGATAGCTAGTGATAGCCAGTGATGGCAAGTGATGGTCAACTATGGGTAACAACGAGGCAATTGACTTGATTTAGAGGTGGTTCTGTTGATACCGTCTGTTCGTATTGTATGATGGTCTAACAAGAGGACCCTACTATACAAGGGATAAACTGTTGAAGTTAGAGAACTGAGAGTGATTGGAGTGATCTGGAGTGATTGTGAGTGTGATTGGTGTTTGATTGATATGTGTTTATCTAGGGCAAGACTCGAAAAACTTTGCAGTTCTTTAATTGGTGATCAAACGGCCAAAATTGACCTTTTAGTGAATTCAGAAGCTGGTCTTTTGGATGATTTAGCAGATTTTGGTGGTTCTAATGATACTCAGGATGTTAAATTGGATATTTGGTTTACAGCGTTACGTTTAGAGGAATATATTAGGGATGAACTTGGAGATTTATACATTGGTAGGGTTAATCGAGTGTTCCAGGAACGCAGTTTGGCTCTGAATTTGGTGAAAAATAGTTGCTTTACCGATTACAAGTATATGCGATTGATTAATTTATGTGTGGAACTATGTGAGTCATGTGTTTATCCACATGTATCATTACTGCGAGAGGGACTCACTCATTTGATTAGTCGAAGAGGTGTTGAGAAATCTGTTGATGATTTAGCGACTATTGTCGAGTTACTAACGTTCTTTTTGCGTGAAAAGGAAACGCGAGATTCAGATATCGAGTTACTTTACCCGTTGGAGAATTTACTACGAGAAATTGTGGGCAAGTATGCTGGTCAACTTCAATTCAATTATGCTATTCGTGTAAAGATCTCCAAGTCACCGGCTTCATCTGCGAAATATGATCCTTTCAGTAATAAAGGTTTGGAACTTAATAACACTATTCCAAACGCTGTCAGTATAGACAATCCTTTGGAACGCAGTTTGTTGTCCCTATCGTTGACATTATATTCCAGACTTTTCCAAACGCTGCGGTCTAAACTAGATGATATGCCCGCAGTGCTTTGGAGGGATATTCATTTTTGCATATTTGTCACTAGTTTATTGAAAAGCGGTGATATAAGCTTAAGATGTGCTGCTTTGACGTTTTTGATTCAACCATATTTCATGGACGAGAATGCCTGGAGCCAGAAGCAAAGATTGCATCAGGCTTTACCATACTTGGTAGATTGTCTCAATTTTCAACCGTTACCTTGGTGGTTTGACCCATTCGATACTTTAAATTCTTTGATAGAATTGTATCATAGGCACGAACCGTCGAACAACCCAGTAATTATATTCCTCTCAGAGACGAATATGATGTATGGATTGTTGACACTTTTCGCGGACTGTCTATCCTTGAAGTACCAAAATAAGTACTCATTGCGATCAACCACTAGATTTATCAAATTATGTGCATCATTTGCAGCGTACGATGAACTCTACCGATCATTATTGTTGGAACAAAAATCACTATTAAATCATCTGGAGTTCGGGTTGGAGCGACATTTAGGGTTACTTGAAGAGTTTCTGGCCCGCAAGCAGATTCTCTTTGATTCCCTGGATGAGAACTCGGGATGCTTACCTCCTTTGTATGATAGCGAATTAGCTATGGCTTGGCTGCTTCTTCTAAAATCTTTCTCGAGAAGTGTTTCTGCACTTAGAACATCATTGAAACGGAACAGACTAGCTGAGCTTTTATTGGATTTAGTCAGGGTTTCATACAGGGTTCTACAAGAATGCAAGGCGGCAGGTGAAGATTTTCTAACAGCTGAAATTGATATCATGAGTGTTACGCTAGGCTGTATTTGCAATTTCGTTGTAGAATTCTCCAATTTACAATCACTCATTTCAAATAATGGAATTGTTGCAATGATCGGTGATATCCTGAGGGATCCTCTGTTTAATTCGAAACAGGCCGACAGCGGACAGGCCCCAATGCCTCTTCAGGCAAGTGCTGACAAAGTTAAAACTAACGCTCTATGGGTCTTAAGACATCTGATGTATAATTGTCGTAACCCAGAGAAACTAGACCTCCTGTCGAAGATACCAATGTCCAAAATATTGGAATTCATCAACGATCCCAGCTGGCCCGTACAAGAACAATGTTTCGAGCTGATACGAAATTTAACCTGCAATTCAAGAAGAGTGGTTAACATACTGTTGGAAAACTTTAGGGACATAACATACGAGACTGACACGGAAACATCTACCAAAATCGCCAAGGGAACCACTTACCTGTTCCAGTTTCTCGCTAGAAAGATCAAACTTATCGACCCAACCGATAACATTCAAAAGAGAACTTTAATCGGCGTGCTCTATATCATCGTTAACTTGGTGGCAGTGAACGAAAATAAAAAACAACTAGTCATCGAGCAAGACGAAATCCTTGATATCCTACGTGATATACTCTCCGAATCCCAACAAGACATAGGAAGGTACGCTAACGATAGCAAACTGAAACTGGCAAGCTTATGGATCTTAAACAATTTACTCTGGAATGTTGCAATCACCCACTACACACATCACGCATTGGAAGGTTACACACTGCCGCACAAAGGCGATGAAAGTTCTCAACCGATAACTGGCTCACCTTTTGCGAGCGAAACAGGCGTAGATATTAGCACAGAAGCACCCGACGATGAAGACGATGAAGATATCGATGATGATCTAGATGATGCCGATGATGAAGACGACGATGAAGAAGAAGAATTCGTTCACGATCCAATCAGCAACGCAAAGGCAAGATCAAGAGCTAAAGAAGCTAACGAAGCTGCCGTTAGGAGATGTAAGAAACTCGTTGAAATCGGAATTTACGACTTGGTCAAGAAAAATGTCTTTGATGAATCTCTCTCGGTAAGAGAAAAGGCTCGTACCTTGCAGTACCACATGGATTTACTACTCAAAGACTCATAGAACTACACGACTGGTTACCAGGAAGGTCCGAAGGAAGGTCTATCGAAGGAAGGTCCATCGATGCTACAACTCGTGATATTGGGAATAAAGAGGTCACGTGACGGGAACCCACAGTTGTGGCAGAAGCAGCTGTTAGAACGGTGAAATGTCGAATGAGAGAAGAGTATTATAAAATAACTATAAAATGGGTTGGTTGTTTGACTTGAGAGGATGGGTAAAGATCTAAGTGGTCAGGCAATCTCTTTAATTTAGGATGTCGGTTTCGTTTTTGACCAATCCGTTCGATGAACCTAGAGATCCCAAAAAATTGCCTGCTTATGGGAGTCCATCAGCTGCCATTGGCTCTGTGCTTTATAACAATGTGAAGACTATTTTCAGTTACAAGAGTTTTTCAGATCCCGATCTATTGGATAATTGCTTGAAAAAATGGACTAAGAAGGATAAAAATGATGTATTTTATCAAGAATTGGATGTCAGGACGGGTGCAGGACTTGCTCCTTTAGGTTATTCTCGCAGTTTACCGCAATTAGACGATACCACTCAGGTAGTGGGTATTGTTGCACCGGGATATGCCTTGCCATATTTTGTTAATACTTTTCAGAAAACTGAGAGAAGCGATGTTTCCTTTTTGTTTAATGTAGGTGCGTTAAACTATGATGAGGAATCCGGTACCATTGGTAGTGATTATGTTACAGCTTTAAATGCTGCAACCAAGTCAGGATTCCCGGTTATTACACCGGTTTCGTCTCATGAAGTGCAAGCTGTGTCACTTTTGGCATTGGCTGTGGCTAAATTCGGTGATAGGAGAGGTGCGTTTAATTTATTTGATGGTCCACATTATGCCAAGTCGATCTCTGAGTTCAAGGAAAAAGCTATTGACTGTGGTTTGTTGACTAAGCTGGAGAAGTTATTACCTAGGGAATCCAGTTTTGAAAGCGTCTTGCAGGGTTTTAACGAGGTAACGGGACAACGTCTACATAATTTCGAATATGATGGTAGTTTGAAGGCGGAAACAATTTTCGTTACTTATGGTTCAGTTGAGAGCGAAGTCTTTAGGAACGCGATTAAGGATCGTGGCGATGAAGCCAATGTAGCGGTAATTTCAGTTCGTGTACCACTCCCATTTGATCTAGAGAAATTTGTTGCTCGAATTCCACATACGGCTAAAAAGATTGTTGTGGTCGGTCAATCATTGGATTGCACTTCATCGACTCCCTTGAGGAGACAGGTTACTGCTGCCTTATTTTACCATGGTAACAGATCATTAAGCGTATCCGAGTACATTTATGAGCCATCTTTCGTTTGGTCACCATCTGCTGTCGAGCAGATCGTCGAAACCTTTGTACCAGGGTTCAGCTCCCATTGCAATGATGTACTTACAAAAAGCTTCATTTTCTGGGCCTCTGACAAAAGTCCCATGGTTGATTTATCTTCCAGATTGGTTCATGCTTTGTCTTTGGTTGATGGCCAAACTGTCACCCTAAGAACGAAGTATGACAACATTGTCAATGCCGGTGCATTCCAGGCTCAATTTACTTCTTCCTCTACCGAGGGAGCATTTGTATCCAATATTGACCAAGCTGATGTTGCCATAGTGGAGAATATTGCTCTTCTAGACTCCTTACAAGTGGCAGCAACTGTCAAGAAAAATGGTACCATCCTGTTAGTTAGCCAGAAATCTTTGAACGGCCAAGATGCAAGCCTATTGGAGAGTTATGTCAAAACTTTGGGGATCCACGAATCTTTCTTTAAGACAGCGCGCGATAAGCAGATCAAAGTCGTTATTATAGACGCTGAGACCATTGGCGACAGAGAAGAAACCAAAGGCCGTACCCTTTCCTTTGTTACCCAGGCGGCGTTCTGGAAATATGCTTACGGCTATGATGTTGCTGAGAGCGTCCGGCGCATCTGGAATTCGGCAGGCACTGATTTGGAACTATTAGCTGCTGTTTTGTCAGATATAATATCCACTGCACTCGAGCAAGGTGTAGCCGTAGTTCCCCAGGAAGCTTACAACGGTGTGGAAGATGTCTCCAAAGAGGAAGAGAATTCAAAATCAGCCTCTGACCTACCCATATTTTTGACCGAAACTTCTTTCAGACCTAACAATAACTCAATTTCTGAGTTGCCAGGAGCTCAATTAGCCTCAGATACAGATATTTCTAAGAGGTTGGTTTTCAATGAAGCCTATGGAGTCGAGAAAAGTCTAAGACCTGATTTGTCAGTTAAGAACTACGTCGTTCGGGTGAAGGAAAATAAACGAGTTACTCCCTCAGACTATGACAGGAATATCTTTCAGATCGAGTTTGACATTGAAGGCTCTGGAATGAAGTATGAGATTGGTGAAGCTCTGGGAGTGCATGCGAGAAATAATGAGGCGCAGGTCAAAGAGTTTTTGACTTTCTACGGATTGAAAGAGAATGATATTATACAAGTGGCCAACAAGGACCAGCCAGAAATCTTGGAGTCAAGAACTGTTTTGCAAGCTTTCACCGAAAATCTGGACATTTTTGGTAAGCCACCTAAGAAGTTTTACGAGTCTTTGATTGAATTCGCGACAGATGAAGACGAAAAGAAAGAGCTTCAAGAGATAGTTTCTGAGCCCGGTTCAGTGCGTTTGAAAAAATATCAAGATGTTGAATTCTACACTTATGCTGACATTTTCGAACTTTATCCATCTGTCAGACCATCGCTTGAGCACTTGGTAAGCATTATTGCTCCTCTAAAGAGAAGAGAATACTCTATTGCTTCATCACAAAAGATTCACAAGAATGAGGTTCATTTGCTAATTGTCGTTGTGGAATGGCTTGATAACAAGGGGAGAAAGAGATTCGGCCAAGCTTCGAAGTACCTTTCCGACTTGGCTGTTGGCTCTGAATTGGTGGTGAGCGTCAAGCCATCTGTGATGAAGCTGCCACCAAACCCAGAACAACCAGTCATTATGAGTGGGCTGGGCACTGGTTTGGCACCTTTCAAGGCTATCGTAGAGGAGAAGCTATGGCAGAAGCAACAGGGTTATAGTATCGGTGACGTCTACCTGTACCTTGGTTCTAGACACAAGCGTGAAGAATATCTTTACGGAGAGCTGTGGGAAGCGTACAAGGATGCAGGCATTATAACTCACATCGGGGCTGCGTTTTCTAGAGATCAGCCTCAGAAGATTTACATTCAAGATAGAATCAAGGAGAACTTGAAGGAGCTAAAGGTAGTAATGATAGATCAAGTGGGTTCATTCTACCTGTGTGGCCCAACATGGCCTGTCCCTGATATTACTCAAGCATTGAAGGACATTCTTGCAGCAGATGCGAAAGAGAAAGGTGTAAAGATTGACCTGAACGCTGAAATTGAGGACTTGAAAGAATCATCCAGGTACATCCTGGAAGTCTATTGAAGACTTTTTGATTTTATCGTTGATTGATGAGATACTGTTGAGTGGGTATCGAAAGCCCGGTTGCTAATACGAAGGAATCGGTTAGTATAGAGTCATTATATATCTTGCAGGGTTTCTCGTTAGTCATATCTTTATCTTAGTTGAATATAAACAAATCTTCCTCTGAGGATATTCCTTTGGAGAACTATTATTGTCCTAAAAACACTGTATAATTCTATCGAGATTCTCGACATAGACATGATTTGGATTAGACAACAGTTGCAGGCAAGTAGCATAAGCCTCAATGTTACCCATTTGTATTCTTGAATTTTCTTGGAACAGGATATGCTCCCACCAGAAAGTTAATTGAGATGTTACATTAGGCCCACCACAGAAGTCCCATCTTGGAACCTTGTTCGAAAAACCCTGTTGGCATTTGTGAACATACCCTCTTTTAGTGAGACCACAATGAATTGAGAGCCTTTAAACCTGGTTTTGATAAGATGACCAATATTTTGCGTATGGCTCAAATCAAGCGCTGCGTCCACCTCATCTAAGATATACATAGGCGCCGGTCTAAATTGCAATAGTGCCATGATTAGGGACAATGCTACCAAAGAGCGCTGCCCACCTGAGAGCTCTACGAGACTTTCTTTCCAGACACTTCCCAATTTAACCTTGACCTCCAAACCTTCAGTTACTTCTTTACCTTCAATTGGCACTAATTTAGCAAAAGAATTGGGAAGAAGATCAGCAAAAATATTACCAAAATCAACCGTAACTTTGTTCCACGTCTTAATTAAAGTGTCTTTCTTGTACTCATTCAATTTGGCTATCGTTTCCTGTATCTTGATCTTGTCCTTTTCAATTGTGCTTATCATTGCCTTGAGGGAGCTTTCCTTCTTCTCGAGGTTCTCAATCATGCTCATAATGTTAGGGTTTACCTTTCTCTTTAGTTCCTGGAACTGCTCACGCAAGTGTGTAAACTTTTCTCTAGTCTGCTCGAGATCTATGCCGCTGTTTTGCTCTACTATACCAGCTACAAGTGCCTTGTCTTTCAACCAATCGTGATCTCGAAGAAGATCGGATATCTTTTCATGGATTGAACTAGAATTGTTATTGTACTTGTTGAGCTCGTTTGTTAGTTTTTGTAGCTCCAATTCGAAAGTACTTCTTGCTTCAATTTTATTCTTTATGGTGGCATCTAATTCATTCAGTTCCTCATTTATATGTAAAAGCCTTCTTTGCTCTTCCTTGAGATCAGTTCGGACGCTGTTTAGTCTGTCCTGAGCAGAGTTCATCTGAACTTCTATTGAAGATTTTTTAGCTTCCAACTTCTCCTTCATTTGATTCAGTTCTCGAATAGAATCATGAGCTGACGAGATTTCAGTTGAAAGCTGTTCAGTATCGAGTTGGAGGCTTTGGTATGTGTCATATATGGTTTCCACCTCCTCTGATAAAGATTCAATCATTTTAGATAACGATTTCGATTCTTGCTTCAACTGCTCGAGCTTAGATCCCTTGTCATGGCTGAATTCCTCTATATCGTTCTGGATGGCTTGTACTGCGCTTTCATATTCTTTGACTGAGGAAGTCTTAGAATTGATTTCTTTCTTGCAGTCTTCGATTTCTTTCTGCAATTCCTTGTTCCTCTTGATGATTTGGGCAGCGTCGTTGCCTTCCAAATTTCTCTGGGCCATTCTAAGCTTATGATGTGCTACGCTCAGCTCATTTTGAAGAACCTTGGTCTTTTGGAAGGCTGCTTCTTGAGCATCCAGTTTATCGGAACAGGACTTCAGTCTAGTCTCCATTTCCTGTATTTGCTGCATCGCGGTATTATATTTTTGGAGATCGATGAGCAAAGATGTGGTATTATTTCTGCTACCACCAGATAGAGTACCCTCAGGATCGTAAACATCACCTTGTAGAGTTATGCTTCTCGTGCGTATCTGTGGATGGAAAGTAACTTTTTTTGCAGTTTCTGCATCTTGGCATATTAAGCTGTTCCCGAAGATGAACTCCATAGCTCTTGAAACATCTTCTTTATAGCCAACCAAATTCAAGGCTAATTCTACCTTTCCTGGAGCAAGGTTTCGGGCAAGTTCAAGTTTTCGATTATCGAGCGTCCTCGCTGCTATCTTGTTCAAAGGAATTATTGTAACACGTTTCCGTAGTCTGCCTCTCTCAAGCAGTTTCGAAGCAGTCTTTTCGTTATCAACAACGATGTTATAAAGCCTGCCGCCCGCGCAAACTTGCAAAGCCGTAGCACTGTCATAATTTTGCTCTGACAGCGTAAACAGCTGCGCAGCGACGCCTTTAACCGATTGTGGATCGAAATCTCGATGCGGCTGAGAGTAAGTAAACTCCACATTGGCCACTTTTCGCTTCAAATAGGAACTTTCGTTATTAAGTCTTGAGAGCTGCTGCCTCAAATCACTCTGTTCTTTTCTCAAGTCTTTCACAAGTGCAGCATCGTAGCCAAAATCTGCAATCTTCCTTTCTAGGTCTCCGCACATCTTTTGAGATATCTCGAGATGTTTCGCTCCCTCAATTTGTTCCTTCTCAGCCTGCTGTAGTTTAGGAACATTTGATGCAAACTCCCTTTGCAAGTGATCCATCTTAAGTGTCAGTTTCTTTACCGATAGTTCGCAATCATTTAACCTTTGTTTTGCTGCAATCAATTGCTCATTATAACCCACATCCGCCACGCCTGTAGACGACACACCAGTTTGTAGCGCCGAGAGCAGCTCCTCCTTGCCCTTCTGCACATTTCTCAAGTCTTCCAGTTTTTCGTTGAGTTCCCGATATGCCTTCTCAGTTTCTTTGTACTTAACTAACTTGCTTTGATATTCCGTTTCATTTCTTTCGATGGCGGACTTAGACTGGTCAAGTCTCGTTATTATGTCATTTTGATTTTCTTTGCAGATATCCAATTGTGCTTTAGCTCTTGAAATCTCATTGAGTAACTCATCTTCACTTTTCTCTAAATGTGATAGCTTGCCCTGCTCATCGATTTCCTTCTGCTTTGCCTTTTTCGTTTCTCGAAGATCCTCGTTCAGACTATCAATCTCATTTGAGATTTTTGAAATGCAATTTTTCAACTTCTCTGCCTGTTCATGGCTTGTTTTCAAATGTTGATCCAATGAATCCTTCTTGCTAATCATCTCATTATAACTAAACGCATGAACAATCCTTTCAGTCTTCTCTAGCTCCGATTGAACCTCTTGAAACTTGATAAACACTCTCTTCTCATTCCGCAATTTTTCCAATTTAGGTTCAATCTCTTCTCGTAACAATGATCTATTTTCCTGCAATTTGGCTTCCTTCTTAGCCATAGTTCGCTCGGCCTTGTCCTTTCTATCTTCAAACATCTTCGTCCCAGCTGCCTCTTCAATAAGCGATAAAATCTCTGTAGGTTTCATATTCAGCACTTTGGTGATCTTACCTTGCATGATAAGAAAGTTCGGATTGTTAATATTCAATTGAACGGATTGAAACAACTGCAACACCGATTGTTGTGGTGCTCTATGTCCATTTATCAAATATTTCGAAGTACCACCAAGAACAACTTGTCTTGTCACTGAAATCTTCGAGGAATTCGTAAACCCAATAGGAGAATTAGATTTATCAGAGTTATCAAATACCACAGTAACACTGGCTTTTGTCACTCCAGCTTGACCTCTCTTATATATCAAATCTTGCAAAGAGGAGGCCCTCACGGTGGTCATTGAGGCAATACCAAGTACAAAACATATTGCATCCAGTATATTCGATTTCCCTGAACCATTCAAACCGGTTATAGCATTAAACTGAGGATCCCAATCGGAGATAACTGTTCGGGTCGCATAAGACTTAAAGCCATCAATAATTAACTCTTCAATCTTCATTCTAGAGGCAAATAACCCACCTTGGGACACTCAGACTCGGCTTGATCAGTGAGATGCCACTTCAATAAACCATGTAAACAAGAGATCCAGCCTCGAGGGTCCTCCTAGGGTAGACGGGTAACTGTAGATCTTCTTTGAAGCATCGTAAATCAAGTTCTAAAAAGTTTCTTGTTGATTTGAATTAATGTTAGACAACCATTAAGATACAAAATGACTATATGAGGGGAACCAAACCTTTTATATAATCTAGTCTTGGGTCTTTTGAGAACCACGTAGCAAACCAGTTCTTCTGGCAGCGATCAAACCAGCTTTTTGACCGGAAACAGCACCTCTTGAGATGGTAGAAGCCTTACCAATATGTTGATGGTTACCACCACCGTGAGGGTGATCAACAGGGTTCATGGCAACACCACGGGTCTTTGGCCAAGAGTTTCTCTTAACCTTGTACTTGTGGAAAGCACGACCAGCTTTCAACAATGGTTTGTCGACTCTACCACCACCAGCGACGACACCGACGACACCTCTGGCGTCGGAGGAGATGACCTTCTTGGCACCGGAAGGTAATCTGACTCTGGTCTTGTTCTCATCTGGGTTGTGACCGATGATGATGACGTAGTTACCGGAAGCTCTGGCGATAGCACCTCTGTCACCTGGTCTTTCTTCGACGTTGGAGACGATGGTACCTTCTGGTAGGGAGGACAATGGTAAAACGTTACCAACGTTCAAAGAAGCCTTCTTACCGGCATAGATAAATTGACCGGTGTGAACACCTTCGTTGGCAATGAAGATCTCTTCACGTAACTTGTACTTGTATGGGTCACGGAAAACAACTTTGGCCAATGGGGCACCTCTACCAGCATCGTGAACAATTTGCTTCACAACACCACGGATGTAACCATGACGTTCGGCGAAATCCAAAGTTCTTAACTTGGCAGCACCTTGTCTCAATCTGGTGTGGGAGGTGAAGATAGAACCAGCACCCTTTCTTTGGTTACGAATAACTCTACCTGTTCAAAATTGAAATATCCCTTGTTAGTAAACACATTCCTCAATCACTTTTGGAGTGTACCTTAGTGCCAAATTTCAGTTCCTTTTCCATTATCTAACTCTTGTAGGCTCTAGGCTATTACTCTCATCTAATTGTCGTATTTCCACATACCCATTGCGACTTGATCTTCTGGTTTCTTATCGACGTTACTAACTAAACCCAATAATTGGCAATCTTGTATCTATAGTATGAAATATCAGACTTGTTGGTTGTGCTTACACTGAGTCGTCAGCCAGAACGGGCACGTCGCCTACCGGGATCCCGCAAGGAATCCAGCTTGCAACCCGCCTACGAGAATTGTTGCTAGAAGGAGCACTGGTGCAAGAGCTAGAAGGAGATCGGCCTATCATACAGAGGGAACCGTTTCAATTCGTGGTGCCACGGTAGCTCTTCACGCTCTGCTAAAAAAAAAAGTTTGTCCCATAATGTACGGATGTGCAATGTCGGTATATGGGTGTGTGGGTGTGTCAGATGAACAGTCCAATAGATAGAGATGTCACAATTTCGTTTTGTGTCGTTCAGTTAAATTAAATATCTAGCTCAAATGAATATAAAAAGCATAATTTTAAAATTCTATTCTTCGATGTTTTTGTCAGATTCTGGTTCCTCCGGAGCTGGTGGTTCGACAATCTCTTTCTCTGCAATAGCTTTATCCTTGGAGAGTTGTTTCAATTCTTCAATCTTGGCCTGATATGCAGGTTTAATGACAATTCTCTTGCCCAATAATTTCTTCTTCTGCAAAGATTCTGAAATTTGGTGACTGTTTGCATCTGTTTCGAAAGAGACTAATGCAGCAGTGAGATGACGGTGTATTTGAAAATGCTTACTTCTGGTAAGCTTAGTTCTAAAGATCCAGATCTCTTGCGGATTGAAATCCTTGAAATATTCGCGAAGATCCGTGTCAGTGACACCCTTGGGCAAATAACCACAATATACAGTATCTTCACTGAATTCTGATTCTTTAATGACATCTGCCATAGCTTTCTCCTCGTCTGACAAAAGTTCAGATTCGTTCTGTTGATTGGATACGGAAACTTTAGAGACAAGGTCAGTTAAAGGACATTCTTTTTCATGTATATTGAGTCTGAATCTTAACAAATGATTTCTTCTCTTCAATCTTTTATTGACATTCGCAGGCGAGTAGGGCACATATGGTTTTAATCTCAATTCTCTTCCCTTAAAAGGCTTCCCATTCAAGTCCTCGACGGCTTCTTTCAATTTTTCAGGAGATTCAAATTCAGCATAGGCAATTCCCAGGGGACGAATATGATTATTTCTGAAACCACGAACTGTTTGGCTCGGAATTAACACAGAAACTACTCCATAATCTTTAAAATAATCAAACAATTCCGTCTCATCTGAAGCGAAATTTAAATTAGAGATATAAAGTCGGGTACACTCACTAGACGACATCTTAAATCACGTAGCAGTTTCTGACCAAGTTACACACTAAATCACATAATATTTTGTTAACAGTTTATTAAATAAACTCTTGAATTACTGACACTTTGGGCGCGCGCTGACACAAAATCGGACTCATAGATAATAGATTTCTAAAAAGGCTAAGTTTTAAGACTATTACAGATATTTATGCAACTAGTGTACTAAATTGTAGCTTATTTCTTAGCGGCACGTTCAGCAGCCAAAACTTTTGCGGTACCGTGCAAAGCGTGTTTGTGGTTTCTTCTGAATTTTGGATCAACACCCTTCAAAGATGGGTACTTGTAGGTCTTTGGCTTCTTGATACCGTTTCTGTGAGCCTTTCTAGTTTGGTTGTGAGCGGTATGGTTCTTGGATTTAGCCATTTTCTAATATTAACAAACAGTTAGTAACGTAATTTGTAGAGTTAATTGTTCCGATTTGTCACTGTCATACGTACGATTTATCCTCTCTAAGGTGTCTTCGGAATCCCTTTTAGTGTATAAATCGTCCTCTGAAAGATTCACTGTAACAGTTATAACCTATGTTTGCCAGTATGTTGCAGTAAGCTTAGTTAGCGTGTATCCCATCGCACGAAGTCTGCGACTCCATCGACCAGCTGGCAAATTGACAATCGCATGGCGGACAGAAGTTGCGTCACTTCGCAAGCCGCGAGGAACCGCTGGCCAGATCTGGTAATTGAGAAATGGTGAGAAATATTGGAAAATATGGATGTACGGATGTAAGCATGGGGTGTACGGATGTTTGTGACTGTTCTTACCCGGATTCTAAAGAAATCTGATAGTAATAACTATAACCCACTTAGATATAGCTTGAATCAGCAAGCTGTTGCACTAGCGCGTGTATGAATATGCTTTAATAAAAAGGAGATTTACATAGACTTGATTGTATTCTTTTCTTGTCTCTGTTCATTATCGGAAAATGACGATCCCGATGGGCAAAATTTTGTACATTATTCGTATTTGGTTCGTGAAGTTTCCATTTATTCACTTTAACTTATTGAAAAGCCTTGGTGCAGCACAACCGTCCAAATAGTGTTGTAAATGGAAAAATTCCTCCACACAATCTTCTTTATATTCTAAATCATCGTAACCCGGTTGTTGTTGTTGCTTCTGAACTCTTTCAGCACATTCCATATAATGATGAACAGCTTCCTTACCCTCGGGCGTTTGTTTACATTCCTCTCTTAATTCATCTAGTTGATCTGCAGCTTCTTCTTCTTCGTCTTCATCTTCGTCTTCATCATCCTCTTCATCGTCTTCTTCCTCGTTCTCCTGCAATCTAGAGTTAGTAAACAGACAAATTAACCTACTTCAGCATCAATCTCAAAACATACTTCTACATCATCTTCAGCTTTTGCAACTGTAGGAACAAAAGAATCCTTAATCTCCTCTAAAAATTCAGTAATTGCAGTGATCATCGTATAAACCTTACCCTTGTAAACAATCTCACCAACGATCGAACCTTCGAACCACCTATCAAACTGTCAGTTCAATATATAAACTCTTGTAAACAACTTGGTATTATATCGGCTTCAACATCTACCATAACCAAGGGACCTTGAAAAAACGATGCAATTTAATTGGCCCTCGAAATAACAGTTCTTTAAGTCACGTGATGTTCATTATAAGATACGAATAACCGTTATTTAAATACTGGTAGTCATTATAGGCTATGATTCGTTGGATGCATTCTTTGTGGCCAGCAGTTGTCTTATGTATGTGCAGGCCAACTCGACCGTTGTGGCTTTAGATGGGATCGGGATCGATTCCTTCAATTCCGCGGGTAACAGTGAGCTGAGATCTGTCAACGCGCTGTTCAAACGATTTCTACGGCCTTGTTCGGCCACCTTGTGTACTTCCTTCTTGGATAGCTCACCGTCATCGCTGGAGCCATTCCCGCCGACCAGCGACGACGATGAAACGGTCTTGCGGTTAGCGGGCCGCGTATCGGCCCGCTTTGGTTCGTGTATTTCGTCAATCTTGGGCGTCACAGACGTTCTTCCATTGGGTTTCCACAGTGAGTCCTGCTGTTGATGGTGGTGCTGGTACAAAGTTGGTTTGATTACGGGCGACTCCGTCGCCCGTAACACTTTCTCACCGTCCCGCGGGCTGTTCGCGGGCGCTATCTCCGTGGGGCTGATCGACTCATCGTTCCTGTACGCCGGTTTCGTAGAGGGCAGGATAACCTTGGGATAATTTGCTGACGCCGCAGGCGTCATACGAGACTCCGTAGACGATGACGATTTGGGTGTTGGTTCATCGTTGTTCCATTTCGAACCGGACCGTTCGCCCAGGCTGCTCTCGGGCAATGTGAAAACCGCTTCATCCCACGCGGACGCATTAGCGTCCGCGTGTATAACGGGCGAATTATTCTTAAACTGTTCAGCCGTATACTGCCGCCGTGAACTGTTCTTACTGATCTTGGCGCCCAAACCGGTAGCCGCCGAGCTATACGCCTTTTTCTTCGATCTCCCGCTCGACTTCGCGAGCGACGTGATCGTCGATTCCGGTAACGCAAAGTTCACAATCGACGCTTGATCGATAGCGGTCAACGCTGGTGAACTGAGCGGCGAGAATTGACTAGTTACACCTACCTTACTCGATTTCCTCCGTAAACTCGATAACGAACACGACGATTCACTAGCCATCGAACCATTCAGGAACGGTGTCGTAGTAGTCGTATTGGGCCCTGAACCATTACCACCACCACCACCACTACCCGTTTGCGCTACCATAAACGGAGTATCGTACGTCCCAAGCGATGTCGATCTCGTCGGCATCACCATCGGAGACGAGATCGGAGAAAATACCATATCGGGACGAACAACCGCTGTCTCCGCGCGTGACCCCTCCCGCCGTACAAATAGTGATTGCGATAAACGATCTAAATCTTCCATAGTATCTGAACCCCAATCTCGTTCTTGTTGTGAATTATCGTTGTCAGTCTTTGTATGGTGTATATCCTCATGTAGATATTCGTCAACTTGATCTAAAACACTTCGAGATGTTCTCGGAACATCTAACATCTCATCGTGCATTCTATCAATGGTTTCTCTCGCCTAGATGAAAAAATTCCAGACTTTAAATCAAAGATCAACACTAAAGAAGAATGAGTACTAAATTCAATTCATAAAGGGAAACTTAAAACCTCCGAGAATGAAACTTATACTATATCTCTTTACATTACAAGACTTATCATTGTTCGTCCATTTGACGAAATAGTTTCCCTTTCCGTCAAGAATGAGAAAAATTTAATGTATGTCATTCAGCCACGTGCGTTCATCTTATTATATTGTTGAATGAAAAATTTTTTGGTCGTTTGAGATGCTCGGCGGCTATTTCAGCCGTTTGTGGCCGTTTACCCTGGCTATTTCGTTCTTGGTGATAACGAGTCCATTTCTAGTGGATTTACCCACTGTATTGATCTTGAGTCCTCTTTGACGTGGTTTGTTGGAGAGTGATTGTCTTGTCTTGATACTGGTACCGATACGTCTTTCCAGATCGTTTCTGTACGTCTTGTCGATCTTACGGAATTGACCGCGTTTCACGCGGGAAAGTACCACGCCTCCGGCGTGGGCTTCTGTTTCGTGTTTCTTGATACGTTGTAGATGTTTTGCAACCATTCCCTTGCGTATTTGGATGGGCATTTTTTCTAGTTTGTTTAGCTTTGTTTCGCTGCCGTTGGTCTCGGATAGTTCACGTAGTCGCATTTCGAGTGTACGAGAGCGGGCTTTGCCCGCGTTTGAGTCGTCGAGTGCGCTGAGTAGGTTGGATTCCTTGAGGAATCGTTGTAGTTCGATATCGTTTTTCAAGTTTTGACGTTCGTCGTCGTCGTCTGGAGCTGCACGAAGCGGCTTGCCGCTTCGCAGCAGCCGCTGCTCTTTCTTACTGGACGGTACGTAATCATCGCGCAATTCATTGAATCGTATCACTCGTGGCTGTGGCTCACCACTCTCACCATCACTCTCACTCTCACTCTCACTCCCATTCTCACTGTCGCTCTCGTTCTCACTCTCATTCTCATTTTCACTCTCGGCTTGGTTTTTGGTCTTATCCTGAAACCCCATAGACTCTAACGAACCGAATTGGCTTTCAAAAGCCCTCCGTTGAATCTCCAGCAATCGATCATCGTCGCTCATCGTGCCGACCCTCTAACGATGCTTAGCTCATCGCAGCTCATCGGTATGCGATTTTTCACCAAGATAGCTTTAAGCTTATTCGCAGAGTATCATAATATACGAACATCGAGTTACCCGCTTTTGTCAAATTGAGTAACCCATATCGCTGTCGACGGGAATGGCGCTACCAAGTTAAATCTAGTTGGTTACCCGGTCAGCAATTGGAGATGCCTGGCTGAAAAAATGGTATCACAAGAGACGACAGCTGTTATTAGGCTTGGCGACTATAGTTGAAGTACAAGTTGTGGTCGGTATGACGAGATTTGTAGGTTGCATTGACCTTCATGATGGTCAGGTTAAGCAGATTGTGGGTGGTACTTTAACTGAGAGCGAAGCCCGGGCTCCTAGGACAAATTTTGTGTCGCAACAGTCTTCGTCATATTACGCGGGTTTGTACAAGCAGAAAGGTGTTACCGGGTGTCATGTTATCAAATTGGGTCCTAATAACGATGAAGCAGCTTTGGAAGCGTTGAAAAGTGCTCCGGGGTTTTTGCAAGTGGGCGGCGGAATCAATAGTGGCAATTGCCGGGAATGGCTGCGGTATGCAAGCAAAGTTATTGTGACAAGTTGGTTGTTTGACGTAGAGGGTCGTTTTCAGTTGGAGAAACTGGTTGAAATGGCTGAAATGTGTGGTAAAGATCGTCTGGTTGTTGATTTGAGTTGTCGTAAGAAAATGGATAATGGAGTGTCCCGTTGGATAGTCGCGATGAACAAATGGCAGAAATTGACAGATTTGGAGCTTAGTGAAGAGACTTTTATGAAGCTTTCACAGTACACGGATGAGTTTTTGATCCATGCGGCGGACGTAGAGGGTCTGTGTCGCGGAATCGACGAAGAGCTTGTGGAAAAGCTGTATGAATGGACAAAGAATTTGAGTAGCGACGTCAAGATCGTGTATGCGGGGGGTGCCAAGAGTTTTTCCGATTTGGAGCTTGTGGAAAGGCTGAGTCACGGTAAAGTGGATCTGACCTATGGCAGTTCACTGGATATATTTGGCGGTAACCTGGTAGCGTTCGATCAATGCTGTCAATGGAATGAATCTCATTAGTTATATCATTTACATAATTACAAATCACCAGGCCTCGTCGTAAGCACCGCCTCCGTTCCCGTACGGGATTTGATCTTGCATTCCATCCATTGCAACATCAGCGGGAGCCGGTTCATGCGCAGCCGTGGCAAAATTAACCCTATCTTGGTCCATTTGATTCAATGCGAGAAGTATAGATGCAACTTTCTTTTGAAGCGTGTCGATCCCCCGCAGCACTACCTGATCCGAGCTGATTGACCCAACAGTTTCCACGTTTATGTAAAAAGTGTTGGCCTTCGCTGTGTAATCAAATGCATCATCCTTATTCGGTGGATCCTCATATTCACTATTTTTCGACGCTGGCCATTCCTTTGAGATATCCTGCTCGTACCAATAATCTGTATGTTTTAATTTATTCCACGGATCATATTCAAACTCTATAGCCGCTGCTGGACCCCATTTTGCATGTTCCTTCGCTATCCCCTTCTTCGCCACACATTTCATAGACAATTCCTGTCCCTTCCTCAGTTTACAAATCAAAACCCCATTCCCCTCTTTATCCTGTATAATCGGATGCCCTATATTACGTCCCATAAGATTAGAAACAATAACCAAATCCTTTGCATAAACATTCGTCGTACTCTCACTCTCACCAATAGCATGTAACGTCAACACTACAGAACATTTATCACAATGATCCTCACAGAAACAGTCCCGACAGTATTCCAATTGTTCAATATCTGCACTTTGCAACGGAATTAACCCCAATCTATGTGCAATAAATTCATCGGCCAAAACTGTAGTATTTGTCTCAATCTCAACAGAATCTATAGCCAAAGTAGGAATCTCTGCAATCATTATCCTCCGTAATGAATTCGCCAATGCTAAATCCACATCAGATAAAATAAAATCAACATTATCTCTTGTTGCCTCTCTAATCTTAACCTGAGGACCTGATTCACTCATTATAACAACTCAAACCAACCGCCAGGGCTCTATAACTACCCAACTACAATCTCTTAGAACTTGACTAGTCTTAATGCTTAACTATGTATACTCTTAACTGAAAAATTGAACGAACCTACAGCATCATCGCATACGAAACCGAGTTACCTGGTTTTTCAATTTGAGTAACTCATATCGCTGTCGACGGGAGTGGCGCTACCAAGTTGCATTGAGCCCCGTTACCCGGCTACTGGAACATGCTTACAAGGTACTAATAGCCGCTTTTAACGTTGTATAAGCACTATAAAGAGGTGTATATAAAGAGCAGTAAAGATCAGTATGAATCCCAGTTACTCTGTTCCCGATACTAGATTTGAGCAGACATTTAGAAAAGCTTTAGTGAGAGAAGCTGAGCGAGAAAGGGCTTCACAATGGAGGAAAATGGGTATAGTTGATCCCGTAGTGATAAGTCAACTTCAAAAAGTGCAACCGGTTGAGATAAGCAAGGTTGTAGTATGTAAAGTTGTTATTCGTGATGTTATAGTGATGCCGCTTGTCCAGGGTTTACTTTGGACGAGTATTTTGATCTTTATGAGACCATGGTTACGACAAATGGTGTATCAAGGTCGTAAATTGGGTAGTTCGATATATAAATTGGTATTGGGTATTGATCTTGTGAAAGCTAAGAAACGTATGTGAGATTTTGTGTATTATACAGGACTTTTATACCACAGTTTATTGTTCAATGCATTTGGGACTGGTCGGTGAACTATTTACAAAATGGGAGTGGTGAGATTAGGTGAACTGTCTGGAACCACCGCGAACGAATTCGAGTATTTTCCAGCCCTCAGTTTCGTCGTCGTCGATTTGTTCGGGATCACGAGTGAATACCATCGCGTAAGAGCTCATCATGATGTTGGACTCGTGACCTGCGGCCACTTCGCCCGTCTTTGCCCTTCTGTAAAGGTGGATTTCCTGTGCTCTGCATCCGACAACGAGCACGGGTATGTCCTGTGGTGGTAGCATCTTGGCACTGACGATCTCTACGCCTCTTATGTCAAGGATACGGCCATCGGCAAATAGTTGCTGTTCGCGGAACGCCTTTTGTTGAGCGGCGTACACATTGTATGGTGCTTCGCTTAACCATTTCTTCAACACTTTTTCATCTCCCTTGACGTATGCTTCGAGAATCTCTGGAATGATGTACTCTCTGAGATGTTTAGTGAAAGATTCGTTGCTGAAAGTAGAGTCCATTATCTTGAATTGTCCCAACACACGAGCAGCTTCTGTCTCTGCGAAGAATCCACCGATCTTGCCAAAGATTTTCCTCAAGAACACAATCAAAGGATTACCACTTTCATCCCATAGTTTACTCTTTATGCGATGCAAAGCACGCCCAATCAACGTTTTCTCCCTAAACTCTTCCACTTTCTTACCAAACGATTCCTTTGCCTCAATATTGGTTGCCACCAGCGCTGTACCGGCTTCTTCGTTCCCCTTCACCGCTCTAGTCCTCTTCCCGGACAACAAATCCTGCTCCCGCTTAAGTCTTCTTTGCTCCTTAGTCAAAAATCCACCATACCGCGAACTGCTCCCATCATCCATCACTTCAGATACATCCTTATAAATCTTGGTCTGTCTCACAGGTTCAAGACTCTCATCAATCTTCTTTGCCGTCGCCGAGGCTGCCTGCCTCGTGCTCTTGGCGATCTCAGAATCCCACGCTCTAGACGCAATATCCTCCATCGTTTCTCCAGTCTTTTTCAATGTCTTTCCCACAATAGTAGACCCTTTTTGCGCTCTAATATACGCTTCCCGCGCTTTCTTATACGCTTCTGACTCTCCCAGCCTACCAGATGCATCCTGTAAAGTCTTAATATTATCCTGCAACTCCTGAGATTTCTGCCACTCCTTCTTAAACGTCTCCCGAAAGATCTGGATCGGTGACCGCCCATTCTGTAACCTATAACCACCACTACTAAACATTGCACGACTTCCTTCCAACAAAACTCCTCTCCGACCCGACAAAACAACATTCCTAGTTCCCAATCCTCCTCCTAACATCATAAGACCTCTCAACAACACACAGAATCCTATTCAACACCTATAAACCTACTCCAGATCTACCAACTACCACCTCTTATTATACTGATTCACCTCTCTTCTTACAGCTTGAAAATTTTTTGTCCGGACGGTCGCCACCTTCCGGACACTTTTTTTGAACCAAAAATTTAGCCGCCGATAAACCAAATAGAAACCCTTTAAAATATGAAACCTGACCTATATAAAGGCTGGTTTTTACAGGATCAATCGTTGTGGGTCGGTAGAGAACAGCTAGACCGTCTTTAAGCGATTTGATGTGGTCAAGTTGATCAGTTAGTGGTGTCGTATGAAATGATCAGTATTATAAGGCTATAAGCCCATGGGGGGTGTAAACAAGCAGTTAAGATGGAGTTTAAACAGGATATCAGGGCTTGTTGGTGCTGTTTGATGCGAGATCTGGGGCCTAGTGATGGTCAGTGTCGAGATATGGGGCCAGGAATGTCTAGGAAGAAGTTAGGGAGCGGTGGTCCGGGTCCTGTAAATTACATGAATGATGAGAACCGTTCTTCGACGAGACGACCTAGGGGTGGTCGTAGCAAGGTTGTAAGTTCGTCTAATAGTGGTCCGAGCAGATATACAGGTGCTCGATATAGGAGTAATCGGGAATTGAAAGGTGGCGGATCGATTGTGAGTTTAGTGGCGGCACAGAGAGGGATTATTGCGTTCGAGAAGGTTTCTGAGAATTCTGCTGCAGTGGAGCATTCTGCGGCAGCGGAGCGGCCGGGTGGGGGGTTGATGGGAAGCACTGGGGAAGATTGCACTACGGTCAAGTACTCCATTAGTGGTGAATTGAGCAGTTTGGATGTCCATGGAAATGCGGATCGCACCGTTACGTCTGTGTTGGATTTCATTGCAGACTCCACGGGCCCACGAGTGCAGTTTACCTTGGATAGGAGGGAAAAAAAAGAGACACAGATCGATATATGCAAGGACTGTGCGGAAATCTTGGTCGATGAAATCCATACGTGTCTAGGGTTTGTTCTTGTAACCCCGAGACGCTTGCAGTTGGATGACAGATACAAAGTTGGCTCTGAGAAGAATACGGAAGTGGCACCTACAACGGTATTGCAGTTTGTTACCAACAACTACACGAACAAGATTAAGATGGTGCGGGAAAGGTTAAAAAGTTACAAAAAATGTAGGGTTCGTATTCTTCCTACGCAGGAAGATTTGAAAAAGGAGCTCCGTGACCTCAGTACGATTGAACTGAAACCAATTCAAGAGTCTTCACCAGGCGTTGCTAGTGACACTGCTAATGAATCAAGAACCAAATTTCTGCATAAGCAGACGTACTCGTCGCTACGACCTAGGAGGGCGCACTCACGCTTGAGTTCGCCCTCTGAATCAGCCTCTAAGATCGTTGTTCCTTCATCGCCTGAGCGTGTTGAACCGATTACAAACATATCGGGCGTTCCTACGAAAGCATTTTATAACCGGGAGGATAGCCAGCATGCAATTTCAAATCTGAATATTACCAGAGAGACTAGAAGCAAAACAACCAATTTATCTCAAAGCAAACTATGGAATCAGGATGACGAGGGCGAGCTTGAGATTCCGGAGAAATTTGAACCACAGTTATGCTACAAGTTTGACGATGGAGCTTCCTACACAATCACCAATCAAGATTTCAAATGCCTCTACAACCATGACTGGATTAACGATACCATCTTGGATTTTTTCACTAAATATTACGTGGAGAAAGCTATCAGAAACTCGGTTGTCACCCAGGAAGAAGTGTACATAATGTCCTCTTTCTTCTACACAAAGCTAATAAGCGATCCGACCGATTATTACGGGAATATTAAAAAATGGGTTAGCAACAGCAATCTGTTCCAGAAGAAGTACGTTGTGGTACCAATCAATATAAATTTTCATTGGTTTGGTTGCATTATCACAAACCTAGACTCATTGATGGAATTTTTTGAGAAGCTCGATGATAGTGAGAAAGCAAAACTGAGTTCCAAAGTTACCTACACCAGCCCGGTCACCGAATCGCCAAGACCTTCGCCGGGTCTTACGGGCGATATCATTAGCGACCTATCAAACCGAAATAATACACCTTCAACGATCGAAGAAGATGATGAAGTTTCTGTTAGCGCACCCATAGTCAAGATCTTGACTTTCGACTCCCTTAGACAGACGCATTCCAGAGAAATAGACCCGTTGAAGGACTTTCTGATAGCATATGCGAAGGATAAGTATTCAATCGATTTGGATAAAAGCCTTATCAAAATGAGAACTTGTGCAGTCCCTCAGCAACCTAATATGAGTGATTGCGGCGTGCATGTTATTTTGAATACTATGAAATTCTTTGAAAACCCACAAGAAACCATCGAGATTTGGAGGTCGGCCAAATCAAGAAGCAAGGTCAGCACTAAGACAATAAATGAATATTTCGAAAGAAACAAGAGAGGTTCTGCGAGACAAGACCTGCGAGAAATTCTGTGGCATTTACAGAGGAAGCAAATCAAATTAATGAAAGAAAACGGAGAAGCGAAAGAAAATAACTATGATATTCATGAGCAGGAAGATGAGGGGGACCTTGAAATCATAGAAGAGCTTTCGAAGCACGCGGAAGCACAGTCGCATCAAAATAACCAATCAGTGGATAAGCCAAACGAATACAACTCACGTCAATTAATACAAACGGACTCACCGAGCGCAACCAAGGAATATATCGAGAGTTCTAGCAATACAGATTCCCAACAATCAGCTGAAACAGACAAGAAACTCTTGTTCAATGAAATGGCAAGCGAATCGCGCATTTGCAATCAAAATAAAATTAACTCTGCAAAAAGTACACCGTCTTTGATGCCACCTTTATCTGACAGGAAATATTTAGAAAGTTCACCTTTGAAATCATCAAACGAAGATACTTTACCTGAGACTATCTCACCTTATTTCAAGACTTCTGGCTCGAGAAGTGGACAAGCTGCTAATGATAATGAAAATAATAAGCGTCTAGTATCATCACGATCGTTTGAAGAGTTCGATAATCAAGAGGCTAAAAGACGGAGTGGTCCTTCTCCAGCACCACTGGAAGACCTCGTCATAGAGAAAGAGAAGTCTTCTTCTCTCGCGCCCGGGATAAGAACGAGACGATCTCAATCCTCGGAATCTTCAGTCGGCATGGTCAGCCTATGCGACAACACACATGATGACGTAAAATTGATAGGAGATGATAGTTTCACTCAAGTACGAAGAAACGTGAACTCGGCATTGAACGACAGGGAATCAGATGAAGTTATACCGATCAGCTCTCTACCAACTGTGCCGCTCCTGGCGAGTTATCGAACTAAAGCACAATCACCTAACGAATCGGACAGCGATCTCATCGACAAATTGTCTACAAGTCATCATATACAAGTGATTACATCTGATTAGCGGTGGCATGAACTGGGAAAGTTTTCATCGAAGCGCTAGTTTAACTTTGCATTATGGGTTTAACCCGACATTAAGCATATAATTTAATGAACATTAGCCTTAGTATCTTAAGCACGCTAATTGTGATGATAAAATGAAAGATATATATATATACAAATATATATATATTATGCAATAAAACTTATGTATCGAAATCTCAGTCATCACTTCCAGAAAAGTTTTGTAAGGATCTGCCTTTGGCGTAAACTTCATCCTTGACATTTTGCATGGCAACGCCAAACCACTTCTTGGCTGCCGACATCCCTTGCCAAGCAATATAACTGGTCATGATAACGTAGAGAGATAAGAAACACATATGTTGGGGTATAGTCCATTGAATATCATTTGACTGTGGTAGAAGTCTATAGCGCCATAAAAATCTCATTGGGGCGCCAAATGATGTGTAGTGATCGGAATACAACAGATACTCCAAGGAAGAGAAGAAGACCCATGATAAGACGAGTGGGATCGTCGTGTAAAGAATGAATGAGAGTTGACCTAACAAATCCTCAGATATGATCTTGAACCATGTGATGAATGGACGATGTCTGTTACTTGCAGCTTTTCTACCAGTGTATAACGTCGTTAAATTCTCCAGCAGTAGGATTGCTAATTCTTCAATTCCTCCATTCAATATACGAGTTGGTGAAAATGTCACTTCGAACTCTTTGAAATGTTTTCCTGAAAGATAGCCTAGGCCAAATGTCCTTAGTGAACGTAGATTGAAGGAAAGCGCAACGTGGCGAATGGACATAACCGCCAGCATATAGACCACATAAACGAAGAACTTTGTTTCCCCATGATTCAAAAAATTTTCGATGGTGGCACGCATGTTTTGTGGCCTGGGAGCTTGGGCACGCTCCAAGAAATGGTTAGCATTATGCTCCGGTTCGTCCACGCCCTCGTTGGCAACGGGGATAATATGATCCGCTAGATTGATTCTGGACATTTTGTAGGCATGATATTTCTCAAGCAATATCGATAATAAGACTGCACCGGCGCAAACGAAAAAGATGTCGAGCTGCTGGAATTTGTTTTTGATGAAATGCTTGGAGGCCTCGTATCCAAAATGAGTATTTGGCAACAATCCAGCAATGGGAAGCAGGATAACCGCAACGATGATGGTAACAACGTATTGGCAAAGAAGTGTTGTCAACAATACCAGTAACGATGCGAAAAGCCAAACGAAAACTAGCAACAAGAGATACCTCGTTCGGAAATTTGGTGGAGTGTAAACAATCGAATATGAGTCAAACTCTGTGTTCTGTTCATCAAGATAACCAAAATCGCCAGCATTGCGTTTATTACGTGCCTTAATAACTTCCAAATCTAATGGCCTTAGAAGCTTATCATCTTTAGTAACCGGAACGAACAAAGTTTGAACGTAGTTTCTGGAAACTATATCTGACGAAGGAACACGCATTAAAATACCATCTGGAATAAAATATGCATGAACGTTAGGATCTTCCTTGAATAATTGTTTCACTTGGTCTAAAGTCTTGGGGCAAGTGAACAGCTGGGGGTTGGATAGTTCTGCCTTCTGTTTAGCAAAGTACTTGTAAAAGAAATTGCGATAATGAATATGACCTCTTTCGATTGGAATATCGTGGCCAAGAATAAATGACGATAAACGCAGTTTCCTTGCGGAGACATCAAATGCGCGCTCCCAATATTTTCTGATGTATAGCTTGACGCTCGGTTTTGACTCGACGATTTGTTTAGTGATGTAAAAGGGTATCACATATATTGTTGGAGCCCAGAAACTGATAAAGTTGTTAGTTGTCAGTAATTTCGAATTTAGTAGTACGGGGAACAGGAATCTGGTATGAAAACCGAAACCTACGATAATGAAGACGGCATAAATGAACATTGAAAGGCAAAGTCTGGATATTTGGATACTCATAGGATGGATTAGACTGTCATGCAATATTTTTATATTGGGATCATCAGGAGACCTGATGAAGAAGAGGACTCCTGGTCTGATAATATGCTGTCTTATCATGCCGATGTATTTGGCGAACCAGTACATGTACAAAGTCCCGATTGTCCAATAAATGAAAAAAATTAGCGGTGGCCAGGCGGTGCATATTTGAGGAGCCCATAATTGCTTCCCTGGGTTAAGTAGCGGAGCGAAGATTGAAAAGTCCAACATTAAACCAGCCAAGACTGGAAATCCAGCAAGTTCAATGAAGAATAGTGTGAAAACTTTGAAAGTGCATTTGATGGCAAACAAAATCTGGAAAAGGAATCTTCTGGTGCGGTTCTTCATGCCTCTCTCACGTCCATAGCCCTTGCAAATTAATTCGGAGGAAATACTTATGAGGGTTATCGTGGCAATGTAGGACACCAAAGCTGGAAGACTTCTTACAAGCATCGATGATTTTAGGGTGTTATTAGTGTATCCATCATAATAATAAATCCAGGTACCAACAACCTTGTTCGAAATCCATAAAGCAATCTGCTCAAAATATGGTATGTTCTCCAAAGCGAAATGATAAGGTTTTTGCAATTGAAATAAATAATACAGCTGAACTAAGCCATGCCCGAAAATCTTACCGAAAAATATTAGAACCTTCAAGAGGCCAAACCCTACCACGGTTGGTAACAAATAGGCAACAGCCAAATAAGCTGCTATCACCACTTCAGCTACAATATAGTAAGCCAAAACATTTGTAAGTTTCAATTTCAAGTTAATAACGATCGGTGGGGGAACTTGTTGATTCATTTCATCTTCAACATCTTCATTCATTAAACGATCTTCACCAATATCTTCATCATTTGGATTTACGATATTAATTGGAGGTCTATTAGCCAATTCATTTTGTTGATCAATCAAATTGTCAAATTCATTTTGAGCTTGACGATTTCTAAACGCATCAAATGGCCTCTGAAGAGGAATATCAGTTTCATCTACACCCATAGCATTGTTCACTAGATCATCATCTGGTTCCTCATTATCTAGTTCATCCCTGTTGGAGTCTGAATCAGATATTGAATTCTCATGTAGATTTGTCACAGATGCGTTGGTAGTGTCTCCTTCATCGTTGCCGCTTCCTAGTTCTTGAGCATTTTCATTATTCTCATCGTCTTCTTCATCTTCGGATTGCTCTGCTTCTTGGTTGCCACGCTGTTGTGTCACTTCGTCTTTAGCCTTCATCAACCGTGCGACGTGTTCGATCGTTTGCTCATCCATCATTGGAAATCTCTCCTTCAACTGTATCTTTATTAATTCCTCCTTTGTGAATTGTGGACCAATCTTGTGTAGAATCATCTTACCCATTACGCTTTCCCTCACAATCATATCGTATTGAAAATACAGACTAATGTGAAGAATAACCACCATTAAAATCTGTAATATTGAAAACCTATAATTCAAAGTGTATTGCAATAATAAACTTGTATTTTCAGAAATATTCTCTCGATAACCATACGCAATGCTCTTGTGGAAATCGCCCTTGTAAGGTAGCTCGCCATCCAAAATTATCGTATAAAGCTTGCCAAAGAAGTTCCAAGTCAAGGGAATACCAAATAAAAACAAAACCGCGGCCAAATTCAAAGTCAATCCATCTTTAATGAATTGGAAACACGAAATTAAACTTCTTTTCAACAGTAACGACATGGGTATCCGATCAGGCATATTTTCCGCATAAGTAGTACTAAAATTTATCGGATAATGACAAATATCACATGCAGCTGTTGTACCAGGTTTACTAATGTCTATATTCTTCGATGAAATCCATTCCATCAAACATGATTCATGAATATATTTGATTGATCCCTTGCATTTACATGGATGGAAAAGAGGATTTTCTTCACTCGCTTCACCTCGACAAATTCGACATGTGGCTCCCATATGTGTATCTGCATCATATCCACTCTTAAACGTCCCTTGATCCACATCAACGTCCATTTTGATTCCTATCAACCGAAAGATGACCAGCTAAAAAATTTTTCCAAAACAACCTCAATCAATCTGAACCGTCTTGCTGAGTCGTTGGAAGCCTTAATTCACTCTTGGAAGTTCCTAGAGAGTTATAATCCAAGTCTTCTTGATCAACCGCCACCCATGGTATATCCCTACGGTTACGATTTGAACACAAAAACATCTTAAACGATGAAAAAAGGTGAAAAAAAATAAAAAATTAAGCCCTGTAGGGGGCTCGAACCCCTAACCTTGTGATTAAGAGTCACACGCGCTACCGATTGCGCCAACAAGGCTCTTAAATTTGATGGTCAAAAAGTTTAAAATGTTTGCTATTTGAACTGTTAACATGTAACTTTACCATCTTAACTAGGTCTATTGCAGTCTAGTGAATCAAGAGGTTCAATTGCTTCAATATAGCGATCTATATCTTGCGTATGTTCTTGATTTTGCATACGTTTTCAGTGTTTTTGTGTTTGTAGTACTTTGGTTATACTGCTTAAAGAACAGTGCGGCTGGACCTTGCAAGACATGTAATAGAGATCGTTTGAAGTCTGGTATCGATACGATGTTGAGGAGACCACCTACCACATTGCAATTATCGCAGGACGATGTTGCTGAACTGATAGCTGAATTGGAAGAGGAAAAATTGCAACTAAGAATTCAATCACAACGAAAGAACCTAACACGATCGTCTGCTAGATTGGAACCCGATACTGATGAAGGCAGGAAATCAACTGAATCCACTAGCATTGATTCTTCTTTTCAGATAAGTCCCTTAGATGGCAAGAGACTTCAACCAGACCCGACTGATGGAGCGCCATCTGCTTCAGTGAATTGGGCAAATCGTCAGCCAAATGCGAATGCTGAGGGGAACCCATTTTACAATAGCCAGAGTTGAAAATGATTGATTTTATACAATTTTAGATATCTTTCTTTGCTTCCCACTCTTTAACTTGCGTTCTCTTGGCAATGATGTCGACGAAATTTGGTGTAAAGTTAACAGCACCAGCGGGATCGCTGCCAATTAGGTTGTCGACATTGGTAGCTTTGCTCATTTCAATGTCTAACAGATATTGGCCCTGTGTGAGCAATTTCTTTGGTCCAAGTAAGGGAAGGTAGCTGAGTTTCTCAAATGAAAAGAATGAGCTCAATACAAAGATGACGAGACCAGTTATTGTTTCATAAAGTATATCCTTTGGAATTTGAATCGAAGATTCCGATGCGCCATTCTTGGAAGATTTCACAATTTGATGGAACTCATAGCTGGAAAATCCTGAATGTCCAATAAGTACGATTGATACAATAAGTAAAAGCTTCGATATAAGACCCATTGCCCGTGTAATCTTTCAATCTCATCCAATGCTCAACGAGTGATATGTGCTAGTATTTCAGAGAACGCCGCGATGGAAAAATGCAAATGGTACAACTATATGTATGGAATAATGATTTGATATGAGCTGGGCCACTGTTTTAGCTAGCTTTCTGATTGTTATATTTCGGAGTCTTCGATAGGATCATCCTGTAACATGTCAATATCTTCAGGTTCTTCAGGTATTGGCTCATTGATGTGTTGCACCTTACCGTGTGGTTTCTTTTCTTGATCGAAAATTGTATCGTCGATCACTTGTGCAAATAATGCTGGTAATTTTGATTTGTTTAGTGCGATTCTATTCATTGTTTCTCTATCCAACACGCCGATCTTCATTAAGCCCTTTAGCTTGATTGTAAATATTAGAAGAAGTTTCTCGCAGTCCTTGGAGACATGTTCATCGTTGATATGGTTAAGGTTGGCATCTTCTTCTGGAAATCTCTCTAGATGAACACCGATTTGCTGAGCACATAGGCCTTCGAGATAGAGAAAAATGCTTAACAGAGCAGAGTTGATCTCCTGAGATAAACGTCCCGGCACCAATTCGTCCATGGACTGTTGTAACGAGCGATGATGATCGGTTAACCTGAGTTGGAAAACTTTTATTGAGATAATCGTGTCAATAAGTGGATTGGCTAGCGCTAATTTTAGTAAAAAGTTACTGGAAACCTTATTGGCATTGTCGTTATCATCATTGTGTATGGCAATCAAAACTTTCTTTATGGCATTAAGAATTTTGTGAAGAGATTGGATCTCGAGTTGTGGTATTTGTTCGTCATTTTTATCCATTGATCTGTTGCTCAAAATATCGACCCATTTCTGAATCTCCCAAGCTGGTATAAGGGCCAGGATGTTGAAGTTAATCTGTTTCATGAGGTTGTAATCAATTTGAGCGGTGTGAAGCGGTATCTGTAGTAGATACTTGCTGAGAAACTTGTCCAGTAAAGAATCAGACATCTCAGCTGGATAATATTTTCCTAATAAAGTCAATTTATTGATGAACATGGTGTTCAAAAGCTCAAAAAGCTCTGCAATGTTGCCCTCTTCATCGTTGAATCTCTCATCCAGGAATTTTTCAAGCAAGATTTTGATATGTATTGCCTGATTTTGCCAACATTGATCGAGCTCATTCAATTTCAATTCCTTGACATGCTGGATAGTATCTGAAAAAGCCTTGTACTTAAGGTCGGTAAGTTCACAGCTCAGATGTGCTTCTGAAAATGCCTTTATGAATTTATCAAGCGTTGTGCGGATATTCTTTTCATAACCCGTATGAATCCAATCTTCGAAGGAGA
Source organism: Torulaspora globosa (assembly GCA_013694445.1). Classification (NCBI taxonomy): domain Eukaryota; kingdom Fungi; phylum Ascomycota; class Saccharomycetes; order Saccharomycetales; family Saccharomycetaceae; genus Torulaspora; species Torulaspora globosa. The sequence goes on from CP059270.1 coordinate 941,629, forward strand.
ATAAATTAAAGATACCTGTAAGCGAAGAGAGCGTATTGCCCGATTGAAGTGATAACTGGCTCACAAGCTGGTCTAATTGCGGAAGGACTGCCTCGGCAACATCAAATCTTGGTTGTGTTTTGATATTAACACCTCCATAACACAAGCCGTAAAGAACAGTGATGTACAGTTCTGAGCTCTTCACGTCGTCAGGCAGTAATAATTCATTTGCGTCATCGTTCTCGACTTGCTCTTCCTCTGAATGGTTTTCACCGTTCAAGGAAGGATGCTGCAGGTCTCCATCAAAGATCAGTAGTCCACATATTTCCTTTATCAAACAGCCGAACGAAGGATACAGAAATTCGGCCGCTTGAAAGAGAGTAGTCGACCTCTTTTCCATCTCTGGCTTGTCCTGAAGATGATAATCAAAAGATTCTTTCAAAAGCCGCATGAATGTACCTATTTTGACCAAGGATGGCGTCGAAGTTGCGAACAGAGTATTGGGTAGAGCGTGGTTATTCAAAAAATCTTTGATTTTCTCAGCGGTAACTTGAGCAAAGAATTTGGCAACTGCCATGAGGAACTTGCTGCTTTTACCGCGGGAAGAGACTTTAACCTCTTTCTCATCGAAAATTAAGCAAGAAATGGATAAAATCTCTGAGTTCTCCAAATACCCTAAAGCGGCTACTTCAATCAGAACGTTTACCGCATGCATTCTTACATCTAGCACTTCGTCTTTCAAAGCCATCTCCAGTATTCTCTCTTTGAACCTTTCGAAAAACTGACGAACGGCGGAATTGTCGATCACTTTGCTGTGTTGTTTACTGATCAGATCAGGTAAGATCTTGAGGACTTGAGATCTAACCTCAGGTGAGGAATCGCTCAAGAGCCAGCCGTAATACTTTAGAAATGTGACCTTCATAAAATATTCAGGGTAGTTCTGGATCCAAACAGATAAATGCTTCATCGAGAGGGACCTGATATGGTTATCGACATCCTTAAATCTGTGAACGAACGACAGTTTGATTATCTGATCAATAATGTCGCGCACAACCATTTTGTTACTTTGCACTTCCTCGATGGTCGACTCTAACTTCTCCAATGTCTTCTGGTTAGGTCGCTTTTTTTGTTGTTCCATCTTCAGTTGTTTCGATAGCTTGGATAGGTACTTCCTTTCCAAATCCACAATATGTTCTGTCAAATAATCTTGAAACAGATAGAGCGCTTGAGTCGCTATATATCTCAGGCAGCGTATCCTACAGACGGACAATGTCGAAAGCCAAGTGAGTAAATCGAGAACAAACGGACCGGTAGCTATCTGACTATCGTCTTCAGTGGATTCGGTACATATCAGCTGAGCTTCGTCCGCTAGATCCATCAATCTTGACATCAGTTCCACAAAATTGTTGTAAAGATGAGGATATTTTGATTTTTTCTTAAAATTCTTGCTGATTAGTAGATGGAATTCATGAATTTTCTGTCTTTGAAATACCAGTTGTACTTCTTCAATGGTTTCATTTGACGATTCATTGCTTCTAACATCATGAGTCTCCACATGTGCTACTGCCCCGCAGCAGCACAAAAGAAGATTGATGAAATCTTTTAAAAATTCCTCTCTATCACTCTTGTAGGTCTCTAACCAGTTTCTAGCTAATTCTTCAATTGACATATCTTCAGAAGTGGCCAAAATGTCAAACATTTCCGTTGGCTCGAAGTCCTTTACCGCTTCGAGAAATTTCTCCTGATCTTCTTTAGTGGCTCCCGATACAATTGACCTACTTCTGTTTGATGTAGCTCTTGATCCATGACTACCATTCGATTTCCCTCGTTTGTTCGCATTCCGACCTTTTTGACCGCCGGCTTTCCTCTTCTTGGCTTTGGAAATCTCTTCATAATCCTCATCTTGACCATCTTCCTCTTCATCTGAACTTTCATCTTCGTCGCTGAACGCATTTTCCATCGCGGTATCCACATCCACCAGAACTTCCTCCTCAGTAACATCATCATGAGTCTCTATAGACGATTTGCTCCTTATCCTGGCAGATCTACGGACCTCAGACATCTTGCTTCCTTGATAGCTCACCTAAATGATGTGTTGACGATTAAACCAACCAACTGTTTTGATCTGACTTGCTTGATATCGACGCGTTTCAAACTTGACGCGTCGCTGTTCACCTAGTATCATCCTATACGACAAAACTGAGTAACTCGAAATCCGTATCACTGTCGACGGGTGCCCACTGGGAACGGCGCTACCAAGTTAGATCAAGCCTGATTAAATACGCTACAATCACATATCAACGATTAGCTTTCTATTAATCAAACATTTGCAATTACATATCATTTTGATCTATTCCTGTAGTTAAAATCAGCTCTCAAGTCACCGCTTCCCATTCATAATCCTAATCTATAAAAATTGTTGGAAACCAAACCTTTGAATCTTGAATCGATCCGTCTTGAAAAGCTCTTTTAGCACCGTGAATCCTGGGTTATAACAAAATATAGAAAAGCAAAAAACCAGCAAAATTCCCACGATAATCACTTTAAGCGTGCCAGTAAGTTCTAGCCCTGTTTACCATCGACACAAGACCATCAAGCGGCCTTTGATTGCTACCAAACGATACATTCGAATCGTACTGTATCGTCTCTTCCAAACCCAAATCTGAATCGCAAGTAAACTCCAAATCCTCAGTGCTACTCAATTCCCCGTACGACGAAATGTTCACATAATCGTTCAATCCCGCCTGCGGAGCAGAAGCCGTGGAAAGTATCTCAGATGGTAAAAAATGATCCTCAGTGACTTCCGCAGTGAAACTTAGCAACTGTTTTTGTTGCTCATTCTCCTGTCTTACGCTGCCGATCGTCACATCATCGAGCGATTCGTCCAACTCGTAATCATGATAGTTTAAAACATTATTCGTATGACCAGAATCATCCACTGCTGTCTCAAAATACGATAAAGTTATCCATTCTCGATCATTGATCACTAATTTAAACATAGTTTTATCCTTTCCGTTTATCCTTGGAATCTCTACTTTATAACCTTCATCCCCATAATACTCTAAGACATAATCTGAATGTTTCCAATCATCAAATTCTCCCGTTATGACTATCTTATCTGTTGGTGATGAGTAAAGTTGTAACACTTCAGTGGGAATAACAAACAAAATGTTCGACATCACAGAAATCACAAGATCTCGAACTGATCAAACTTCGATCTGCTCAATCTTACCAAGTACAAGAGATCAAAGTTGACTTGAATAATGGTCTCCATTTATCATCAAAGCTCATAGTTGATCCTCACTAACCCTTGTTTTCGCATCGAATTAGAGTTTACACGCGGGGGTAAGATGATAATGAAAATGGTGCTTCGTATAATACAAGAGATAGTCTCGAATGAGTCTACTCTAATAGTCTTAGAGTTGCCATCGTTGCAAATCCAGTGGCGATGGAGACGAATTGTAAAGCCCAAAGTCTTGTTTCTTGTGTCTTGTTTGCCGAGTTCGATTGAAGAACTTGCGGAGCGACAACGATCGTGGCAATGTAGAGGAATCCACCGCAACTGATCGGCAGTAGTAGGGAGGGTTCAGTAGACCAATTGGTTGTGTTCCCCCATTCGTTGAGGATGCAGCCGATAGCGGTTCCAAGTAAGGCGCCTATTGATGTGATGAGTTGCGATTTGATAGCTTGTGTGAACGTAAAGCCTCCCGATAGTAGGATTACGAAGTCTCCGAGTTCGTGTGGCACTTCATGGAACATTACCGCGATGGTTGTGGTGGCTCCGATGTGGCGGGAGTTGTAGAAACTTGATGCTAGCGCGATCCCATCGGTGATGTTGTGTACGCAGCCGGTAATGATGTTGAGGTATGCTGAGACATTGCGGGTTTGAGTAATAGGCTTCTTCTCTTGGATAGCGGTGTGGTCAGAGGGTTTGTTCCTTCTGGTGAGCCCGCTGGTGCTGTGCGGCTTTGCGGTACCGGTACTGACAGCTTCTTCCGGCTCTTGAACATGCGAATGTGAGTGGGATGACAACGAGATTTCTTCTCCGGAACCCGTTGACATGACTCTTAGGGATTTGTCAACGAAAAGGAACAGCATGAACCCTGCAAGTATGGCTGACCCTGCAACAGTAGGTGAAGTACCAGCACCAGAGACTGGTTCGAATATTTCTGGTATCAGATGTAGGAAAATGTCGCCAAGTAAAGTTCCAAAGGCAAATGACACTAGAATGGGCAAAAACGTATTATCTTGACCGTCTTTCTGGCTTTCTTTTAGACCTGGGATTGAAAATATGACAAAACATGGAGCCAATTGGATAACCAATGTAGCTAGAATTGAATTGTAACGTGGTGAAAACGGGAAAATTGTGTCTTGAATACGTTGTATAACCTGCGAAAATGCTTCTTGATTATAACTTGATTCAACGCCATGAGAGTGCTTATGAGAAAATGCAACGTTGGATATTAAAGCCAAATGGACTAGATTCCTTAGACAACCCATACTGGCACCTTAGAATTGTCTAGCAGTTCGATATTTTGACCATCTTTCAATAATAACTGCAAGTATCGGTACTAACTACGTCAAGACGAAAAAACTCACAATCATTACCATTCAAAAATACAGTTAAATTATATTACAAAGACCATGGTTTATATACTTGAGGCTCTGTGTACGATAAAGCCTCTAACTGTTGATCTGATTTCTTCTGTAATTGATCTTGATCGGCCTCTGTTGCTTCTTCTTCTTCAACAAGCTTAATTCCCGAATCGACTTGATCCGATATTAAGACCAATTTTTTGGAAATGTTCAGGTTGGATAATTCAACGTTTAGATCGCTCACTTGCTTGCTTAAGGATATCCTGTCATTCAGTATTTTCTCTGATTCGTCTACGTATTTTGCCTTTTCCTGTTGCAAAGCGGCCTCTAGTTGATCCAGCTTCTCGAACATGAGATCTAGTTTCTTGGTCTTTAAACTGACCAATTCTTGTGCGACAGCTTGCGTTTCTTGAAGATATTTTGCTGATAGTTGTTTGGCCGATTCTGGGATCGTTTCTTCGAGCGTTTTCTTATGTAGTCCATCCAATAAAGCCTTTATTGTGGCATCGACTGCCTCTACTGTAGTGACTACCTTATTTTGTTCCTTGCCATTGGCGGTAGTTTTAGGCTTGGTGTCTCCTACTATATCATCGATGTACTGGTCTTCAATGGGCAGGCTCAAGAATTTTTCCACACATTCTTCGATAGATTTTGAGTTTCCAACATGATCTGCGATCTTTTCCCACTGATCTTCATACATTTCAATAGCTTCTAGCAATAACAGCAATTCTTGATCTGACCACTGTCTCTTCCCCGTGCGCATAACATCCTCCATTCTGATAAAATCGGAAGATTGAAAATTGGCGCCGAAATGGCCCTCCTGGAAACATCTGGAGCAGAGGTTTGCGTCTCGCGCACGCAGATTATGGTAATGAACCATAACTGCATCGTTACCGCAAGTGTGGCACACAAAAGTCTTGTGAATTTGTCTCGATGTCTTATCTCTGGACTGCAGCGCGTTAAAATCCTGCGTTGTATCGTAAACGCTTTTCCTCAGTGACAAATTCACAGGGAACGGTTCGCGTTTAACAAACTTGTAATCCGCAGCAGCGGCTCCACCGCTCGTATTCTGTCCATTGGGCTCATCTTGACCCTCCGCAGGCACTGTTTCTTCACCTGGCTCTTCCTTAACAACTTCAGCGGGCACAAAAGGCTTCAAACCCTGTGGAGTATCGAGAATCACCTGGAAATGTCCCGTGAAAGCGGGACCAATCAAAGAAGGCTTCGATCTGGGATCAATTTGATAATTAATCAACCCCCATTTCTCTAAAAAAGCATGAATCTTCACGATAGACGCTACATCCATAGCAATATTCCTTCTAACCGCGGTAACTGTCAAATACTCATAAGGTGACAACCTATAACTATTAATCATAAAATTTCTCGCATCCCTATAAGCCTTGGGAGTCTTGAATCGTGATGAATCATCAAAAAAATCAGGTATAGACCTTTTTTCAATCTCATGTACTTCGGAAAACTCAAACCACGATGCAAATGATGGAATTATTACAGGATGAGCTTGTTTCGCTAAAAATCTTAAAGCTTTATCTTCAAGTTTTTGCGCTTCTTGTTCATAATTAATCTCTGCTGCTTCCAATTGTTGTAATTGTTGCTGTTGTAAATGAGGTAATAATGGAGGCGCACTCCCACTACCTATTGGTTCTACAGTACCTCCCGTCTCAGTATAAGAATTTGGTTCTTCAACACCACTCATAACACTTCTCAACTATGCTTTTCTATACTCTTTACTCTTATTCCTTCAACATACCAACTTTTCAACACCTCTCTATAGACGTTTAAACTTGTTGATGAGAACACCCATACAACCTTGATGCTTTTAAAGGCCTGTCACGTGACCATATATCATATAAACCTATATAATGAAGGCTCGACGGTTTATAAGACCATTTGAAGGCTTTAATGGTCGTCTTGATGGATTCTATGGTTGTTATGACCTTTTAGTGTGCTTGTTCTTTGCAAGAGACTAGTTAAGATGGGACGCGACCTGTAATGGGTTGGTGAAAAATTGGTTTAGAAGATGGTGATAGGCGTTGGTGGTGGGATCTATGGTTAGCAACGGTGGTGGTCATCGTGTGGCGAGGTCATTGAGAAATGGCAGGGTTGAAAAGCGGGTTGACTATAGAGAGAAGGAAGAGTCGGACCTTGGGGCGGATGTTGGGCTGTCTGGAAGTGAATCGGAGGAGACGGGAGGCGAGGAGCAGGGTGAGGATCGTATTTGGTTGCAAGATGAGACTGGTGGAGACGCGGATGTTGATCTTGACTCGGGTGATGAAGTCGATGAGAAGCATTTGAACGAATTATTGCAAGAGGCAAGGTTGAAACAGCATCAGAAGGAGGAGGAGGAGGAGGATGACGATGAGAATGAGACTGATAAGGTGGATGAGTCGACTGTGTCTTTGAAACTGAAGAAATTGAATGAATTTGTGACGCAGAGTCAGGTTTATTCGAGCGTTATTGCAGACACGCTTTTAGAACGGTCGATGCAGAGGCAAGAGACGGATGAACCGGCTGATAAGAAGCAGAAAAGGTCAGCACGTAGTATCACGGATTTTTTCAAGGGTAAGCAAGATGCAAAGGGTGTAGGTCAGAATTCTGTGTCGCTGGATGACCAAAAGATCGCTGAGCAACAGCCACGTCTGTTGAAAAATTGTATCTTGAAACCGTACCAGCTGGAAGGGTTGAATTGGCTTGTCACGCTGTATGAAAATGGTTTGAATGGTATCCTGGCGGATGATATGGGATTGGGGAAGACTATTGAGAGCATTGCGCTACTGGCGTTTATTTACGAGATGGATACCAAGGGACCGTTCTTAATCGCAGCACCGCTAAGTACTGTCGATAACTGGGTCAGTGAGTTTGGTAGGTTCGCTCCTGATATTCCAGTACTGAAGTATCATCACCAGGACGGTGTCAAGGCGAGAACTAGGATGTTACGGAAGTTTTTCAAGAGTACTGGGGGAACAGGTGTGATCGTAACTTCTTATGAGATTATTATACGTGATGCTGCGCATATAATGTCGAAACAGTGGAAATTTCTGATTGTTGATGAAGGACATCGTTTGAAAAATATTAACTGCAGATTGATACAAGAATTGAAGAAAATCAATACGAGCAATAGGTTACTTTTGACCGGTACACCTTTACAAAATAACTTGGGCGAGCTTTGGTCTCTGTTGAATTTCATCTTGCCCGATATATTTGCGGATTTTGGAATCTTTAATAAATGGTTTAATTTTGAAGATGTGGATTTACAAAGTGATTCTCCCAAGCTGAATAGACTGATAAATGATGAATTGGAAAAGAACCTAATCTCGAACCTGCACACAATTCTAAAGCCTTTCTTATTGAGAAGATTGAAAAAAAATGTACTCGCAGGTATCGTACCTCCAAAGAGGGAATACATTATTAACTGTCCCCTCACGCCCATGCAACGTAAGCTTTACAGGATGGGTCTGAGCGGTAAACTGAAGAGAACCATTTTCAAAGAACTAGTTAAGATGTTTTTTACATTGAACGCCAAATACATCGGTACCGTTTCCAATAAATCGATCAGAGAGTACATCGCATACAAGTTGAAAGACCAGGAGGTAGATGGTAAACCTCCAAATAGCATAATTAAAGAAATGGATGCGCTGTATGAGGAGCATCTGCATAAGGAGTTTTCTAGCATGAAGCTACAAAATATGATGATGCAACTCAGACAGGTAGTCGATTCCACTTTTCTCTTCTTCTTCCCGTACTTGGAGCCAGAAGATCTGACTCTTGAAGTACTGTTGAGCACCTCGGGTAAACTGAAAGTCCTACAAAGCCTCGTGCCGCCGCTGATCAAAAAGGGCCACAAAGTGTTAGTATTCTCCCAATTTGTCAAGATGCTTGACCTGATCGAGGATTGGTGCGAGCTGAACTCTTTAAAAACATTGAGAATTGACGGTTCTGTTGACAGCGAGACAAGAAATGCACAAATCAGCCAATTCAATGACCCAAAAGATAAAACCAACATTTTCCTCCTATCTACCAGGGCCGCGGGCCTTGGAATCAATCTAGCTGTCGCAGACACTGTGGTGCTCTTCGACAGCGATTGGAACCCGCAAGTCGATTTACAAGCCATGGATCGATGCCATCGTATAGGTCAACAAAAACCAGTCATAGTATACCGCCTATGTTGCGATAACACAGTGGAACACGTCATATTGACCAGAGCGGCAGGCAAGAGACGGCTAGAGAAGCTAGTAATCCAAATGGGTCAATTCAATACGTTAAGAAAGCTGGCCCTGAACGAAAAATCGTTTCTTCAACAGGCGCGAAGTGGTGTCCCGTCTTCCAAAGCTACAAACAAAGAGCTAATGCAAGAACTATCGCAATTACTGCTAAGTAGTGAATCCAGCATCGGTTTCAAGAACACAAGCAAAATTGAAGGTGATGACAACGGTCAACTAACCCCAGAAGAAATTCAAGAACTTACTGATCGTTCACCAGAGGCTTACAAACCTGATAGAGAGGTTCAATTACCACATATCAGACTATTTGAAACTTCAACAAGTCAACTTTAAGCTCGATGCTTTATATACTTTAGAGCTATCACTTTGTACGTAGAGACATCTTGAATCGATCACCCCTCTTGATCCCTTTTAATCAAATAACACAGCTATCAATGAAGAGATATGAATCAATCTTTAGTCAAAGTAGTTGCTAGTCGAAGTCATCGCAATTGAGCATCACTTATAGTTAAACTGGGGCATTTTGGCGTTACTTCGGGGCCATTGTTTTGCATAAGAATTGGTAAACTTAGCCAGTAATATAAAGATGCCCTTATCAGATGAGCAAAAATTGGAATATGAGTTGTATCAGAAAGAGGTAGAGAGATGTAATCCTAGTGATTTGTTACAATTTTCTGCAAATTATTTTAACAAGAGATTAGAGCAACAAAGGCAGTTTATGAAGAATCAAGAGGCTTTTGCGATGTCTAAAGGGATTACGTTATTTGGTAAGCCTTCTAGAAGTGAATCAGTAGTGGCTGCATCATCCAGTAAAGGCTGTGGGGAGAAAGATGTTCTTTTCAAGTCACCATTTGCGGATCAAGATCCTCATTCTAAACACGACAGCGAAAATTTGGGCACTGAGAGAGCTACTGAGCCTGGAACTGGTGTTGGATTGTTCAAGGGAGATTTTAAAGTTGGAATGGAAAGCAGCAAGCGGGTGAGATCACCGCTTGATCCTCATAGTGGTAATTCTGGTGAGTCGAGGAGAAGAGGTAATGTAAATCATCAGCCATTGCCCTTGAATTTTAACGCTGGAAGGCGTACATCAGTTAGTGGTGAAACTTTCCAGCCTAACAATTTTGACGATTGGACTCCTTCGCATTACTCGGAGAAGAGCGAAGAACAATTAAAGAGACTAGCTAAATCCATCGGAAGGAATTTCCTGTTCAATAAATTGGATGATGATAATAAGAGGTTAGTGATCAATTCGCTGGAAGAAAAATCGGTTAAAAAGGGCACGGAAATCATCAAACAAGGGGATGAAGGTGATTATTTCTATGTTGTTGAAGAAGGCACAGTTCATTATCTGGTGGATAACAAGTTGGTGAACTCCTCTGGTGCGGGGACAGGCTTTGGGGAGCTGGCTCTGATGTATAACAGTCCAAGAGTCGCCACTGTGGTAGCAGCTACAGACTGTATTCTGTGGGCTCTCGATAGGATTACATTCAGAAAGATTCTACTTGGTAGCTCGTTCAAAAAGAGATTGATGTATGACGAGCTATTGAAGAGCATCCCAATTCTGCAGTCTTTAACCACATATGATCGCGCCAAGTTGGCAGATGCTCTCGATACAGAGTTTTATGAACCTGGCCAGGTTATTGTACGCGAGGGCGACGTCGGTGAGAACTTCTACCTGATCGAGTATGGTGAATGTGAAGTTTCAAAGAATGGCCAGGGTATCGTGGCTCAACTAAAGTCACACGATTACTTTGGTGAAGTGGCGTTACTAAACGATCTGCCTCGCCAAGCCACTGTGACTGCTAAGACAAAAACTAAAGTGGCAACTTTGGGTAAGAGTGGTTTCCAGAGATTATTGGGACCCGTTGTCGATGTCTTGAAATTGAACGATCCAACTCGAAAGGAGCATGATACAAAGTAAATACGTCACTATAGTTCATCCTTAAACGCTATACGTTCTAATATACGTGAACACGTGGTAAACTCGCTACCAACCTGATCCAGTATAGTATTCCTTTTGATTGTACATCCAAATCAATGATGTAGACGCAACAACTAATGGACCCATAAAGCCCTTTCCCAACTTGCAAGTGCGGAATATCAACAATTCACTCCCAAAATGGCCAAGAGCAATCAAATAAGAGATAAAAGTTAGCTGGAAAACATGCTCTTCATTCAAATAGAGTGCACCATACAATCTGATAACCGCAGAGACAAAAGTCCAAGTACCAAAAGTTCTTGCACTTAATGAAGTTGTCTCAGTAGGCTTATTTTCATAAACTCTGCGTGTCAATTCCAACCCAGAGACATACGTTTGAAATGAATTAAACACAGACACTACAGATATGAACAATAACCATTTGGGCAAATACCCTGGTGGCATCGAAACGATCTTGTTCTGAGCAAAACGGATAAAATCTTGGAAACACAGCATGTCTAGATATGCTGCAATGATTCTCAGATATCCTACAAGATCTGAAAGACTGTCTTGACAGTTCAATCAACCAAATTACGTCTTCTTTAAAGTGATTTACGCTCGTATAAGAGCCCATGGCAACACGATCCGTGAATAATGACGGCCAATCAGCTTAACTGGGCTCGAACTCGTCTTGATAGCTCATATAAGCTGTCTAGAAGGTCGATCGAACGTTGCTGGGTACTCCCAGTGCATTGTTGCGACTAAGCCCGCGAATTAGAGTTCAATTGGCCTCGATTCGTGTTTCTTGCCCAGCAATTCAAGATAAGTTCTGGTCAATTGCTCTACGAACTGATCAGAGTAGTTTATAGTCGTTTGAACGTTCAATTACAAGTTGTCTTGACTATATATTGTAGTGATGTCTTGTTATAAGGTCCTTTCGAGGTCTTGACCACTTTGAAAAAGGAGTCCTAACTTGATAGGAGCTTTTAATTGCAATAGCGGAGGAAATATCAGTCAGTTGATTCGAAAAGATGAGTTCTGTTAGCCCATTTGATGCAGCTTTAGATTTGTTACGTAGATTGGATCCAACTCGGTTGAAAGAACATTTACACAACTTAATTCAGTTGGATCCGTCTCTAGCGGAGGATCTTTTGGCGTCAGTGGATACTCCACTGACGATCAAACGTGATCCCAAGGCGTCCCAAAGAGAGTATCTTTGTTGCGATTACAATAGGGACATTGATTCGCATAGATCTCCCTGGTCTAATGAGTATTTCCCTGAACTTTCAGCTGAAGATGTGCAAGAGAGTCCCTTCCCTTCGCCCAGACTGAGACAACTTGAGATCCTGGCCAATGACTCCTTTGACATTTACAGGGATTTGTACTATGAAGGTGGCGTGTCAAGCGTGTACCTGTGGGAATTGGACGACGAAGATAATTTCGCCGGAGTCGTGTTGTTCAAGAACGGAAATCAATCGTCCAGTTCTTGGGATAGTATCCATGTCTTCGAAGCCGTTCGCACCGGCCACGAGTTCACCTACCGTGTGACTACAACCGTTATCCTACATCTAGACAAGACCAAGCAGATGACACTATCGGGGAACTTGACTAGACAAACAGAAAAAACTATCGCAGTACCTGCAGCACAATCTTCAAGTCAAGAACAATTGAACGTCGCCCATGTCACTAATCTCGGTACCATGATTGAAGACGTCGAGTCTCAAATGAGATCTATGTTAGAAGCAGTCTATTTTGAAAAGACAAGAGAAATTTTCCACCAAACAAAGAGCTCTACTCTAACCACCGAGGAGATCAATAAAGAGGCACACGAACAAATTATAAAAGGTTTACAAGGCTTATGAATCGCTATATATACGAGAATTAAATTCGTGGTGTCAATATATTGTGTCGCTGTCGCTTGGTTCATTGATCATTCTCCACGAAAGCAGGTACTTTTAACCGTCGTCGTTCAGACTGGAAAAACCAGTCAAGATGAAGACTTTAAGACAACTCTAGTGGTTCGTTAAGCGGTCGTTATTTTAGCTCTTTTGTAGCTGTTGTCTGCATTAAGTGTTAGAAGTTGTGAATTCCCTGGTTATTTGAAAATTTTCTGGTGAATTTGAAATTATAGAACAGCATAAACGGGCAATTGTACCATATCGAGGCCTGATATTATAAAAAGTACAGACCTAACGGCCTGAAATGAAGAGTAAAAAGTGGTCAGAATCTCGTGTTTATACGAATGTCAATCAACTTAGAAATCAAGATTATTGGGATTATGAAAATACTACTATAGAATGGTCAACTAATAATAAACAATATGAAATTGAGAATAAAGTGGGACGAGGAAAATACTCTGAAGTATTTGAAGGAGTTCAATTGAATACTAGAAATACTATTGTGATTAAAATGTTAAAACCTGTTAAAAAGAAGAAGATTAAACGTGAAATAAAGATATTGACGAATTTATCGAATGAAAGTGAACCACCTACTGCTAAAACTTTTGATAAAGAGGCTTATTATACGAATAAGAAGGATGAAGTATTGCAGTTTATGAGACCGTACTTGTATGATCTGCCTCATAATGGACACGAAAATATTGTCCAGTTGTTGGATGTGGTAAGAGATCCGATTTCCAGAACTCCCGCCTTGGTGTTTGAGAATGTAAACAATGTTGATTTCCGCATATTGTATCCCAAATTCACAGACTTTGATATGAGATTTTACATGTTCGAACTGTTAAAGGCTTTGGATTATTGCCATTCGATGGGTATCATGCACAGGGATGTTAAGCCGCATAATGTAATGATTGACCATAAGCAAAGAAAATTGAGATTGATCGATTGGGGTCTCGCAGAATTCTATCATGCCAACATGGAGTATAATGTTCGCGTTGCTTCAAGATTTTTCAAAGGACCAGAATTATTGGTTGATTATAGAATGTATGATTACTCGCTAGATTTATGGTCTTTCGGTACTATGCTTGCTTCTATGGTTTTCCAAAAGGAACCATTTTTTCATGGAACTAGCAATACCGATCAGTTGGTCAAGATTGTCAGAGTGTTGGGCAGTGAAGATTTCGAAAAATATTTACTGAAATATGAGATAACATTGCCCCGCGAATTCCATGACATGGACCAGTATATCAGAAGACCATGGCGCAGATTTGTTAACGATTCGAACAAACACTTATGTGATAATGATGATATTATAGATCTGATCGATAATCTGTTGAAATATGACCATCAGGAAAGACTTACAGCTAGAGAGGCTATGGCTCACCCATGGTTCGCCCCAATCAGGGAAAACTAGCCATCAGAAATAAGAAAGCGAAGCATCCAGAGATTTTTGGTCAAAGATCTATTGCCCAACTTGGCCAGCTAATTAATCTGAACTCAGAGATCAAATCGAGATCGCCCGCGATTAGCAATGCTGCTTGGATATTCATCCTTTCTCGTGCCACTATGTCAACGCGGGCCTTATGTTGTATCGCATAATCGTTTAATAAGGGCCACAAAATGGAATCCAATACCCTCAGCAATTCTTTGATGACCATCTTAAGAGTTTCCATTCTCTGCAAAGACTCATTGCCGCTTTCACTGACAACTAAAAGAATATCCTTAACATGTTTATCAGGAAACACTTTTATCCGCGCCATGTAGCGCTGATTAAAAGCCAAACTTTTCCTGTCTCCAGTGGAATTTTTGAATGAACTATGGGCAATTAATGCATGTATTAAGCTCTCCACGTATACGCAAAAGTCATCAATCATTTGGAAAAAATGCACTATGTGAACATTGCTCTTTTCTGTCGACGATGTGGCTATTTTCAACTTGAGATTGAAGATGACCACAAGAAGCTTGCAATGTAACCTAAGCAATTTTGATTTCTTTATAGACGATCCATCCTTGGAGTGAAATCTTTGTATAATCTTTGAATTTTTTGTTTTGTTTGACAGAATGTCCTTTCGAATAAACTTAACCAAAAGACACTCAAACACAAACTTACGTGGATCGTCCAGTTTATAACAACAGTATGACGACAACAGAACTTGGAAACATATAATCAATCGACCAAGCGCTTTTTGGCGATGTACTTTATCAGCACTTAAAATTTTGATAATACTATTGTAATTCGGTAAAGCCCATCTTGACATATCTTGAGCATTCAAATCTTCACCCAGGGACTTGATAATATCGAAATTATTCGATAACTTCTTAAAATTCAATAGGTACTGGTAAACAACGTCTAATTGCATCAAAAGATGTTTATTTGCCTTCATATGAGCTATACCATCCGGTATAAGCGAGTAAATATCATCATTTCTATGGCTAAAAGAAGTGCGTGGCCTTGCAATCTTCTTCCGGGCCCATAATCTTGGATTCCTTTGCTTTATTATTGCAAAACACTAGGATAACCCTAGTTAGTTGATGAACAGGACGTTCAATTCAATCTCATATTTACATACTATAATCCAATCTATTTGCGAAGGATTAGCAATGGCCATCCTTTCCCAATAGTGATGGTCTTATGTTTTAGTTGTTAGCCGCGGAGGCAGGTTCCTCTTTAAATGCTATAGGTTAAAAAAAGTTCATATATTCTTGTTTATCAATTATCCTCCATTTTGACAACCAAACCGTCGTTGTCAACTTCCCTTATGTCGGAATCTATCATGAGCATCTCTTCGATGATACTGAAAGATTGACTATCGCTCCCCGAGCACTTCTTTAGATGAGTTTCTGAGAACTTCTTGAACTTGGATACAAGTTTTTCGTAGTAATCTAGCTTCTTCTTGATGATTTTGTTCTCCTTGGTCAGTATATCGTAGTCCTTTTGTAACTGTAATTGAGCTACTTTCTTTCTTTGCCGACACTTGGATGCTGCTATCCTGTTTCTTTCCAGTAGCCTTGCTCGTTTCCAGGCGTTTGTTCCCGGTATGGGCTCTTGTGGACGGTAATGTTTTGAAGAGTAACTATTTTGTCCATAGTACGATGTTGAAGTGGAAGATGACGAAGAAGGAGTCCTGCTCATAATGCCATCTGGTGGTATTGGGACCGATGTTGCGTTCGGGTTCGAGATGCCATTTGGTGGTAGTGGGACCGAAGTTGTGCTGGGGTTCGTGATACCATTTCGATTGTCGCTCGAATCCAACAGATTGGCGACGATTTTTTCATCCTTGACAGCAGGAGCTTCCCAAGGTGGCAGTTTCCCCACAGGATTCGCCATTTTCTGCTGGATACCTGATTCATCCCGCATATGCACAAAACCGTTTTTACCACCGTCTATTGTCGGTGCTGGTTCATAAAACTGCGGTTTCACATTTTGCTGATCAAACCTCTGCGGTAGCGGAGGTGGCTGTGTATTATACAAATTTTCCACAGTCTCCAAATCTTCTCCAAGCTGGCTAATCTGTCCATTCGAAATAGAAATTCTCCTTCTTCTCACGGGCTCATCAAACCGTGTTAACGAACTTTGAAATATTGGTGGATTCGTTAACGGTAGATGCGATGCATCTATCCCAAACGGTTGAAAAAAAGGTGATAAATTTTCGTGAATCAAAGGATCTGTCAACATATGCTGACTAAATGGATGATTCATCGACATTGCCGACATGATATTCCTTGAATCTCCTTCATGCCATTTATGACTTCCATTGTTTGTCTCTATTCCTCCATTTTCAGTCCCTAAAAATCCCGTTGGCAATAACGGTTCACCATAAGCACTATGCTGCTGCTCAACTGGACCATTGGGCAACTGTTGAGACCCCACTGAACTTCTATATCCTATCGGTATTGGTCCATTACCATGCTGCACGTGACGTTCTTGTTCATCTATCATCATTATTCTTAAACTCTAAACTCTTTAATACTTGGTAAATCCTTGTGATTTACAGCAAATTTCACAACTTACCACAGATGAATGTATGTATGTCGTCAGAATGATGAAGTAATCATTATTGAATAACCTATCATTACCGTTCGACATGGCTAGGAATTTCAACTTATTGAACAGGCTGTTATCCGAAAAAGGAAGGAGGTGAGGGATTGCCTTTGAAAATTCGTTCATGATGATATCCAAAAGTGGCAATGCCAAGAAATCCCAATTGGGACATATTTACCGATTGGGAACTTGCATGGTGGGGCTCGCATATTATCCTAATTTGGATATTATAGGCACAAAAACCTTATTTTGGCGTAAATCATTTTGTGCCTATTTTTATAGTGGGAAGAACACAAATAGATGGATAACCATAGGAGACGGTAATGGATGTTGTATTGTATCTGTAGAGTGTGTTGTTGGGATGGATCAGCAGACGAAGAAGAAGAAGAGGAAGAAGAAGAAGGACTTGTTTTTCCAGTGTCTTGATGAATTGCCGGGAGATATTTTCGTTGAGAACGAAAGAGGAATTAGTTTCCTTGGTTATCCGTTTTTCTCTGCTAGATTATTGATTCCTCGATTAGATCCGACAAATTTTCAGCTTGTGAACTGTGATGACGGGGTTTTGAAGAATATTTCGAATGCATCTGTGCATACAATTGCAGGACTTTATCCATTGGTAAAGGATGAGACGAAAAATGAGGATAGTGGTTGTTCTAAATGGTTCGTGTTGATGGATTTCCCGGGTAAAATTGATATGGATGACCAAGGATGGGTTTATAGTTGGCATTTTGCAACAGAGAGATGGAAATCGAAACATGGGCTTGTGAGAAGGCGAGTATGGGTTAAATTGTCTGAGAAAGGTATTGAGAAACGTCAATTTGGGTTGCGGCGGCTGCCGCAAACGACATTAAGCACTTCAGATAGCTATATCACGGCTATTGATGATCAGGAGTGGTTAGTTAGACGGTTGGCGAGTTCGTTGCTCGATAGAAAGAGATTTGAACTGTTGGATGAACTGTGCGAGAGTGGAGATTTGAATCTAGGTCAGTTGCGGGACGAACAACTGTGCCGCAGGGTTAGAGATTGTTTCCAATACGAGTCTTCAGCAGATAGGTTCTGTAAGGTATGGCTGCCGAGCAAAATAACCGAATTGAGTAGTCTTTAAATTTGGGATTTGTATATATGAGACATCTTTCAAACATGCTTGCAACATATATCGTTTCAAGACTACTTATCAAGCTATTCGAGATGGACCTAAAAAAATGGTCAAAAAGGGCTACGGTTACTGGGCCTAATGAATCGATCCAAGCAAGATGATCAATGCCTCATCTTTTGCCCGTCCCTTCATTGCCCAAGCGTCTGCTTCGCTGTCCGTTCGAACCTGTTGCATTGACCTTGACGTTAACGTCTTTATTGTCAATATGGTCCTCATATACTCTAATAGTGTTGAATGTGGGTATTGAAAGCGGTATTGGATCCAATGCCACTTCTACAAGTAGCATCGTCACGGTCACTACGAGTACTGCGCCTACCACAACAGTTCAAGCTTCGGTTAGCTTCAATGAAAGTGCGATTGCAACAGTTATAGATCAGTATAGTCAACGGAAACTTGATCGTGTAAATGACTGGATTAACTCGCAAGTTTTGTCGCCTCTGTGTTTGGAATGGCAACAGGACCTGGACCACTGGAACGATTCCTTAAATGTGGCCTGGAAGACGAAGACAAAAGACTACGACTCATTCCTATCGTTCAAGGATAGCATTGTAACGCAGTTCCAACAGGATTCTGCTCGAATAAATGAAACGCTGGACGTTTTGTCACAAACTGCACTAACAGTTGGCTCACTTAATGGTCAAGAACTGGTTCAAAATTTCACGGTAAGTTACTGGACAATCGATGATCTCTTTGCTAATATTTCATCAAGTATGATGGAAGTTAGGGCAGCGTTTGAAAAGATCCAAATTCCAACCATTTCATGTCCAACATTCTCTCTTACAGTTACAAACATTTCGGCAGATTTGATGAACATTACCAACAATTTTACTGCTGAGTTGAGCAGTATCGCAGATTCAGGCAAATCAATTCTGCCAATTGCCGGAAAGAGGTTCCATCAAGACGCATCTGTCAAGATACCGCGACATGATAAAACTCCGAGAATTTTACACAATCGTTGCATGCTACTGACCCTCGTAACCTGTGCGATCTATTTGGTCACGGTGATCTTCCTTTGCGTCTATGAGATTCTCAAATTCTCATTGGAAAGATCTACCTTCAACTTGCACATGGCCTCCATGTTCGATGAGTACTTCAGTCGAATGGAATCCCATGACGAAATCAAGTTGCAACAGAAAATACGATCTACAACAAGGGACCTCATATTCTCCATGCAAGAATCGACTGTGCATAAAGTTTCCGAAATCATCTATTCAAGACTAGGGCCCAAGCTGAATTGGCCGCGGCTGACAACTGTATGCTGGTGGATTTGGTCTAGCGGTAAAATCTTTTGGATACTACTCTTTTACGCTGCAATCCACTATCAAATGCTCATATCTATAATCCAGATCCTCCCAGGGACAACAACAGAGCTTGAACCAATGAACAAAGCCTTCCTATCAAATATAAACGGCGCAAATCAAACATTCGATTCAACATCAATATATCTGATGACCCTTCAAGCATGCAGGAACTTCGACCAACGCTTCGACGACGCTTTAACCGTTTCAATAGACCCCTATCTGACCAACCTAGCCAATATTCAGATCGATCACATCAATTCCAAGATGATCTCTCAAATTACCCCATTCGACACCGTTCCATGGCTAAACATCACATCAATGCAATCTCTCGCTTCCCCAATACCACCATCAAATGATATCGAGACTTCATTAACCTATTCAATCATAACCCAAGTTATAAGACCCAGCGTCAGTATAATTGACACTACAATACAAGGAATACATGAAAAAACTTCGGGGAAAAAAATTTCAACTGAACAAGATAAATACTACCTGACAAGATCATGGCATCTAACCTACAAATGGACCTTGATAGCCCTCACAATAGCTGCCATAATTCACCATTTGTTAGGCTTCATTATATCAAGTTGGCTCTAGAAGTGGTGATGTCGTTGAATACGAACGTCTTATGGGCTCTACTATGGTAGAAAAAATTTCAACATTTAACAATATGAATGAGTATGAATTTACCATAATTTGGTCTAAGTTTGATGGGATAAGGATTCCTTAGAGTATCTTTGTGGTATCATCGAATCAATTGGGAATTGTTTGAATTAACTGATAGTTTTTAAATCCCGAATTGAGCCAAAATTGGACGATTTTATTGATTTTAAAGGAAAAGCAGCAGGGAAAATCGATATTTTAGTGGTAAAGAAAGCATAATGGCACATCGTAAGTTACAACAGGAGATTGATCGAGTGTTTAAGAAGATTAATGAAGGTTTAGAGATTTTTGATACTTATTATGAGAGACATGAAAATTGTACGAATAATCCATCTCAAAAGGATAAGCTTGAATCTGACCTTAAGAGAGAAGTGAAGAAATTGCAAAGACTGCGAGAACAGATTAAATCGTGGCAAAGTTCACCTGAGATAAAGAATAAGGATTCGTTATTGGATTATAGGAGATCTGTTGAGATTGCGATGGAAAAATATAAAGCTGTGGAGAAAGCATCAAAGGAAAAGGCTTATTCGAATATTAGTCTTAAGAAATCTGATATGCTTGATCCACAGGAACGAGAAAGAAGATGTGTTTCTGAATTTCTTTCCGGTATGATTGATGAATTGGAGAGACAATATGATGGTCTTCAAGTTGAAATTGATAGGCTGATATTGCTGAATAAGAAGAAAAAGACGGCGTCGTCGGCTAATGAAGAGCAGAAGGAGCAATTGAAAAATTTACAGGGTAGATATAGGTGGCATCAACAACAGATGGAATTGGCACTGCGACTTTTGGCCAACGAAGAACTGGATCCGGATAATGTGAAGGAAGTACAGGATGATATAAGTTATTTTGTTGATTCTAATCGCGATGCAGACTTTGTCGAGGACGAAACGATATACGATGCACTCAATTTACAATCGAATGAAGCGATTGCTCATGAGGTGGCTCAATATTTTGCGTCTCAGCAGGCCGAAGATAATGCAGACGAGGATGAAATGAGAGATTCATCGAAATTATCTAAAAAGGAGCAAAGGAAATTGGAAAGGGAAGCGAAAAAAGCTGCCAAGATGGCTGCAAAGGCGAAGACGGATGAAGAGCCCGTTGCCAATGAGCCTGAGACTCAGGAAGTTGACAGGTCAAAATCACCCAAACACCAAGTGGAAGAAAACATCAGGGGCGTGCAACCGCCAACTACAGCGGGAAGTATCGCCGAAAGCCCGAAATCTCCTACCGTGACTACTCCAAGAGAAGCATCTTCGTCACCGTCTTTTGGCAATGACAATAGGGAATCGCATCCTGGACATACGCATATTCATCAAAGTTTAAATGGTGTCACTACAACAAGCACCTTGAAGCCTGCGACCGTCCCAGCAAGACCTGCGGGAGATTTAAAATGGGCAGTAGCCGCTTCACAAGGTGTCGAAAAGGACCGGAAAGCACCCGTTGCTACACCAACAACAAATCATGTGAGTCTAACAAATGGCAACGCGCAAAACGTATCATCTAGCACATCCGCTTCTTCCGCTATTAGTAGCAGAATGGCGAGCGCTGCAAACACACCAAGATTGGTTACTCCATCTTTAGAACCATCTAATTCAGGCTCACTGGAAAGTTCTTCGCCGTTCGTTAACACCAATTCGGTATCGGCTAGCACTGCGGCAGCTGTCCTTGCCGCAGGCGCTGCTGCTGTGCATATGAACAACAAGGCTATTAATAAGCATAATAATTCATCCTATCAGTTGGCAGAAGTCCTCAATAGCAGAAACAGCAGTTCCGTATTGAATTCTTCCTTAGATTTGGGCCAGAAACCAAAGAAAGACACAGAAACCGCCCCAGAACTAATTATAGATGACTATGAGGCAGAGCTTACCGATGATGAAATAGACGACGAACCAGTACCAGAAATTCTGGTGCCTGAAGAGCGTGCCAAACGTGTAAAGGCGAAGGAGCAGCTGACGAGGAAATTACTTGAGGATTATGAGCTGCTGCTAATACCGAGTGGAATCCAAGAGTTCATAATGGGTGTTCAGCTTTTCAACAACGGTCTGGAACCGCTCGATGGTAAGTTGGGAGGTTTCAGACGTTCTCGCGATGCCTGCAGGATACCGAGATCGGATGATGTTCCAATCGGCGTGAACCCGCCAGCACCCTTGGATGCTTTCAGATCAACCCAACAGTGGGACATTACTCGTTGCACGCTAAGATCTGTCATTTATAACAAAGAGATAAGCGAAGATGAAAAGTACCAAGCGATTTTAGACAAGTTTAGGTGTCTGGAAATGTTCACCCTGTTCTACAATTATTATTTCGCCGTGACACCATTAGAACAGACAATAGCTTCACTGATTCTCGGCGAAAGAAATTGGAAAGTTTCGCAAAATGGCACGGTATGGTTTTTAAGGCAGGGAGAACCAAAATTCACTAATGAAGTTTGTGAAGTTGCAGATTACAAAATATTTAAGCTGGATGACTGGACCGTGGTAGATAAGCCAAATTTCAAATTGGATTACTGTACATTGAGAAGCAGCTCCGAACAAACAAAATACCACCAGTCAAGTTTGCAAAGCGACGAAGGAGAAACTAATAAATTGAGTCACGGTCAGCAATTACTCCAGCAACTGAAGCAAGGTAAAGTCGCAACTTCTGCCTGAATTTCGAAGATCTTAATATTCGCTTGCTCAAAATTCTCTATATGTTTTGATAGGTTCTACGTACCATCCATTTCTTATGACTTTTATGAAGGAGTATCAGGTAATGATTGTCTTACGATGACATTTCAGCAAACTAATGAGTGTCACAATAAAATATTTACTAGGGAATACAAGGTCTAGCACTAAATAGTTAAATGTTCAAGCAGCGATTACTTCCTTTCCAGAAGTTCCCATTACATGATTTTCCACCTCACCATGCAACGATTCTTCATTCAAGCACACGGGATCTTTACCTGAAGCAATGTTGCATTGATGCATCAATCTTCTCTCGCCTGGAGAGAACTGACCTGTGACGGAGTGCCAGACTCCTCTGTTGAAAAAGATTGCCAAGTCTCCTGATTCCCAATCGTGAGCATAAACATGCTTTGATGCAATAGCAGGTCTCATCATTCTGTGCACTTCATTACGCGCCTCTTCCAATTCCAAGACTGTGCCATCAGCGAATTTTAGACGATAGATGCAGCAACCGTGAACTTGAAGATGATGCTTCTTAGTTACTGGATTAGTCCACACAAGCGGTAGCTCCTTCACCTTTGACTCTTCCCATGCTGGAAGTTCATCTAGTGGCATCTCTTTTTGCTCAGAAACCATTGTCAAACCGTCAGATGTCGCTCTTGCCGGTGAAATGAATATGTATGGATGAGGTGCATAGACAACTTTAGCACCTAGAGCTCTTTTCTGCTCTTCTGGCGATAAAAGATCAAATGCTCTAGCCCCAGAAACAAATGCAGTGGCTCCTTGGGTTAATTCGAGCTCATCTCCGTCATCGTAAACTATCTTTTGCTTTTTAGAGTGTGGTGGAACATGAATTCCCAACAGTGTTGTGCAAACCGGAGGTGATAGATCGTACAATGCCGAATCAATATGCCATCTGTAAAATCTCGTTAAATTCTTCTGATAAGCTTCTTCATCGGTCAATGGACTCTTGTGAAAATCAAAATGAACAGGATGACGCAAAGTGAAAGCTCCAAGACCTTCATGTCCAGCAGGCCAATCCCCCTGACCTAGTACTTGAACCTGTGGGAAATCTGGAATCGAAGTTCCATCTCTCCTTAGCACAGATTTGTCGTGACGAAATTCTTTGCCGTGTCCATACGATTTCCCAGTTTGATCACAAGTAGGATCAAACATCGTTGTCAATTTCCATTGAGATTCAGGTGATAAATCCTTCATTCCAGGAATAACAAGCACTAAATGTTCATGCAACCCATCGTACAAGGTTTTAAAATCTTCCGCTGACAATTTGCTAGGATCATTACAGCCTTCAGGTAAAGTGACCTTAGCACCAAGAGGTTGGCCTTCTAATGGAATTATAGTTAATCCCATATCTTGCTAGTGAATTTACCACGTGAAATCGCTTTAATGCTTTAGCTTTAACAGATCAACTTCAACTTCAACTCTTGTAAAGGTCCTTTAATATATGCCGAGATCCTATTACTTCGGACACTTCCTTAATGTCTAACGAATTGTGTCCTTCCTCAGTCCACAATCTGCGATAAGCGATAAGCTGGAAACGCAAATACCCGAGACCCAAGTTCACGTGAAACTCAGGTTCGAGTTGATGGACCGTATGCCTGTTCACTTGCTTGCATTCATTGAACTGGTCGGGCTCCTATGGTTACGAACCCGAGGATCCGAATTTTGTAGCCCACTCTTCGTATCGCTTTAAGCCCTCTTGCGAAACCGAGGGTTTAATGTAATTGAGACTGTTCTTGAAATCTTCTAATGCCATTGGTCTTATGCTTTCTGTGGGAACCAAAAGTAGTTTATCTCCAAGTTCTCTTAGTGGTCCCATCGCTGCGTCCTTCGCCAGAGATGTTATATCACTGCCGGAAAATCCATCTGTTAATTTCAATAGATCAGTGAAATCTTCGTCTGTCAAACTGTGTTTTTGATGCGATAGTAGTCTCTTGAACTGTACGCTTCGTGTTTCTGGTTCAGGTAGTGGGATATACTGTCTTCTGACAAACCTTCTTCTGGCAGCTTCATCGATCGACCAGGGTAGGTTTGTTGCGGCAAGAACGAGCACTCTCTCGTCGTCATCGTCGCCGGATCCGGTTCGGGAGTTATTGCCTGCAGCAGCCGCTGAGAGTGAAGACCATTGGATAAGGAACTCATTCTTGATTCTTCGACTTGACTCATTTTCACCGTCGGAATCTCTACTACCCATTATGGAGTCGATCTCATCGACAAAGATGATAGAGGGAGAGAGTTTCTTAGCGACTGCGAAAAGAGCCCTGACCAGTTTTTCACTTTCACCTAGATATTTGGAAGTTAGACTGGAAGCGCTGATGGAGAAGAAAGTCGAATGAGACTCTGTAGCAACAGCGCGAGCTAGCATCGTCTTACCAGTACCTGGGGGTCCGAATAAGAGCATGCCTCTCACTGGTTCTCTCAGGCCGCGGAACAAATCGGGCCTGAGAAATGGATATACGACAGCCTCTTTCAAAGAGTTTTTAGCGCCTTCAAGGCCAGCGATATCCTCCCAGTGTACTTCGTCTCCATGGACCACTATTTCGGCAAATATTTGCTTGGCAGCGGTCTTATCCACACCAATTAGTGAGTTGATTATTTCATCTTCCAGTTCTTCCTTCAGCTTCTGATTGTCAGCTTCAATACTTTCTGTAGCTAATACAGGCGGCGCTACTGAACTGGGGAGAGGCGGGGTGGAACGATCTCGTTTGTCATCGTGAGTGTCCACCGATTGTAACGAGCCCAACGAAGTTGATATTCCTGTCCTTGTAGAGTTTAATGCCGGTGCAGAATCATTTCGACTCGATCTAGCATGCGTCGATGTGAGATGATCTGCTTGCGCTTTCTTTTTTGCTTGTGCAGTGGTTGATCGCGCTGAACTCATCGCTGGTAGAGATCGAGTAGCTGTGTTAGCCTGTATTTTCTTCTTCACCAATTTCTTAGGTTGCTTACTGGAGGAAGCAGGCTGCTTTACTTCACTGGATAATCCAAGAACTTTCTTAGCGGCAACCGAGGCCGTTTGAGGTCTGCCAATCTTGCCATTTGTCGGCAACGAAGGAGAGCTCTTCGTGGTCCTTGTGCCAAGTGCAGGCGTGGATTTTGTAGCTTTCAAATCAGTTGACGCTTTCGGCCTTGCTGGTACTTTTGGTTTGTAAGCGCTGCGATTGTTATTGCTCGAGCTTATGTTTCCCGTGCTATTATTTGATTTTTGATATGGTTGTGCAGGCTGGCTTGCACTTTTCGCCGTTGTTGTGATAGAAGAATCCTGCATGGTTGGTACAGGCGGTTGATTGACAGGAATCGGAGGTCTATCCTTGATGCAGGGTGGCTGACTGACAGGTATCGGGGGCCTGTCCTTGATGCTGTACAGTGCCTCATTGATAGCTATCGGCGGTCTATCCTTAGTATCGCTGGCAGTTTTAGTTGCAGTTGCTATCAGCGGTGGTGATCTAATCCAGAGATTTGAGAGCTCTTGCTCGATAAAGGACGTAGGCTCCCTGTTCTGAACACTGTCAGTTTCAGTTTCAGCCTTGAGGTTTAACTCAGGATCGTCTGCGTAATAATCTTCAAAGTCAAAATCAAACGGGTCATCCTTGACACTTTCCTGAACTGATTCTTCTACAATACTGGTGACTTCTTCGTCGCTATGAAGAGTAAGATCAATCAAATCGTTATTATCGTTAAACCCATCAAACTTTCCACCAAACTTATCATCTTCGGATGAAGAAGTTCCTTCCCGCTTTGTCAATGGCTTTGACGGCACGAAATTAACCCTATGCTGTCCTTGAGTGCTCCTAGAGCTCGGTCTGGGGTCCAATGATCGCAGTGACGAAGTCCCATTTTTCGTAGGTCTAGAATCCCGCAACGTCGTAGTCATCTTGCGCGTTGAACCGTTAAATGCATGTTGCAAATGACTTCTCTTAACAAATGACGAGCTTCTATTACTCGTTAAGTTCTTATAAGTACTGGATTCGTTCGATATGGGACTATACTGCCCCATATCAGCTTCATCATACAATTTTTTAACTCGATCTAAATGCATTAAACTCTTATGGTACAATTCTCTCACTCCAGACTTGATATTCGCCTCTTCTCTAGTGTAAGATGCAATATTAGGATATTCATGTTCAATAACCGTTAATCGATACATTACATCGGTATTCAATGCCTTCCAGCCTTGTAAAGCTGCTTTATAATCACCTAGTTCTTCTAATCTCAAATAATAAATACTTTCATTCGCTATCTTACCATAAAGTTCAGTTAAATCAGTCAATGGTTGCTGTGGTTTCTTTCGTAATCTAGTAAACTTTGAAAGTAGATGATAATTTGAATTCTCCATTATTTCAAGACCTTATTCTCAAGCAATTGAATAGCTAACTATCTATTTTAACTAGTTAGATCAAAAACTTTTAAACTTAAAGATCAACTATCCTATGTTCAGCCTTTCTATAAGACCAAGAGAAACGTCGCTTTAAGAAGACTGAAAATTATCAACTACAAAGATCAGTCTAAGACGACAACAACTATATAAAGCGATGCTATTTCTTGAAAAATCAAGCTATGTAAATTCTTAGATTAGTATGTACAAAGACCAAAGAAATCCGGTTACAAGAGCACTTATTTTGGCAAACCACCAAATATGTTGTACGGCGAATGGACATAATGTGAAAGACCATTCCCATGTTCTTGATTGTTTGTTGAAATGGCCCGTGACAAGACCGGTATTGCCGTCGAATTCGCCCATCATTGATTTGACAGTAATTTCTTGTATAACCAAGTCTTTGGATTGTTTCTTTGTTGAAGCTGTCCAAGTACCTTCTTTGGAGTTCTTGTTGTACATTGTCTCGCAACCGACGTGATCGTGTCCTGTTAGGATAATGCCCGGCTTGTCGTTGTCGAAGATGAGATTGAGCACTCTGTTGGTGACGTCCTCGCTGAGATGGTTTTGGGATCTAAGCAGACCGGCTTTGTAGGGTTCACGCTCGAAGTCCTTGGGGTAGTAGTGAAATTCGGGTGCGTCGGAACATAGACCGTCTTCTTTGTAGAATGGGACATGAGTGAGAAGCACTGTGCTACCGCGGAAACGTCTTTCGAATAGTTGATACAAAAATTCCCAGGTAGCTTCGATGAATTCAGGCTGCAGGGCTGGACCTTCTAGCGCGAGGGAATTGAGTACAACAATTCTCCAGGGATGATCTGTATCGGTGTCGTATTCAATCCAATAATTGTCTTTGCCGAATAATTCATGGAACCTTGCCATGTGCTGGTAGGTGATGTCGCCAGCGTAGCCGATATCGTGATTCCCAGTTATATTGATGAAAAGTGAGTCCTCATTTTCAGGATCCCAAGAGTATACGTTACTGTGGTGGAAACCGAAATTCCAAGGCTTTTCAGTTGAACGAATCGCATTAAATTCGTCGGCCCATTTCTTCCAATTGACTTTGTAGCCCTCGTGGTTATGACTCTCTTCTTTGATCTTTTTCATCCAAGCGGTATCTCTGCCAAAGATACGAGACGAGTATCTTGCAGTTCTATTGTAAAACTCCGAGTCTCCAATCCATTGAGAGGAGAATAGATCTCCCATAACCACCACATGAGACGGATGCAGTCTTTTCCTCATCGTCGAGGCGATATGCCCCAGATAATAATCGTTCCCGAATATATCCAATCTTGTAATATAGGGAGTATTTTCCCAAATACCTTTGATCTGTGGATCTCCAAATGCCATTAAATGGATATCTCTCGGTTGATCTTCAGTTTGATCTGGTCTTGTAAAAGTATATTCCCTAACATCATCGAAATATCTTCTTGCATAGAACACGATTCTTTCCCAGGAGGATAAAAGCTGTGGATCCACAGTGGTCTTTTCATTATAGCATTTCCATGAGCATTGTTTAGGATGAAGAGATGGATAAGTAAAGATGAAGATGTTGCTTAGAATCGATAAAAAACTTGTCAGTATCGCAAATTTCTTAATGAACGACTTTGATAGCATCTCCTAGCTCGAATTGACGCTACAAGGTCCCTTCTCCGGTAGCCTTTTTAAAAGTTCTCTTACTTTTAACGCTTTACAAATAATGACATCCAGATCGCTAACTCGCTATCACTGGGCTGACCGACCTTAAAAGAATCCGTCAGCACAGATTAAATCGTATATTCAGTAGAATTGTATAAGAATTACAGAGATTTGAATTAGATGTTTCAAGCAAAGATGCGAATTTGACCTGCTTTCATATTCTTTTCCTCTTTTTTTCCTTCTGTTTTTGTTTGTCACCAAGAATCAGCTCTTCAAATACTCTTGCCTCTTCGTCCTCTTCTGGAGTTCTCTTTGCCTTGGCGAACTTATCAGCCATGTACAGTAGACCCTTTGCCTTGACAAGCCGCGTCTTGGTAGGTACGGTAGGATCATTCAAAATCTTGTTGCAGACTTCTTTGAGCTTTTTCTCCAATTCGTATTTCGACATTGCCCACATAACGCCTAAAGCTTTCCCTGCCATCGCTGACTCATATTTAGCTCTTTCGTAGTCCTCAAGTTCATCAGGATTAACTTCATTCATTTGTTCCAATGCCTTTTGTGCTTCTAGCCCAGTAGACAAAAGGTTATAAGCAGATTTAACACTTCTAGCGTTATCACGAACACCTGTGAAAAGTCTCGAGAATCCATGAGTCTTTTTCGACATGATAAAATTGTTTGCCTTATTTCTGTAGCATTTAGACAAAATGTACAACAGTTCAAGACCAAAACTCTCCAATTTCAAATTCTCAACTTCTTGATCTAGTTTTGCTGCAAATTCATCCATCCGATCATCCTTAATCGCCAAGATATATGAATCCAACTTATCATTAAGCTTCTTAGCCAATTCTTCGACCTGTTTGGCTATCTCTTCACGTCGTTTCCTCTCTATCTCCACAAGCTTCTCCTTTTGCTCCCTAGAGAGCTTCTTCTGCCTCTCATCTGGCCTAGAAACTTCACTACTACCAGCACTGCCGTTACTCTTATCTTCTCCCGCTGATCCCGGCTCTGTCGGTGATAAATCACTTTTCTCCAAAGTCTCTGACGCTTCACTAAGACCTTTAAACAACGAAAGTTCACCTATCCAATCCTTAAATCCATCACCACCAAATATAGCTGAGAAATACTCTTCAGCATCTTCAAAACCCTGTGTTGGAATCGCATTCTCTTTACCAAACTGATCGTATCGAGTCCTCAAATCAGGATCACTCAAAACCTGATACGCTTCACCAACAGCTTGAAATTTTGCCTCTGCTTCAGGATCATTCGGATGTTTATCGGGATGAGTCTGCATAGCCCGCTTACGATACGCTTTCTTAATCTCCATCGCCGTTGCCGTCGGGGTAATCCCCAACACATCATAGTACTCCGTATCCTTGACCATAATAGCTCTAACAAGTCCTCAATTCCAACTATATCGCTTCTTAACTCGCCATCGAGGCGCATTCTACTACATCTTATGGTTTACTAGGCCTTATAGTACATAGTCTTGGTCACGTGACTGTTCTTACTCTACAACTACAAGCTTATAAACTGGGCTTACTGGGCTTATGAGGGTCCTTGAGGATTGCTGGGTTCAATCCCAGCGAGCTGTTGTTGTTCTTGCTTGAATCAATTGGAAAAGTGCCTTGATTCGAGTCTTTATGAGACCCAAGACGACATTGCAATGATCGAATGAAGTCTCACCGAGGTATGTTGTCCATTTGGTCAGTACTAGCTCGAAATCCTGGTTTTGCGTGATGATCCTGTAAAATAGCGGGATATCGCTGTAGAAAACTTGGTTAAAACCTCTTAGAAAGAGAAAACTGATACCGAGGATGACAAAAACGGTAAAGAGCCTCTTTATAATGATCATCATGTTGCAAAGAATGCGCCATGTCACATAGACAACCAAGGCAGAAGCAAAGAATAGAAAAACGTTTGGATGATCTTTGCTGAATTTTGCCATTAGTGGGATAATGATCTGAATGATCCTTACCAGTTTGGTAAGGAACAATGCGATATATTGTTCAAGTTGTTGCTCGGGATGTTCATTAATGGTCATCTTGTCTTGTTTGTTGTGTTTGTTAGTTTTAATGTATTGTTCTTGTTTAGTGTTTTCTAAAGTAGATCAACTTTGACTGCGAACAAATACCGATAAGCAGAGCATATAAAGAAGCGATCGTAGAATGGGTTGCGTTCAACCTCTGAGCCCCGCAGTGATGCTTTTATGTTGTCATTTCACTGGCAGCGAGAGAATGGGCTTAAACCAGGCTGTCTCCAACGTAGAATAGTTAGTGAGAATGGCAGGCTGTCTCCAACGTAGAGTAGGTAGTGAGAATGGCTCACGAGGTGAACCTATAGATCAACACACTAGAAGAGCAACAGAACGGAAGTCTGAAGTGTGAAGGACTGACAATACTTACTCGGTAATACCGATTCCAAATTTTAAATTTCCAACAAAATTACTGGTTCTATAGTGTAGTGGTTATCACTTTCGGTTTTGATCCGAACAACCCCGGTTCGAATCCGGGTAGGACCTTTTTTACCAAATTTAAATGGCACCTTTTTTTACAGATTTTAACTATTCGATAAATAAGCACTACAATAAACATAGCATTAGATCCAATTAGAAACAATTATCAACCTATAGACCTGAAAGATATCCTCTCCAAGATTCCAAGATGTCCCCAGCTCCAACAAGATCTCAAGTGCTAAGTTTATACAAACAGTTTGTGAAAAACGCCAAACAATTCAACGATTACAATTTCCGTGAATATTTTCTAAGAAGAGCAAGATTTGATTTTAAACAAAATGCTAAAATCCACGATCCAACAAGACTGGCTGCCATTTATGAAGAAGCACAAAAAAATTTAGGGGTTCTAAAGAGACAATCAGTTATATCTCAAATGTACACTTTTGACAAATTAGTAGTGGAACCATTACACAAATCCCATAAACGTCACAATCATTGAACTAAACTACCATTATTTGACCACTTTTTTTTTTCTATCATATGAACATCTCGGGGGACTCCATCAATTGACAACGCAGCGCAAACAGAAACTACTACAAACAGAACAGATACTACAAACGATTCCGCCAATGACCAAAACACTTGAGAACCATTCAAAATCAATACATAACTATGGATACTTTAAAGCTTTGGTCACGTGACTGATTTACGTTTCCCACTTTTCTTTTATTGTTGGTTAAACGAGGAAGCTCGTTTAGGAATTTTTCACTTTGAGAAGTTGATCTGATCATATTGAAAAGGTTAGATGGATTAACAACGCCAAACTGTTTTGTTCTATTCGATTTGAGCATCCTTTGAGTCGTTGAATGATCAAGATTGAACGGGTTCTGGTTTGAGTTTAATCGTTGTTGTCGTTAGAGCGAAATAGATTGAGTTTTAAAGAAAATGAAGAGGAAAGCCCCTAGTAATCCAGTTATTTTGCATCAGAAACAAGCTCTGTTGGAAGAGAACAAGGTAAAATCTTTATTTAATGAAAAAATTTGGAATCCGGAATTTCGTGATGAATTGAAGCGGGAAATAGCGGAATCGAAGCCTTATAATTGGGGAACTATTCGTGATTTAGTCGATGATGACTTATTACGTGCAGTTCGGAAGGAAATTGAGACTGAGATTCACTTTACGAAGAAGGAAACGGATATTTATAAGGTTAATCAAAGTGGTGATTTGGCAAATTTAGCTGGATTGGATTGGAATGATTTATCCCGTTTGCCCAATCTTTATAAATTGCGTCAAATTCTTTATTCTGAAGTTTACAGAGATTTTATTGCGTATGTTACCGGTTCTGGTAAACTTTCCGGTCAAAAGGCTGATATGAGTATAAATACCTATACCAAAGGTTGCCATCTCTTGACACATGATGATGTGATCGGTTCAAGAAGAATTAGCTTTATTCTATATCTGCCAGATCCCGACAGGACGTGGAAATCTCATTATGGTGGTGGTCTCAGATTGTTTGACAGTATTATACCTAATGTACCATACTCTGATCCTTGTGCTAAATTGGTCCCACAGTTTAACCAAATTGCCTTCTTTCGAGTGCAACCCGGTTTCTCCTTCCATGACGTGGAGGAAGTGAAAGTGGATAAACATAGACTATCTATTCAAGGCTGGTATCATATTCCTCAAAAGGGTGAAGATGGGTATATCCCAGGTGAAGAAGAAGCTTGGGTTCGAACAAACACGTCCACGTTGGCTCAATTGGAGTCTAACGTTTTACAGGATTATGAATTTCCTAAATTTGAAAGAGATATCTTGCCTTACCATCAGGTAAAACATTTTGAAAAGGTGTTGGACTTTAAGAAATCAGAACAGGGCTCAGAAGATCAAAGCCGTGAGGTTACACCAGTGAGCGCTATTTCCGACGAAAACCATCTCTCGGAGCAGGAACTCGAATATTTGACGCAGTATATCTCTTGTGAACATTTAAGCAAATCGGGAATCGCCAAACTGCAGAAGAAGTTCTTGGAAGATTCCGCTTTACAGATAGATTCATTTTTGAATGAAACCAAATCTGAGCTGGCTAAGAAGCTCATTAAGAAGGAGGAACTGGAAAAAGACTTTCCTTACGAGGCAAAAGATGTTCAATCCCCATGGAAAACCGCTATTCCACCGCACAAATGGAGGTACTTATACATTGATGGCAAGTCGCATGAGAACTTTCGTAATGAGGCAGACATCCTAGCCAACTTGAACCGTGAAGAACTGCCAAACTTTGAGCTATTGAAGCAAACACTCAGCGAATCAAATGACACTGAAAAAGAGCTTATTGATCTCGTCGAGTTTTTCAAGAGTACAATCTTTAAAAAGTACTTGGCACTAGTAACATCTTTATGTCCGCTAAGTGAACAAATTTTGATCAGAAGGTTTAGACCAGGCCAGGATTTCACTTTAGCAACCAAATGCCAACTGAATGAACTTTTGAAAAATGTTGACGGCTTTGTAGACTCAGTGTTGGAGGGAACTTTATGTTTGACACCCTTTGATGGTTGGGAATCTGGCGAAGTTGGAGGATACGAACTGTACATGGCGGACAATGAAGAAGAGCACGAAGAGGAGGCCAAAACTCAACTGGATAAAGATGTTGAAGATGCTGCAGTTTACAGAGCTGACGATAACGGCGATTCTGTGCTGATTAACTCTCCAGCCCGTTGGAACACATTCAATTTGGTTCTAAGAGACGAAAGTGTTTTGGAATTTGTGAAGTATGTCAGCTGGAGCGCTAAAGCGAGTAGATGGGATATCAAAATGCAATGGGACGTCAAGCTCAACGAAGCAGACCAATAATCGAACAGAACCCCATGCGGCGATCACTCTTATTAATAAGGGAATGAATTGTATAGAGACAGTATAGAATTATAGATGAAAAACCGATATGATAAGCTAAGAAGCGACCACTTGAAGGAATCATTTGGAAACGTCATCAACGTCAACCTTCACAGCGTCTTCTTCATCATCTGCTTCTGCTTGAGCCCTGGTATC
This sequence comes from Torulaspora globosa, assembly GCA_013694445.1. Classification (NCBI taxonomy): domain Eukaryota; kingdom Fungi; phylum Ascomycota; class Saccharomycetes; order Saccharomycetales; family Saccharomycetaceae; genus Torulaspora; species Torulaspora globosa. Next base: position 975,611 of record CP059270.1, read on the forward strand.
AGAGACACTCTCGAAGCCAGAAATAAACTGTTCGATAAGCTTTGCGGAAGTTTGATGGTAAGCTAGTTGAGCGTTTGCCAATTCCTTAATCTCATGAGAGAAGTTTACAGAAGATAGTACTTCCTGCATCACCACGGTAGCATCTTCCGTTGCTTGCGCGAACTGATCCTCTAAAGTCTCCATTTGCACTCTCAAAGAAGCCTCTTTCTCAGGCTTTGCCTTAGCCAAATTAGATCTTGCCACATCGTACTGCAATCTCTTGTACTCGACATCTCTACGTGCCTTTTGAGCTTTCTTGAAGTTTTGCTCCAAACTTTCCCTCAATTGCTTGTTAAACTTGGTTTGAATCAAAGTATCCTGTTGCAACCTTGCCTGTGCCACCTTTGCCTCCAAATCACTGTATTTTAACAAAACTGAAGCAATTTGAGCCTCGTCATGATCCCCAATATGGTTCGAATACTCACTAGAAATCAATGAAACCTTACTCAACGCATAATTCAAAGTTCTTGGCTCCTTTGCAGGTCCCGGAGTAATAAGTATATTTTGAGCCTCCGTAGCTGATGAAGCATGCGAAAGCTCCTGAACCTTATGGGCAACCACTTTGCTAAAATCATTCACAGCTTCAGTAACATATTTGGGATAATCATACGATTCATTCTCGTAAATTGACGTAACATGCAGGAAATTCTCATAAATTAACTTAATAGTATCAACTTTACGCTCTAATTCCAAATATTCCTGTGGAAGTTGTGAAATATCAGTAACTTGTCCCAATCTCTCCTGAACAAATCTCTGAGTCGACTGTGTCAAACTGGGGATGTTCTCAGATAGCTCTTGTGTCTTCTCACTGACCGCTGTGGAAAGTTCCTGGAATTTCTGACCCAGACTATTGGTGAAACTGTTGAACGAGGACATCATCGATTGATCTTAAAGCTCTTTTAAACTCTTTTAACTGATTCTTAGTGACAAGTTTTCAGTTTGTTGAAGGACTCGCTCCCTTTATATCGGTCAACTTTCAACACTATATAAGCCTTCAACGTCAAAGCCACCAATAGGACCTCGTTTTAACGCTATAAAAGCCTGTCAAGTAGTCATCTTGCAATTCTCTTGGGAACCACCGACCAGGACTTGTAGAGCCCTCGTAGAGACCTCGGTCTTGGCCTTTTATAAGCAAGAAGGTGTCAATTGACTTGTCAATTGACTGGGAAGGAGTTTAAGAGTCTTGATGACTTTACGAGTGTCTTTATAGTGGTTTCCAGACGATTTCTAGGTACTGTTTAGTATAAGGTACTGTAAAGTGTATCAAGACAAGAGATCAAGACATGTTATAGTCCTGAAAAACGCATTACGAGTGGTTAGAGGGCGTATGAATGGTCTAATGGTTAGATTGAAGCCGTTGATCTCGCTGGTCAGGCCATTGAGGGCGGGAATAGCGAGATTTCATGGGAATTCAGTGGTAAGAGCTGGTGAATACAAGGCAACTAGTCTAAGTGAGTTGGGATTTAAGAAACACTACAAGATACGATCGAATATTGAATTATTGATACAGGATTATGCCAAGAAACCTATAGAACCGATTGGATTTGAATATTTGACTCATTACAAGCCACCATTAAGAGATAACGCTGAGTATATGCTTAGTATAAAGACAGTTAACCTTTTACTGTCGTATACTTGTCGTCAATTGGATGCGATACAGAGATTACCGTATATTGTTGTGTTGAATCCCAACATTGAGATCAGTAATTCGTTGTATTTGAGGACTTTGAAGACTTTGTTCTCAATTGAGTATCCATATGGACTACAGAACCGAGAAACTATGGTCCAGTTACTGACAACGTTCTTGGATGATCATCAGGACACTTTAGTGACGTTGGCGCGAGGATTCCAGGAAGTTATGGAATGTTATCCAAAAGAATCTGTTTTTGAGTTCTTGAATCAACATCTGAGAGATAGAATATCGATGAAATTACTGGCTACACATTACCTATCATTGCTTGATCAGTCCAAGAATGGTGTCGCAGGTGATATGATAGGTGTTCTACACAAGAATTTGAAAACATCCAGCTTAATACGTCAGGTTTCAGAGTTCGTGAACGATATGTGTTTTGTGAAATATGATCGCACCGTACCGATATCTATTCTGACTGGAGGCGATATCACTTTCCCCTGCATACCGACTAGCTTGGAGTACGTCGTCACTGAAGTGCTCAAGAATTCTTGCCGAGCACACATCGAAAGCAGTAATGCAGGGAATAGCCTCGCCGACAAGCCCATTGAGATAACTATTGTAAGGAAGGACGATGAATTACAAATAAGAGTTCGTGACTATGGCGGAGGCATCTCGCCACAGGTTGAAGAAAAGATGTTCGATTATTCCTACAGTACTGTAAGTGAAAAAGTCAAGGATACCGGTGCCGAGGCTTATATGCTGCCTGGTGAGGACGTCAACAACGTTTGCGGGATGGGATTTGGGTTGCCCATGTGTAAGGCATATATTGAGATGTTTGACGGCAGGCTGGACATTCAGAGCCTGCTAGGCTGGGGTACAGACGTTTACATCAAATTAAAAGGACCGTCAAAGGAAATGATGGAAGATTGAATTTAACACTTGAAAGTATGTACATGGAGTTTCATAAGGCCTATAGCTTACCGCTAATTCTTGTTGGTAAAAACGAGACATCTCTGTGAGTTTTCGATAGCAAACCAATAGCTTGAGCTCTTCTTATTGCCTTGGACACACGACGTTGGTTCTTCGCTGATAAACCTGTAACGTCTCTGTGAAGAATTTTGCCCGTGGAAGAAAGAAATTGAGATAGCACCTCGGGACTAGTGTACAAGTCTAATGGGTTGACACCAAATTTGTCAAACATATCATTGGCAGAGCGATTGGATGAACTATGCTTTCTATCAAGATGTATTCTGCCCAATGAGAAATCAAACGGATCATATGTACTATCTCTCACGAATCTTTTCATTAGACGGGGATCCACCTTTTTGCTATTTTCTGCTTTCTTGATAGAATCGATCTCTACCTGTTTCTTGGTACTGGGCATGAACTTCATTCCTGGGTTCAACCTCTTTGCTGATGTGCTGAACAGTTTGGCACCGGCGACAGGGGCACTAAATTTGGTGAAAAATTGAGACATTGACGTATCTGAAACTGTTGGTCACTCTAAGTTCTTCTGTTTGACGTTAGGTTTTCAGTTATTGATCTTGCTATTTCAGTTACTTGGGTGAAAAGCTTCATCGATAAAACTGAAATTTCGCTTTGTCTTTCTATGAGCGGGACAACAAGGAATGAATAAGAAGCAAGAAAGCTTGCATCTTAATCTATCGGTAGAGCAGGCTTCACGCGATACGCTTGTTTTCGTAATTGGGCTTGTCAGATATAATAGCCACTTGCTAACATGGCGTTGCAAGACTGGATGACGCACTTAGCGAATCAATTTTGCATGAAATTGTAATTCTTGGAGCTGAGGAAGAACTGGCGCGCGTTTCTATGCCATTCAATCCGCCCTTTTCGATGTCGCTCTCTGGTCTTCTTTTATTGTTCCTACTAAGCGGCGCTCAGTTCCTTATAATTGATGTGCTAACAATCGAGCCCGAACATAAAGGTTCAAAGAACCGCCACTTCAAAGGCCAGCATGTTAGGAAAGACGAGCATGGATACGTGTAACTATTGCCAATCAAGTTCACCGCTGGAAACGCTTTGGGTACAATGTGATCTGTGTGATCAATGGGTTCACGTCTCGTGTGTACCTTTTAAATGTATTCATTACGAACCTTCAAAGATACCACAACAGCAGGTTTTGGAGTATCCAAAGGTCTCAAAAGACATAGCTGGTTTCCATTGTAGCAAGCATGGTTCTGAAGGGAAGCTCTATATCAAGGCCGCTGAAACAAAGAGAAGGAGAAGCAATGATGATCAGAAAACATTGAATTCGCCGAAAAAACGATATAGTTTAAGAACCAAGCAACAAATCGACTATATTGCACTCAATGAAGGCGAAGATGTTAAACTCAAGCACGTACATCCACATGCGGATGCCTTTCTGGATTGCTTCAAACGTTGGGAGAATACAACAAACTTCATAACAGCAAAGGACTTCTATGATAAGTTTCTGAGCCTTCGAGAACCCTTGAAAATTATAGATCCTCATAACTCCGGCATGAAAACACCAAAATCGTCTGAAGGACAACCGCTAACTGTCGAGGAAATTAGTTTTATCCTTGGGGATGACTATCCCGTGGATGTGATGGATATTCAAACGCAACAAAACGAAAGATGGACAATGTCACGATGGAATCAATACCTCACACATACCAAACCCGAAACCAGAGATCGAGTGCGAAACGTGATATCTCTAGAAGTGTCCCACATAAAGGACCTGAATATTGAAAGACCAATAGCGGTAGAGGAGAACGATTTAGTGAATGTAATATGGAAATCGATGGGTAATGGTGACGAAAAACCAAAGGTAACCAGATACGTTCTTATGTCAGCCGGGAACTCATACACAGATTTTCATCTCGATTTCGCTGGCACTTCAGTGTACTATAACCTAATCTCGGGCAATAAAAAGTTTATCCTATTCCCTCCCACGCAGTCCAACTTAAAGAAATACGCAGACTGGTGCTGTGACATAAATCAAAATGCTATCTTTCTGGGAGACCTATTAACCGATGGTATCGCCATGGAACTGCTAGCAGGTGACCTCTTCATGATCCCCTCCGGTTTCATTCACGCAGTATACACCCCGGTGGATTCGCTTATCATTGGAGGTAATTTTCTAACAGTACGTGATATCGAAACACAACTAAAAGTCGTCCAACTGGAGAGAATGACTAAAGTACCGAAAAGATTCACGTTCCCCAATTTCGATCTCGTCATGGGCAAATGTTGCGAATGGTTTGCATCCCCCACAACTGAAACTGATCAAGAGACCGATCGTAACCTCAAGGATTCAATCTCTTCAAACACCTTACATGCTCTAATTCAATACATGCAAGATCCCACGACCAAATACAAGCCAATCCACTATACTTCCAAAAGAATGCTAATCAAACGCCTTCAAAAGCTCAACCAACTCTTAGGAGAGTGATGAATAAACAAGACGAATTTTAGCCGCCGAAGTTTCGCCCTTTTATAGTTGCTGAAGGCATCACTTTTCACGAAGGCGGGTCAACTACAGAGGTATAGTTAAAGCTCATCGAATCCAACAGATTGAAGAGATGGTAAAGACAAGTGATTAAGCTTCGAAAGATCGCATTGAGATGGTTAATAATATTTGGCGTATTGTTCTGACGGTTATTGCATTGGTTACTGTTTTCTTTGTGAGAAAATTGGTTTCGAAACAACAGAAGAAGTCTGGTGTTCTGATTCCCGATCAGTTTCAAGAATTCCCATTGATTTTGAAGACTACATTAAGTCATAATACTGCATTGTATCGATTTGGTTTACCTGGTGCTGATGATGTTCTTGGTTTACCCATTGGACAGCACATTTCTATCAGGGCAGTGATTGATGGACAGGAAATTCTACGGTCGTATACGCCAACTTCGCTTGATACTGACTCTAGAGGATACTTTGAGCTGTTAGTGAAAACTTATGAGAAAGGTAATATCTCGAAAGTTATTGGTGATTTGAAAATTGGTGATAAGATTCAGGTTCGTGGACCCAAGGGTTTTTACGAATATATGCCAAATATGTATTCTCACATTGGGATGGTTGCTGGTGGTACGGGTATTTCGCCTATGTATCAGATTATCAAGGCGATTGCTACGAATCCTGCAGACAGAACAAAAGTTTCACTTGTTTATGGGAATGTGACCGAGGAAGATATTTTGTTGAAGGCCGAGCTAGATGCTATTGTTGAGTCAAATCCAGAGCAATTTAGGGTTCGTTACCTTCTAGACAAACCACCAGCGGAGGAATGGTCCGGTGGTGTTGGATATGTCACTGAAGATGTAATGAAGGAATATTTACCCAGTGCCGCGGAACCAGGTGTTCAGCTCTTGTTGTGTGGACCTCGTCCAATGGTATCATCTGTGAAAAAGGCAGCTGTTGCACTGGGTTTCGAGAAAGCAAAGCCAGTCTCCAAGATGGGGGATCAAGTCTTTCTGTTTTAGATTAAATGAGAACATAAACGTTGCGTATAACTTTCTTATGAATTACATTTACGTCATTATGTATAACTCTATATCGTGAATCGAATTTGGTTCATGGATTCTATCATAGAATGAGAGTAATTCTACAGATCCATTTTCTTGATCTGCTCTAGTCGCTCGTTGATAGCATGCTCGAACGAGTTGGAAGGAGGCTTTTCGTCCAATAACTTCTCGTGAATGGATTTTAGAGCCTTTAAAGAGTCCACTTCGTCAATAACGCATGAAATATTGATTTCATTAGCACCTTGGGAGATCATCTCGATGTTGATGTTATTTTCAGCCAAAGTAGTAAACATGCTACCGGCAATGCCGATGAACTGCTTCATTTGTTTACCGACCAGTGAGACGATAGCCATTTTTCTGATGATGTCGACTGTCCCCAGTGATTTAAGTTTCTCAACGGCAAGCTTTAGAGCTCTTGTTGAATCAACATCTGGAATAGGCAACGCCATGGAGACGTGAACTTCGGAAGTTGAGATTAAATCGACGATCAATTTATATCTATCCAGGATGGTGAAAATTTGTGCCAAGAAACCGTGAGATAAAGTCTTTTTGTTAGAATGGATATTTAGTACCACAATATCGTTCTTAGTGGTGATTGCAGTAGCACCTCTCCTTCTCTTCTCGAAAAAGGATTGCGATAAAGCCTCTGGTGGATGTGGAGGAGTTGCTTCTCCTCTCTTGGCCATATCATCGGGATAAATAATGGTGCCTTCACCCTTTGGATTCTGAACGTTCTTAATTCTAATAGGAATCTTGGCCCTTATAACTTGTTCCATAGTGAAAGGATGAATAACTTCAGAACCGTAATAAGTCAATTCCGCCGCTTCTTCAGGTGTAACACTGTTCAACAAACGTGCCTGTGGAACTTTTCTGGGATCAGCTGTGAATATACCATCGACCTCCTTCCAAACTTGCAATTCATCGGCATTCAATGCAACTGCAATTAAAGCTGCACAAAGATCCGTATAACCACGACCAACGGCATTCAGCAGACCATTAGGCACTAATCCAAAGAAACCAGTTAACAACGGTACTATTCTCTCCTTCGAATTAACAAAAGGTTTAAGTTTGCTTTTCAAACATTCTACTAGTAAAGTGTAAAACGAATTGTCGATAACACTAACGTTATAATCTGAAGGCAAAAGATGCGTTAAATCAACAAATTGCGCCTTGCATCCACGATCGTTGCACAAAGATGCAATAAACAAACAACTTAACTTCTCACCACAAGCCATCACCAAATCCGAAGTCCTGGCGCTCACTTCACCCAAAACTTTTGACGCTTCCAAGTACCGAACCACCAAATCCAGCTCCTTATTCGTATCGGCAATCAATTTCGTCTGCAAAACAGGGTTCTGTATATGAATCTCTGCATTTTGAACATGATCCTGCCTCACTGCTTCAATAATGTCGGTAAAATCCAGTTCCTGAGACGCAAGATCGCAACATTTCAACAAACGAGACGTTGTTCCCTCAGCTTTAGTATACGATGAACGTGCAGAACACACAACGGCAACATTATTATCAGCTTCCGTAGTATAAAATTTAATAATCTCTTCGACGATCTCAACCGGAAATTTACCCACAGAAGTACCTCCAAATTTTTGTACAATCCAATTAGACAATTGGTAAGTCATTTCAACTTGTCTAACTGATCAATTGACAGAAATACCCAGTGTAATCGCAACTCAATCACTTAAATACCAGCACAATGACTGATTTTCAGCTTTTTTTTTCACTTGCCTTGAAAACTTCGCAGTGGAATACAATATCGTCGACACACTAATTGAGTCATCGAGCATAGTAAGGCGTAGTAATGGCAAGCAACCTGGTCTCAACGTTGTCCAGTTCGTAGGTTTGGTGATTCTCACCATCCGAAAGGAAATGCCACAGTTAATCGCATGTGATCTAGTCTCTTGGGTCATAAGTTAACAGGTGCATAGTATATTATACATTAATGGTTGGGGATCAGTATGGTTGGTGATCAGTAAGCCCATGCTGGTATACCAAATTCTTCATTGCGAGTTTCCAAATGTGTATCCGATGTAAAAATGTGTTCTTGATGGTGTCGTATCTCTTGAGCCGTGGTATGCTGTGTTTTGATCTGCGACTGCCATGTTAGTCTCGTGTATAGCAGTAATGAGACACATATTAGTATTGTAGTGTAAAGGGTAATTGTGTAGAGTTTGTTCAGTACCATACGGCACTCTAAAGTCCGATCATGAGCCATTGTTATGCAATGTGTGTCCTTCTCGTCTGTAATATCGCTGTCGTTAGGTTGATCTTGCTTTTCCACTGGTGTATCGTTTGGCTCGAGTAATCCCTTTAATGAACCAGCTGGCATGTCGTATTTCAAACTTTCCATTGAGTGACCTACATCGTCAAAAGGCAGTGTTGCATCCATACCAGCATATTTAAGTAAAATCTGCGATCCACCCGGGTGCTTATGAAGCAAACGACCCACGTCGTAAACACCCCCATGAATTATCATCCAACAATCATCCGGTGTGTTATGTCTCCTCACTTCAGCTCGCGTTATATAAGCCATTTTGGACTCATCCACATCGTCAATTTCACTCACAGAACTTCCCCTACGTACAGGCATGATACAGTAACACTGATCGAGCCAGGAATAGTGATTCTAACAGAGAACAATGCATTAATGCAAGGGTTCTTAATCGACCAATTCTTTCTATACGTTAACCGTCTCGAACTGATCACTTCGTACGAAACCGTTATAAAATCTACCAAATCTTTAAAATCACAATCAAAATGAACCAAATTGATCAGCTTGAGTTGCTCAACCACTGGTGGCCATAGAACGATCAACAAAGACTTTGACTTGTTGTTGCACTACATTTTAACTTTTAGTTGGTAATTGTCGTTTTCCGTACAAAACGACCGGATCGTGGAAATTTCAACTAGTAACAGTCAAACGAGTCGTTATGGTACTTTGTGCTGTGTTGAGACTCATTTATGAGCTTTGTTGCTCGATTGAATACCTTAATACCGTAACGCGTTAACCATGTCCACTGCGCCGACTGTGAAGAAGGCGTTGTCCGGACTTTTACGCGATCCCAGCAATAATACATGCGCGGATTGTAAAGCACAATCACATCCTCGTTGGGCATCGTGGTCCCTTGGGGTCTTTATTTGCATCAAATGTGCCGGGATCCACAGATCTCTCGGTACTCATATCTCCAAAGTGAAAAGCGTCGATCTCGATATATGGAAAGAGGAACATTTGGAAAAATTGATCCGTTTGACAAATAATGATGTTGCTAACCGTTACTATGAAGCGAGACTCCCAGAATCGATGCGGAAACCCATCACGGACGGTAATCGTTTGCAATTGTTTATCCGGAACAAATACGAAAACAAGAAATGGATCGGTGATGAGATACCCGATAGAACTGCACCATCGGAGGCCCGCGTAGCGGCCTCCGATAGTGAAACCAGTATCGTTTCAGAACCTATCACAAGACAACACTCTGCCACCAATAATCCAACAAACAGTGCCCACAGCAGTCTCTTAAACCTACAACTCTCTTCAGCGCCCAAACGAACGGATGAAACCAAACGACGCAACAATACCTGCGGTGACAGGCCAGATCTGAAAAAATCGATCCTATCACTGTACTCGAAACCTACTGAATCCGTCACTAGCCATAACTCACTCTCGTCGCTGTCGCTATCATCTGCGGCACCACCCGCGACAAGCAACGCAGATTCCATCAAGTCCCTCGACGACAATGAGCTATTCCAAAACGTTTGGTCCACATAACCTAAGAATATGTAAAGAAAAGATACACACTATATAGCCAGAAGTACCTGAACGCAGATTCAACAACGAGCTATTCCAAAACGTTTGGTCCACATAACCTAAGATACACACTATATCTACTAACCAGTCGTTGGCAAACCGACTTTAACTTTAAACGAATCATATATCAGCCATTGGAAGCTGGTCAATGTACCGATCATGACGATTCTAACCGGGAGCCCGTTCCACAACCCGCTGAACCCAATTTTCTTGTAAATCCTACTCAATGCTTTAGCCATCGACTCACTCGGTTTCCTCTCGTTGTTCATCTTGGACACAATGACATCGGCCGGATTTGAAGCTACAGCACATAGTATACCAGCCAAATAGCCGCCGACAAAACTCACCGAGATCTGCTGAAGTGACGTCATCTCACTTTTACGATATGGCAGCCTTGCGTAGATCGCCTGAACGATATTCTCAAACGAGCTAAACTTGATCATCGTATACGGAATCTGTCGAAACCACAAGGGGACAATTCCCTTATAATACCCCCTCCACCCTTCGCTCCGATACACTTTAGACAGCCCCTCGAACACGTTACGACAGTAAGGTGGCATTGTCGTCTGCTGTCTAACCTTGATCGCCTCGAACGGACATAACATAATGTCAGCGATAAACTCCGCTGTAGCAGATGCCGCCAAGTACACTAAAGTATTATGACCCTCTGTACTTACCCCGCTGCTCGAATACAAATGCTTGAAAAATTCGTACCCGCCGTACTTACCCGCACCCTGTAAACTATACCCAATAGCGGTAGCCCCGAGTCCTGTAAACACCTTAGCTAAACCCTCATTCCTTACAATGGTCCTCCAACCATCTAGATTAGACTTGTACAACGTCCTGTCCACTTGTAAACGACACTTGACCAGGTCCAAGGGCGTAACCGCACTGTGAGTCGGGCCACAACTTAGTATACCCCCCAGTGTACAAGCCGCATAAAACTCAGAACTATACAATTGAATCTTATCAGATTTCATCATCCCTACCACCGTCCTCTACTATAGATACACACACTTTCGTCCCTCCACGCTTATATATCATCCCTTGAGACATTTTCATAATCTTAAAGATTTACATCATTATATTAGCTATTAAGTATTTATTGAACCGAACCCGAAACGCAAACAATTAACCGTTCATTGTAAACAAGGAACATCGGTCTTGTATCTGTTCATTACACTCTTATGTGCAGAGATGTAAAAAACAAAAAGACATGTAAATACACTTAGGAAAACTTGTAGATCTTGCATTGCTTATTTAATTGGCGGCATTGAACCGCCAAGAACATTTGCAACTATTCAAATATTATCCGCCCATATATATCAGTGATTCATTATACAATTTGTTATTATCAATATGCTTAGTCAAAAGTAGGGAGAGGGTCACAAAACTGCTGAGAGAAACAACCCCTACAAAGTTTGCAAAGTTTATCGGTTCTAAGGCACAGAGTGCATTGTTATTGCGATGACGACTGAAAAAAAAAAAATAACGCGCGAGGGTCCCATCGCACCCTGAAAGAAATAAACACCGCTTGTTTACTCCGAGAGGGAAATTAAAAAAAAGCTCACGTGAAAGGGTTGTGAAATCCTTCAAATACGCAGTCAACTTTATAATTTTGTGCGTCATTGTTATCCCAGTACTCTTGACGAGCGCGGTCATTGCGCACGACGTAGTAAATGCAAAACTCTAAGTGGGCATGTTGACTGTTTGGTGGTAAATCTTCAATACGGAAATGGAATAGATCCATGTTTGTACCTGGGAGTATGGAATCACCGTCACTTACATAAACGCTTTCCACGTCATGTGATGTACGCCATTGATCCCAAGTGTAACGAACCACTACACGTTTGTCGTAGAAGATGTTCTTGACCAGAATACGACCAGCGATGACTCGGTCGGAGACGTTGCCCTTGGGGGCGCAGAGGGTAAGGTCCTGGAGGAAACATTTTTTGTCACGTGACAGGTTAATGAATATGTTTAATTTTAATGCCTTTGGGTTCTTATTGGTGAGTATGGGGAAATTACGGCTGTAGAGGCCGACAATTCGGTTATCTGTTTGTGTTGGGGTGTTTGTTGTCTTGAGTAATTGACTGAATCGTTTGCTTTTGCGGAGCGAGCTGGAAGCCCGCTCCGCGGGCGGTTCCAGCCGCAGTCGATCGATCCCCATCGATAGGAATTCGTCGTCCGCGTCGTCTGTCGCGGTATCGTAGATACTCTTGACGGGTTTGTGTTGGTAGCTTATGTCTTCGGTTTTCGCTGACCGCGCGCTTACGTCGATCGGGCTTTCGTCCTCGCAGAAATACTTAACTGGGGTCTTGTGGTCAAAATGCACACTCTTACTGCGTTGCAGTTCAGCGGGTCTTGTGGCTGTAGCGAGACTTTTGTTCTCGCTTCCGACGTACGGCGAACTGGGTAGCGATTTAGACCGTCTCTTGAGCGAGCTCTTTACGAGCTCGCCCGATTTCTTGTACACGGGAGCAAACGTTAATTGTTCGTCGAACGGCCCGGCACCAGCCGGGCCGTTAGACGACGAGTCCACTCGTTTGTTTAAATTCGTATTCTTAGCGATCTCTTCTTCTGGGAACAGGCTCGTCTTCAATTGCGAAACTCGTTGTGGTTTATGCAAAAAATTGAGCGAGTTAATCGACGAAGCATTGTTCTTCTGCCCTCTACGGGCCATCAACGTAAGTCCCGGTTCCTTAGGTCGGAGTTGTTCATTGCGTGTATGGTGGTCATTGACCACCTTTTCAGCCTTTATGTACATAGCCCTATGCGGCCTACTCTTGCAACCCTGCTGCCAATCGCTCACTACAGTTATATATACTCTCTGTGTCTATCTAATGAGGTTGAAAAAGTATCATGATGGTACTCAATAAGCGATGCCCACAGGTCGCCGCGTTGGGTAAGTAGTTAGAAATGCCAAGAAACAAGCTTTCTCAGGCAGTTTGTTGGGCATAAAACAATGCTCCTTGTTTCGTTCCAGGGGCAAGCCCCCTTGGGGCAGATGTAGAGTCGCTGGTTACGAATGTTGCAACTATTAAACGGTTACATTAGGTAGTATCGAACCTATATCGTTTTACATACCCCATCTCGTCTCCCGTAAAGAATTCCGAATCTCCGATGCCTACACAGGCTATTGGAGATACTTTATGTGGAGCTGTTTCGGCCTGTTGGTCGTGTGGTTCCTGTAGACTCTTGCCTTGGAACGTATGAATGCATTTACCGCTTTGTAGGTCCCAGAGTTTAACCGTACCGTCGTGTGACCCACTGACGATACGGAAATTATCTGCGGCGATGTCCCAGACACCCTCTACGTGGCCGAACTGGGTACGGACGCAGTTTCCCGTCTTGACGTCCCACAGTTTGATGGTGTTGTCTAGGGAACAACTCAGGATGTGGGTCGGGTAAGGCAGGTCCTCAGTGAGTGGATCGTGTGGATCGTCTGTGGGTGGGTCTGAGGTTTGTTTGTCGTCGACGACCAGGTTCTCGATGTCGATGATGGTGAGTGGGATCACTTTCTGGACTTGACCTACGTGGCCGCGGAATACGCGGCGACATGCGTTTGTTCGTATGTCCCACATGCGGATAGTCGTGTCGTCGCTGCAACTGAAGCATAGGAAACTGAGTGGATGTAACTTGACGCAGTTAACCCATTCGGTGTGACCGCGGAGTGAATAGCAAGTACGGGATTCGACATGCCATACTTTAACTGTCTTGTCTGCGCTGCCACTTACGATGATTTTCTTGTAGGAATCCACGCTTAACACGCTGTCTGTGTGGCCGCGATAGGTAGAGATACATTCACCCGTGATGTAGTTCCAAACGCGGATCGCTTTGTCGAGTGAGCCCGTGATAACTTTTTGTTCATCGAAATAGAGTGTCTTGACGCCGTCACCGTGGCCCGATAGACGTCTGATGAGCCGTCCGCTGCACAGGTCCCAGATGGCGACCGTAGAGTCGTACGATCCCGTGAACAAGAGACGTGAACTGAATTGCAATGTGAGAACGCCGTCCATGTGACCTTTGAACTCCTGTATTACACACTGACCCTTACGCCAGTTGCACTCGACTTTGAACCGATCACGGTAGATCGCCTTCCAGGGCGTTATAAGCTCTGTACATCGCGTCGGCGTCGGATTCCGCGCTCGTTTCATATGCAATCTCGGCAGCCCCCAACCGCAATTGGGACATTTACGATCGATGTGCTGCTCGCACATCCGATGCCATACACGATCGTCGTCCGCCATAGTTTTCCACCTCCTGCAAACTTTGGCCGCGCTACAAAGCGATTGACAATCCAAATAACACAAAATCCGTAGCGATATCTCCTGTGGTAATATACTGATAAAATCGATCCTGATCATATTTTGAACCTCCGAAGCCACATACGAAAGCTGCGGGAAACAACAAGCAGTAAGTATTCCCTCCAACATCAATTTCCGCAACTTATCATTACTCTTCCGAAACGTAGAAACAACATGATGTACTTCTTCCCGTTCATTTTTCGGCAGTTGCGATATCTTATCGTTCACACTCTTAAGTCGATTCGCATCCTGCTTATAGCACGTAGTGCTACCAACAGAAGACTGAACATCGGGATTATGTCTATAACAAAACCTTTGTAAATTAAACTGGGGCAATCCATTAAACCGTTTCACAACTTTCCCATGTTCCAATTCTTCATCATCTTTAAATTCTCTTTTCTTACTCATCTCACTAACCATACTAAATTCTACAAACCTCGTTCAATCAATTCCATTACTACTACTAATCCATACTAACCATCTCATCGAATCACTAACCATCAAGCTATATCTCATCATCTTACTACTCTATGGGCCTTACGTTCTCTAAACCGATACTGTGGCTTCTTCAAATGCCATCGCCGTACAAAGAGACACCTCATTGGTATATAAAGAGCGAGGCTCGATGAGCAAGCCATACATTTTATACCACTCTATACTCGAACTTATACTCTACAATTTGAGATTTCAAAAACCATTATATCTGTAGCACCTTCTTTCTTGAGTTCATCCATGATAGCACCTTTCTTTGATCTTTCGACCATTGATGAGACGGCAACCCAGCCCTCGTCATCGATCTTGGAGATCGTAGGGGCTCTACGACCTGGTGTAATGGGCAATAATTTGTGTAAATCCTTTGTTTGTGCGTTATAATTACAACAAACGTATCTTTGAGCTGTCATAACACCTTCGATTCTCGATTTGATCGTTGCGATTAACTCTGGGTCGCTCTTTGGATGCTTGGATTCTATCAAATAAGCACTGGTCTCCAAGACTGTGGCGATATCGGTGAGACCAGCGGCACGCATGGTCTCACCACTCTCGACAAGATCGACAATAGCGTCAGCGATCCCCAAAGCACATGACGCCTCGACAGATCCACCAACGTATCTGATCTTCGTGGTGATCTTATCATCTGTGGTACCCTCGAGCTCGGCAAAGTATTTTGTGGTCAAATTAGTGAAACTAGACACAATAGTCTTACCGATCAATTGACGCGGGTCCTGGTACCCGCCATTGGCGGGTACCTGGACCTGCAATTTACAATTACCAAATTGCAAATCAATCGGTAATTCAACATCCATATCTGCCTCGCGCACTTGGTCCACACCAGTGATCCCCAAGTCACATTTACCTTCACCGACAAACATGGGAATATCTGCCGCAGGCAGAAATATCAATGCAACAGGTAAATTTGTCGACAAGGCAATATCAAGCCTTTGTGATCTATGAAATTTAATATCAGAACCTTTCAAGATCGAAACACATTTATCATAAAGACGTCCCTTCTTTGGGATTGCAAATAATAATCTATCGTTCAAATGATTAACCAAGTCCATTACTTCGATCTAACTACACAAGATCTTACTACTTACCGTTAAACTTAGTCAATCTTTAAGTGTTGAATTTTTCAACTAGATATCGCTGTCATTTTGAAAAATTTTCAAAAAACTACAATAAAAAAATACAAATTTAATCAAAATTGGTACCAAAATGATCGTTATTTGAACCACTAAAGCTCATAGTAGGTAGTTACACCATGCAATTGGCTATTAAAATTTTTTCCAGCGATTAAAACCGATGATTTACGGGTTAAATTGGGACTGTGACACTTTGATGTCAGTAATTGCGATGTCAAATATCGATGGTTCCACGTGAAGACGACAGCGAAAAAGGAAATAGGCAGCTATAGAGAGCATCAGTTGGCAGTATAAAGAGAGCGTCAGCGTGCGTAGCAGCGTGGGTTATTGAATTGATGGTCAATTATTTTGATGGTCAATTCATTGGGGATTGACGATGAAATTTGGTGATCATTTAGATGAATCAACGGTACCAGAATGGAAGGACAAGTATATTAATTATAAACTGGGAAAGAAGAAATTGAAAGTTTATAAAAAGAATTTGGAACAACAGGTTTTGTCTAATGGGAATAAATTTCGGGATGGTAGTTCAACTGGTTTAAGAAATCCAGCGTATTTTGATCAGAGTGCGAGATTGCGTCGTAGCGAGAGTTTGAATAATTCATTGGATAATGATTACACGGTTTTGCAAAGGAAATATGTTCAGGATTTTATACAGCATTGGTTAGTGTGTGAAGAATTGGCCAAATGTAATGATTTTTATTCGTGGTTATTGGAAGAGTCACGACGAAAGTTTTTAGTGTTGGAAGATCAATTGAAATGTTGGCAAAGTCATGTTAATAGTGATGGTGTTTGTGCACCTGGGGATATTTGTGAACGGGACGGGAGACAGGATTATGGTAGTATCTCTAATACTGCTGGTAACGAGATAGTTGGATTTGCGAGGAAATGCGAACAATTCTTGCGGAAACATGAATTAATGCCATCTTGGCCCAAGGGATTACCGTTGGTTCGTAGGAATTTGTTCACAAGTCATACAGGTAAGGAAACTTTTGGTAGAAATTCAATGGTTGTTAGTACGCCTCAGGCGCAGAGGATGCTTGGTGATGCATTGATTGAATATTATCAGTATTTACAATTGGTCAAGACTTATAGAGATTTGAATGTTACCGGGTTTCGTAAGATGGTTAAAAAATTCGACAAAGCTTGCAAGACTAGTGAACAGATGAATTTTATGGAATATGCTGGTGAACATTCACTTTTGTTCAAACATGTACAGGCAAATATACAACTTATGGCGCAAAAAATGAAGCAGACTTCGAGTGCTCAGGCAACTGGGGATTTGAAAGTATCAAACGAATCAGAGGATCCTTTAACGTGGTGGGAGACAATAGTTACGGAATGGTATGTTAAGGACTTGGCAAGATCAAGTTCTGCACAGAAAAGACATACCCAAAGATTGAAAAAATTGGCCATTCAGTATACGTTAAGCGAGCAAATGATTCATAGAAATAATAGGGCAATAGCTCAAATGTTCTTCTCCGGTATTGGACTCGGTGTATCCGCTGCATTTATCGTTTACACTCTCTACATTGCATTCTTTTCACCTTACGATTCAAATCTGCATACTATACTATTCCCACTTTGGGGTGGATGGTATATGGTCCTGCTGAGTGCCTTGTTGTTTTTGTTCAATTGTTATATCTGGCATAGAACTGGTATTAACTATCGTTTTATCATGTTGGGTGAAATACAGGCAAAGAATGGAACTCAATTGTTTAATAATGATTTTGCAATGAGTGCAATTTCGTTAAAACTATATTTCTTAACATTTTTCCTCATTACTTGCGGTACATGCGCTGTTTTAAGTTTCCATTGGAATCAATTATCACCTTATGGACCCATTTATCTCGGTATCGTTTGTTTCCTGTTCATTTGTCCCAATGGTATCTTCCCATATTTCGATAAGTTGGCTGAGTCCAGGAAATGGTTGGTTACAACTTTAATCCGACTTATGCTTTCTGGTTTGTATCCTGTGGAGTTTGGCGATTTCTTTATTGGAGACATCATTTGTTCACTGACTTACTCAATGTCCGACATTGCATTGTTCTTCTGTTATTATTCAAAGACACCAAACTCTTTATGTGGTTCATCTCATTCAAAAGCTATCGGTGTATTATCCTGTATTCCCAGCTATTGGAGAATGGCTCAATGTTTGCGAAGATTAGCGGATTCAGGTGATTGGTTCCCTCATTTGCTGAACGCTATCAAGTACGCTTTTGGTATAGCTTACTATGCCTCTCTATGTGCTTATAGAATTTCATCTGACAAGACTACTGTGAGAAAGCCTTTCGTCGTGCTGGCAACATTTAACTCGACAGTGACAGCCATTTGGGACATTGTAATGGACTGGTCGTTACTTCAAACTTGTGGTAAGAACTGGATGTTGAGGAACGATTTGTACTTGGCTGGTAGACGTGATTGGAAAACTGGAGATTATTCGTTCAAGGGAAAAATCGTCTATTATATGGCAATGGTATGGGATGTCTTGATTAGATTCCAATGGATTGTGTACGCGCTGGCGCCACAAACCATTCAGCAAAATGCTGTGACCACTTTCATCTTAGCGGTAACGGAGGTTCTCAGAAGGTTTATATGGATTATATTCCGTGTGGAGAATGAACATGTTGCTAATGTTCATCTTTTCAAAGTCACAGGCGAAGTACCACTGCCTTATCCAGCTCAAAGGCCAGAAACGGATGTGGGTAGTCTGTCAAGAAGCAAAGCGAGCAGTTCGTTTTCATTGTCTCAAATGTATAACAACCTGGAAGAGCCTATTGCTGCCTATCATTCTCTCATACGCAGACAAACTGGTCTTCTTGGCAGTCTATCGAGATCCATTCCCTGGGCACATGCCAGTGATTTCCAGAGACCTCGCACTTACTCTACAAACCAACAATCTATTCAAGACAGT
The DNA here is from genome assembly GCA_013694445.1 of Torulaspora globosa. Taxonomy (NCBI): domain Eukaryota; kingdom Fungi; phylum Ascomycota; class Saccharomycetes; order Saccharomycetales; family Saccharomycetaceae; genus Torulaspora; species Torulaspora globosa. The sequence goes on from CP059270.1 coordinate 994,469, forward strand.
GACAGTGACAGTGAAATGGAGAGTGTTATTTAAATATCTATCTATATGCATTATTGGAGTTTCAATCTATTGATTCATTCAAAAAAGCCTTATAATTTGCTAACCACCACATGAGAAGGTTCATTATCTCATTAAGAATTAGAGGGCTTCAATTACTATTAAACTGTCGAAAACTCTTGGACCTTGGCGTAACTTGGAGGATGAAGCTTGCGATGGATAGCTTTAGCAGCCCAAACGGGGAATATAGAGACGGATAGAATGAACAGACAGATTCCGAAGAATTTAACCGAGGTCACATAGGACAGGTCAAAATAATCTCCTAGAAATGGGACAGAAAAAACGTATAGAATCAAAGTTGCAAGCTCAGATGCTATCATCGTCCGATTCCAGGTATTTATCTCCAATGCTACCATGATCAACTCATTTAGGACCAATGCGCTAAAACTGATTGAAACCATTTTCTTGAAGTCCAACTCAGCAAGGCTTGTGAAGTTCTGGGCTGAACCTTGAATAACGCATCCTTGGAACAAAGACAGAGCTACCCACACGAAAAAGGTCTTGTAAGAAAGACTCTTACCCTCGGTCAAATCCTTGTAAAGTTCGGGGTATATTTTTGTTAGTGATTTATCAATATCGTGGTCTAAAGTCATGGAAAACACTGGAGCCATAGTATAGCATGTTGCATATCCGACCATAAGCCATCCTTGATATAGTGCAATGGGCTCAAAGCTGGAGCATATCGAATAAACTGCTTGACATATCGCAATAAGTAGTCCTCTATGCATCACAAATTGTGAAAGTTTAGCAGAACGTTTGTAGGAATTTCTACCATGCCATAAGAGTAGCTCAGTAAGATGGCAAAATTGAGTGATGGAAAAATCAGCCGCAAGGGATGCCTGCTTCCCTTCTTTTCCCACGATCCCAACACCTACGTCTGCGCTCTGGATCATAGAGACGTCATTACCTCCATCTCCTATGCAGCAGACTCTCTTTCCAGTCAACTCACGGATAACCAAAGCGACATCTGCTTTCTGTTGAGGCGTGCATCTACAAGCTATAACGGAGGGGATACTCGCTGCCACCTTGAAGAATTCGTCCTTATGGTATTTCAAGAATACACCTAATGAGTCTCCGTCAATTATCAGACAGGAATTTTTGTTCATCCTAAGATAGTCCAGCTTATCCATGGCTCCTTCTGGTTCATGTAGATTGGAGATTGTGTGAATATATTGACCTCTAGAAATTAATTTTGCACTGATTGAAACGCAGCGAGCAGTTTCGACTTTATCACCAGTTAGCATCCAGATTTTGATGCCCGCATTTCTTAGTAGCTCGATCGAAGACTTGACGTCTTTCTGCAGTTTATCCTCGACACCAGTCATACCCAGAAGCTCCAGGTTTTTCTCTAGGAGGCCCTCAACAACGTTGCTTATTTGCTTGTCACGATTTAACATGGAAACCGAGGCCTCGTCGTATTTCTTCCGAAATTCTTCATAATCCTTAGATGTGAGTTGTTTCCGACCTATCACTAAGGTGCGTAAACCTTCGCGTGCCATATTTCCCGTTTCTTCCTCCAACCAGTCATTTCTTTCGACAATGCTTTTCATAACAGTGTCAGCACCCTTCTCAAGAAACCAATATTCTTCCTTCTGCTTATCATAAACGATAATACCCATCCTTTTCGTATCAGAATTGAATGGAAAAACCTGTAAAATGTCGTAATGCAAGGTGTCGCCCGAATGTTCATGCAACAGAGTGATAGAATGTCTGTCTCTCTTAAACAATGAAAGCCCAACAGACTCTGTAAACTTCACAATCGCAATTTCGTCCGGAGATGCCGCTTGGTACATGAGATTATCTTCTTCGAATGTCGGAGTGACATTATGGCATAAAGCTAAGGTCACAATCATGTCACGCACTCTGGTACTTATATCACGTCTCGATGTTGAAAGCGGTGCAGTAGATGCGTTTAAATTTTGGATGTAGTCAGATACAATATCGATGGTCTCTGCAGTATATGAAACTGAACCCAGATGAATTTTTTTGAGTTGCATATCATTTTGAGTGAGCGTTCCAGTCTTGTCGCTCAAAAGATATTCGATACGTCCGAGATCCTCAGGTATAGTGCTTGTCCTAACCACGGTCTCTGGTATGGCATCGTCGTGCTCAATTTGGTGGGCATATACTGATTTTGCTAGATCCAAATTGACTCTCAAGGAAACAGGGATAATAGTGGAGAAAAGAATCAGATATCTCATTATGTCAACATACCAATCCGGATTGCGCACACCTGCGAACGCGACCAGTAGAACGGAGAGAATGAAAACAGAGGCGCATAGGACCTTTGAAATACTGTTTATCTCCAATTCAAGCAAACCTGTCTTGACTTTGGGAGCGGTCGTGTTCATAGCTTGCCTAGTATCTGGTCCAGTGTAAATAACACAGGCAATGCAGTAGCCGCTAGAGGCCAATACGGTATTAGCCCACAGAGTATTGTCAACTGATAAAGGACTCGACGTGGAATTTTTATATGTTACCTTGCCAAGAAACTTATGGATAGATTTTTCCGGAGCAGATGCTGTGATACTGATTTTATTCAACAAATCGTCCTGAGGTAAATTCTGCGTCAGTGGACATGCGATTCTAAGTTTCCAGTCGGTTTCACCGTCCAGTTGGTCCGTCTTAATGAACGCTTCACCAGAGGGCTCGCTAGATTGAAGTAAGATCGAATCGGCTGGAATTCTTGAGCCTTTTTTAACTTTGATTAAATCACCAACTTTAAGATCTTTGCTTGCCACCAGCCGCGATTTGTTCAGTATAGTGTAAAGTTCACTATTCGATTCATTATCACGCCTTCTCCTCTGAATATCATCCATAGCTTCCTTCGCCATTGTGACTGTCAACACAAACGCCAGCGGTACCACATATGATGATAAATACCCGATTCTTAGCGCCGGTACAGCCTGTGAAAGAGCAACCGCCAAAAAATACAGGTTGAAAAAGAATTTGAACTGTTCGTAAAGCAGGGTTGGTATAAAAGTGAATGCGTTATACTTCGCGTTGGATATTTCATTGCTCGGATACTTGTTCTTATCAAAAGTTGGCGTCGTATCGGGATGAATCTCTCTATCAATATTATTATCGTTTAATTCAATTGTCGAAGTCGATTGATACTTGCTCAGACCGTTTTGCGGACCAAATATATTATTGAACCGATTGAAAAACCCACCATTCTTTGAATAATCCTGATGTGTCTCTGTTGCCACTGCATTCCACGATTCTTCTAGCAATGGTTTACTATGCGGTCTTGAATTTTTATGACTCTTCATATCAAATCCATCGTTTTCATTCATAGTTCTTAATTCAAAACTTTCCACAGAGTTTCTAGTATCCCAACCACTATCTATTCCACCACTAAGTGTTGTATGATTGATCTGCAGATTATCTAATGCAGCGTCCAGGGAATCGTCAAACTGTAAATCAAAAGAATCCTTACTCTTGTTAAATGAATTTGATCTATCGGCTCTAGGTAATGCTGAATATGACATTTGTCCTTATGAGACTAAACCATATAATCTCAGGTTACTAAAATCGTAACGAGGCTTAAATCTTGGTCAAATCTTTTGCTAAAACTCTGCAACGACAGCCTAAAGAAGAGCAATTCACTCTCAATTGGACACAAACCTATGGAATAGAACTCTAAACGGATACAACGCTACTTAATCCAACTTTTGTTCTCTCATGTAGTATAACAACATATTGTATATACTTAGAGCCAGACCACTAGCTAAAAAAAATCCGCGTCTGAAACATCCTGGAATCGAACCCGGGAAATGCGCTTCCGAAGCGGCCTGGAATCGAACCCCGGCAAATGTCCGCCTGATGAGGCTTGGAATCGAACCCGGGCAAATTCTGGATCAAGCATATAGCATTTAGAAGTTGATGAACTTACTATAAGATGAATGGTACTATGGCATACTGAGGTACTTGAGCCTTGGGGAATCTAAGCATGTAGTACTTCTTGTTCTCGAGGGCCGACACACTTAAATTCACAAAGGCCCATAACAAGGGCCAACATAACTCTAGATTGTATGTTGCGAGCGAAGCGTAGATGAGTACTTCGTCGAAATAATGTGGACAACATACCCATCTAAAGAGTCCTTCAGTTGGTAGGGAATATTTGATCAGTTTCGACAAAGTACGATGGTTGTTGTGCTGATCCCATGAAGCCAATGAAAATATCAGAAACGAAAAGGGCTTTAATGAATAAACGATCTTCTTCTCGTAATGATTCAAGCTTATAATTGTGTTCAGGACTGTGTAGAACCAAATTCCTACCACATAATGTGACCAATTCATCTTGGAGTTTGAAGAATACTTGCAGATAACCTTTGTCTCATACAATCGACGAATTGAATGGAATGCCACTAGCCAAACGACTGGTGAATGGTAGTATAGGTAGACATTGACCAGGGATAAGACTGTGGATAAGTAGTAAAAATGAGCGAACCAGGCCTTGGGTACAGTGAAATAAATCAATCTCCAATGCGAATTTGTTTGGGATTCATTACTCGGTATTAGAGTCTTGCCATATTGTAGAAATTCAGGTAGTAGGAACTTGGCAACAGCTACACAAACGAGTCCAATCAGGAAACTTATTCTGCAACTGATGACGATGAGATCTTGCATCGTGATTGAACCACTGTTCAAAGATTAGCGAAACTAATGTTGATTTTTCATTATAAGATTATATCTAAAGTACAGTAATTAAGCATATGTATTTGATTCTTGAGTTATCGACCAATGTATTTCAATTCTAGTGGTCTTAAAATGTTGTAAACGATGAAAGCGAAACCAGCACCTAGTTCAAAACCGATATCACCACCGTATTCTCCAATACGGCGACCTATTTCACCTGTCCAGTACGATTGGGACATGCCAACGGCAACGCCAACAGCACCGACAAATAATGCTGAGCAACCGGCGATACCGATAGGTAGTTTATCCCATCTATTCCAGTCGTTTATATTATAACCTTGGAAACCACGTCTGTAAATGAAATGCTCACTTAATGAGATGGCTGAGTAAATGGCCAGATAATAACCGATAGAGTCCATAAAGTTTTCCATAAACCGTTCAAATTTGTAGAAAGCTGGAATTGCAATTGCCAGAGATGCACCGTTACCGACCAAAGTCCAGATAATTCTTGGGATTTTAGCAAGTGGCTCCCATAGAGCCTGAGCTGATAGCGCCATAGTGTACATGTTTGGAATATTATTGGCGACAGTAGACATTGCCAGCACTACACAACAGAATTGACCGAATCCATGTAGTGAATCGGGGACCAAAATGGCAAAAGTCATACCACCGACGGAATTGCTGTTGTAGTATTCCAACCACATTGGATTGTTCATAGTAGCTCTCGCTGATGCGGCACCTAGGATCATAGTAAAGAGCAATGGTGTAGCCAAACCAACCACCAAAGAGAAGAAAATCTTGAATTTGTTTGAGTTTTTGGGCATGTAAACAGTGTAATCAGCAGCATAAGTGGTCCAACCAGTAGCAAAACCATAGATGGCGGACCCGAAGGAAAGTACGCTGCCAGCAGTCGTAGGACCAGATGTCCATTCACCGTTCGTGAAAGAACCATTCTTGGCGAGACAAGCGATAATCACTAGAAATACAGCAAAATTGGGAACCCAAGACCATTTCTCATAGGCGTGAATGATACGATAACCGAAAAATGAAATAATCACAGTACAACCCGTAATGACGAGAATACCAGCCCAAGGTGGACACCGATTGCCGTCCGGATTGACCATATTCAACAACTGTGCGGAAGCAATGGTGTTCACAACACTCCAACCGACACACGCAACAACATTGATCAGGGCAAACACTCGAGCAGTTAGATTACCCAGCAGGAAACGAGACAGGATCATTTGTCTGAGACCAAACTCAGCACCAAAGACGGAAAAGAATGCCACCGATAGCAGACCAAGAAAGTTAAAGAAAACAATCACCAATACACTTGTACCAAAATTCAAGCTAAAAACCAACGGACCAAGAGTCCCCAATGCATACGCTGCAATAACCATATTAGCAGAAAACCACATTGACGCTGCATTGATCACTGAATCATCAGTTTTTTCCTCATCCGTTACCGGTTCAATACCTTTCGTCTCCGCATTCAATTTACCGCCTAATCTACTCCAAAATGATAATCTCGTCTCCTCAGTGAACCCTCCAACATACTGATCTTCCTCAGTCTCCTCATCTTCTACATATGTTTTCGCAAACCCATTTTTTTTCTCCATCTCCACAGGATTCCCAGCTATATTGATAGAAGATGATTGCGAATGGCTCATACCTTTCTCGACATCCCGCACTTCGCTATATTCCTTTGGACTCGACATTGTCAACCCAATTCTCGTCTAATTAATGATAATGAGCATGAAAAATTCTACAGTCAAGACCGTTACACTCTATATATCACTGGCACTACCTCCACACTCGAGAAGGTTGTCAACGATACGGCAACAATATCTTATCAATTGGTGTCAATTTAGTCTTTCCATCCATCCTATTTGAAAAATTTCATATCAGTCGATGAGCTGCCTCTCGAGAATAGAAAAAGAAAAGACGAACACGGAAAATCCCGATGAGGGGCAACGGAAAAATTAAATTTTTCCGTCTTTAATCCTCGGAGAATCTTTCCGCTTCGGAAAATCTTATGGCTTGGCAAAATCTTATCATAATTGACGGTGGGTGAGTGGTGGTTCACGTGATCGACAAGATTAAAACTTAATATGTAATCAGTAAATGACTATATATGTTTTGGAGATGTGGTTTGAGGATGGTTTTAGTTCTTCTTACCGGATTTCTTGGACTTTGAAGCGTCCTTCTTAGCGGCTTCAACTTGTTCCTTAACGACTCTCTTGACGATCTTTTGCTCTTCGATCAAGAAAGCTCTGACGATTCTTTCCTTGACACAGTTAGCACATCTGGAACCACCGTAAACTCTGGAAACGGTCTTTTGAGTCTTGGATAGAGTAGCATATTTTCTTGGTCTCACGGTAGCGACACCTTGTAGAGGAGCACCACAATCACCACATTTTGGTCTGGAAGCCAACTTCTTGACATGTTGAGCACGCAAGACACCACCTGGGGTCTTTACAACCTTGATCTTGTTGGAACGGGTGTTGTCTGTAAGGAGATTGGCGTTAGTAACATGCGGTATTGGATTGTAAGCGCGGAAACTGGGAGCTTTTAATGGATCTTTAAAACATACATGGATTTCTTCTTCTGAAGGTAACACGTTGGGCCATCTTTGGTTGTTCTTTGCTAGCTCTCTTTATCGTGATATCTAAAGCTTGTGATTTAAACGTCTAATGATACTTTTCACTGGGACATTAGTTTTCCAGACCAGTGCGAGCCTGCACGAGCTCTCGCTCAACGGAGGTGTTTGCTGAGCTAGTGCGACGTCGCTCTTCCTAGCGGGAGACTAGTCCCACTGGCTGGGCAGAGACCCACCGTGCTAGGAGGAGACTCCAGGCTGGCGACAGGCCGGCGAGAGCCTCCAGGCGGACACCACGCGCGCTCCGAGAGACGCAAACTTCGCGACGCATACAAAATGAAAAAAAAATGTTCGGGTGGCTCATACACCCGGACACCACAGTCTAAAAACAAGCAACAGTCATATTACTGTTCATCTATATAAAGTCTATTGACTACTCATTCTCCGTTGCAATCACTTCCATCTCCAGATCAACATTCAATGGTAGTGCTGCCACAGCCACACAAGATCTAGCTGGCTTGTGTTCATTGAAATATTTAGCGTAAACCTTATTGAATTCACCAAAATTGTTAATATCAGCTAAAAACACATTCACCTTAATGACTCTTTCAAAAGACGAATTACTTGCATCCAAGATATTCTTAACATTTCTAAACACTTGCTCTGCCTTATCAGCAATCGATCCCTCAACAGGTTTATTCTCTGGCGTGTATGGGATCTGTCCAGAGACAAAAACCAAATTATTAGCCTTCATCGCCTGAGAATAAGATGCTGCCGCTGGTGGAGCATTCTTTGTTGCAACGGGAGTCAATGTAGTCATTGTTCTAACAATTCCAGATCTTAAACTATTTCTCAAGAACATAACTATCTTCACTCTCAAGTTCAACAACTTCCTAAAACTTTCAACTTTACCCTTTATAACAAGACAAACCTCTTATCACTTACAAGATTAGCTACCTCCACGTGATACCACGCTGAATTCAACAGCTCAGATAACTCTACGTCAGTTTGCAATGAGTAGAGCCAGCAAGATTACCTTCACTCTTTCATGTCTGTTCACCGCAGCTACCGTTGTGGGCGTTCACTTTGTACAGGGACTTGAACGAGAAACGTTACATCAAGGCCCAATCAAAGACGCACAAAGAACCGCTGCTAGGAAACAACAAAGACTACAACAACAACAGAATGAGTTAGATCCTGCAAAGGAACGTCAAAAACTAGCTAACTTGACTGAACATGAGTTACAACAAGAATTACGCAAGAAATACGAATCAATTCAACCATTATCGGGTCAAATCATCACTAAAGATGGTGAAGTTCTGAATGACAGATCTTGATGATGAGCTTGTTTGATGGTTTAAATAGTAAGAGATGAGAGTGTCGTATATAGTGATGTGTCCTGGTAAGAGACCTAAACGGGGCTGCAAGGATCCAACTGGAAGGGTTCAATCAGTACAAGATATGTAATAGTTTGAAGTATCTTGTTAAGATCTGGAAGTTGTGGTTTTGTAGAGTAGTCGAGACATTCTGAAACCAATAGGATCTGTTGGTTTCTGTTTTGAGTGTTGAGATTAGGGAAACGACTTACTCCGATAAACTTTACAATAGATGTATAGTGGAACATCTTCGTCTATTGGCGGAGCTGGTTCATGTGGTGCAATAAATATACCGAAGAATGATGATGAAAGTTTTACACCTCAAAGTAGAATAATAAGCAATAGAGTTATTACAACGGAAGAGGATGTTTGCAGTTCACAATCTTCTAGTTCACCACGTCGAAGTTTTAATATGCAATCCAGCATGTTATCGACAATACGTCGTGAGAGAGAATATGAAAGTCATAATGTATTGGACTCGGAAGATCCATCACGAGTACGATCGTATGATCATAGTAGAACGAGATCAGAACCGATAGTGGGAAGCAAAGATTATCCACCGGAACAGAATGAGAAAATCGAACCGCCTGATGAAGAGCTTCTTGATATAGCTAAATTTCCAACTGCAAAATTATTGGATATGTTAACTGCATTATTGGAGAAGATTGTTAAATCCAACGATAAATTAGCTGGGACAAATCCAGCGTTAAGCCAAGAGAGGGAACTGATGAGTTCAAATAACGTTTATTTAAACTCAATATTGAGTTTTCGAGGTAAACATATTCCACAGATTAGCCTCGATCATTATTTCCAAAGAATCCAGAAATATTGCCCGACTACTAACGATGTTTTCTTATCTTTACTGGTGTATTTCGATAGAATATCGAAGAGATGTAATACTAATAATAATGATACCAACAATGATAATGAACTTCAATATGACATACAGGAAGAGAACAAACAATCACAACAACAAGTAGAAGGGCATGGACAACGACCACAACATCAACAGGCATTTGTGATGGATTCGCATAATATTCATAGGTTATTAATCGCTGGAGTTACAGTGAGTACCAAGTTTTTCAGCGATTTTTTTTACAGTAATTCACGTTACGCAAGAGTTGGAGGTATATCTTTACAAGAGCTCAATCATTTGGAATTGCAATTCCTTGTACTTTGCGATTTCGAACTACTGATATCAGTTAGCGAATTACAAAGGTATGCAAATCTTTTATGCAAATTTTGGCATAATTCGAACGTGGTTGACAACCCAAACACTGAGACAATCACTTAAATAGATCTACATATCATGCTGCCATCTTTCAAAGAGCAAACAAGTATTTACTCCGCCAAACCCAAAACTATTGCATAAGGCGTAACGAAGCCCATCATGTTCCATGGGCTGATCCTGTAAGAAGCTTATACCGCTGAATTCGGTCTCATAATCGTCACCTTTAGCGCCACCCACATTGATTAGATTTAAAGTATGTGGCATTATTTTATTTTTGAGGGCCATTATCGTGAATATACTCTCGACAGCACCTGCGGCACCCAACAGATGACCGATGGCGCCTTTATTACTGGAAACAAACAATTCTTCACGTCTTCCGGGCAGTAATGTCGTCTTTATAGCGTGGGATTCGGCTCTATCGCCAAGTACAGTTGAAGTTGCATGGGCGTTCACGTAACCGATCTCGTTTGCATCAATTTGACCCATTGCAATCGCCATCTTCATCGCTCGTCTAGCGCCTTCGCCGTCGAGAGATGGTGAAGTGATGTGGAAGGCGTCACTGCTCAATCCATAACCTTTAATTTCAGCGTATATCGTGGCATTACGTTTGAGAGCACTCTCGAGCGATTCTACCACCACGATACCGGCGCCCTCACCGAGCACAAATCCCGATCTGCGACGATCAAAGGGCCTTGAAACACCGTCATCAGTGTTAATACTTTTCGCCCTGATGAATCCTGCAAGTGATAATGGATTTATACAGGACTCGCTTGCACCAGCAACGCAGATATCTTGCATACCAAGACGAATAAAATTGTAAGCATCACCAATTGCGTTATTGCCCGTGGCACACGCAGTTGACACACAATGTGAAACTCCCTTGAGCCCAAATTTTATCGATACATTACCAGCGGCCATATTAGAGAGTATTCTCGGTACGAACAACGGAGAGACCTTCTTTCGATCGTTGTGAAGCGTTAAAGTGGCCGAACATATATCTTCAATCGACCCTATACCTGATCCTATAACGCATCCAAACCTTTCTGGATCAACTTTAGACGTATCTAGCGTGGAATTTCGCTCGTTCAGCAATCCAGCGTCCCTCAGAGCTTCCCTAGTGCTCAACAGCGCTAGTTTCGTGAACTGAGCACACCTACGTTGGTCCTGATCGGTAATAAAACCGTCAGTCTGCTCTGATCCCTCTTGGCATTTCCCAACACTGACTGTAGCCGGTATACTATGCGATACTGGTTCAAAATCGGTACTGTAGTTCGGCAGCGAAGCCAATGGTACAATCCCTGATCTACCCTTCAAAAGATTTTGCCACGACTCAACTAAACTGGCCCCCAAAGGAGTCCTACAACCCAACCCAGTAACCACAACCCTGGTCGCCATATTTCCTCTGTCTTATTCTTGTATGCTCTTAAAGTTGGTTTATAATATACAATTATATGTTTCTATATGAGTGATAATGATCACCATTGCAGCAAATCATCCTTTGCGTATAAGTAATCCTTGAAAATGAATTCAACTTCGTCAGTTACTGGATCGTAACCACCAATTTCAATAGATTCATGGTTCTTAACGATAATATCACAACCCTTTTCAATCAAGAATTCCTGATCAAAAGTCGTTGCAATACCGATAATCTTGCAGCCAGCTGCCTTACCGGCAGCTATACCTGCTGGAGCGTCTTCAAAAACGACAACTTTCGACTTGGATGGATCCTGCTTGTTAATTGGGTAACCCAAACCTTCTCTACCCTTTAAATATGGTTCTGGATGTGGTTTCCCCTGTTTAACGTCATTTGCAGTGATAAAATATTCTGGTCTCTTAATATGCAATATATCAAACCATTTACGGGCCATATCGCGAGTTCCCGACGTGGCAACCGCCCATTTCTCCTTAGGTAATGCGTTCAAAGCCGTACAAAGCTTCACAGCACCGGGAACTTCAATAGAATGTTGACCATACTTCTCTGGAATCTCTCCCTCCAGCTTGGTCACATACTCTTCGTCAGCATAATCCGGTGCAAACTTGGCAATTGCATCATAAGTTCTCCAACCATGTGAAATATTGATAACATGTTCAGCATCAAAATATGGTTTATCCTTACCAAAATCTCTCCAAAATGCTGCAATTGCAGGTTGTGATATAATAATTGTACCGTCAACATCAAATAACGCTGCGTTGACTTTCAAAGAAACTGGTTTTGTTGTTAATGGCATATTGATATTTGTAATACACTGTACAGATCTCTAACCGATAACTATAACATCAACCCAATCTACATCAATTTCATGGACCCTATCACCCTATATATACGACACATAATACCTACTATACGTAATACCACGTCTACAAAAGAAAAAGTCACCATTCAAACAAGAAAGGTCAAACTAATCGTCATACCAGATTTCTAGCAAAAGCTGTCTTGATAGTGTTGACTATTAGCCCATCACTGAGTACTCATCACCTGTCCCTTTCATTATCAGTAGTTGGGACATCGACCCACATGGCTGTTCTTTTCTTGTCGCATGACGTCTTGGCACGTCTCGAGATTATTCCGGTTTTCGTTTCTTGTTTCGGAAAAAAAGTGGAAGCTCGGATTAAATTAGGTTTTGAGTTTTTCCGAGTCGGTGCATGGGTGTGTAGTGATGTTGTGTTACCCGGATTAGAGAAATCTTGTGTCTGGGTGTAAGGCGATGGTGTTACCCGGATGGGAGAGGGCTTAACCTTGAGAGCAACTGGAAGGCTATTCATATATAGACGGAGTTGTGGATCAATAATACAAACTGGTTTGTAGATGTGTTGTAGTATTCGTTGTCATTGTACCGAGATTTTATTGGAGTGGTGTGGTAATGATGGTTAATAACGAGAATAGGGGAGTTATCTTGGTTAGAATCGATAATTTACCCCCCGGAAAATCATGGAAACAAGTTAAATATTTGATTGGTGGTATTATTCATCATTCAAGTGTTTTAAAAGTCAAGATGTTACCACTTATGTCATCTATTGTACCACCTTTTGTACCATTTCAAAGTTGTGTGGTTTCGCTTAGGGGAAATGTGGATGCTAATTCTTTGAATGAGTTGTTGTTGAATTTGAATACTTTCCAATGGGATTATTACAATCTTTATGCGTACACTTTGCCCCAGCCTTTTGAGATGCCGACTTCGCCTCCAATGAGTTCACGTGAAGATAACACTTCTAGTGGTGAGAGTAATCAGAGTAACAGTCCGCGGTTTATGTATCCGCCCGTCAATATGATGGCTCCACCGCGACAACCAAGCGGACCGATGATCGGTGGGATCCCGCAAATGCCCGGCCCGATGATGGGATTGCCGCCTCGTAGACGCAAGTATCTACAACCTCCAATGAATATGTTCCTCCAGCAATTGCAAGAGACGGAGGCGACCAAGGCTATGATGGGTTTGTCTTTGAACTCTGACGTGCATCCGCGCTCGAGTAGCGATATTTTGATAAGTAATGGTGGCAATGGAGCTGCGAGTTCGAGAAGATTGAGACAGATTTTCAATGAGAAGAGCTTCAGAAAGCAGATGACCGGACGTGGAATGTGGCAGTTGCAATTAGATAATTTCCCGCCTTTTCTGAAGCTGGATACCATAGAACCATTGACACAAGATGACGACGAGGTTTTAAAAGAGAAGGGACTGCGGTTGATCGAAACAGATCAACCAGATAAGTTTGGAAGGTTAAGATGGACAGTGTTGAAGGATTTTATAAAATTAAAGTGTCCGAGATTGCTCAATTTGAATGATCCTTCAAATGCTGAGGGCGGTGAGAGCAATGGTGATAATACAAGGGAATTTTACGTTGGGGTTTACGAAGATAGTGAAGAACAGGTGCGATTAAAAGTGACAGGTCAAGATAAAGCAGAAGATAAACTTAACGTTGTCAAATCAACTGTATATAAGGCCATCGTTGGGTTTAATGATAAAGAATTGTGTGATATGTGCCTGGCGAACTTGCAGGGTCAAGAATATTCACTTGGTTTCAAACTGAGGGTGAAATATCTACCACCATACGATGAACATCAGGATGATGGTACCGGTACGGCGTAGAAAGGAATGGGAACAATAAATTGGCAGGAAAGAGCCAAAGGTAGGTTACAAATGGATAAATAGATACTAATTAATGATTCAAAATGCTGAAAGGACAAAATGCTGAAAAAAAAAATAACAAATGCAACGATCTCAAGACCTGTCTTGAGAGTTTTATAATAATGGCTGGAATACCGGCTGCGGCAGGTTACCATCCTGAAAGAATTTCTTGTTACCGGTACCAACCACTGATGGAACGTCAATCATTTCACCTTTTGGGTTCTTATTGATCTTGTTGATGATTTTATCCAGCAAGTTCACGCTGGATGATTTTGTAGTAGGTGGAGGGGTGGGCTTTTCTTTCTTGACTTGCAAAGATGCAGTGCTCAGGATATCAAGTCCATCTAACGGCGATGAGTTCCGATCATCCAAAACTCTCACTTCCAACACAATGCAGTCATGAGACAAACTGATGAACAGCTTAGCCAATTGGAAATCATCGCTCAACAGTGTTCCATTATGGAAAAGACCAAGCATCTTTGTTTTTGACGCAATGCGGAACAAAGACTGTGAGTTTTCCAAGATTTCATTTACCGTTGGAGGTCCATTGCTTAATACGTGGAAAGTAAAGAGCTGTTCTCGATCCTTAAATTTCAAAATAACTTGTTTGTTAACGTCTTGGTTAGCAACTTGTGGCTTCATCGAAAGCGATGACAACACTGCAGTTCTCTCATTCGTCGGCACAGAAGATATGTTTTCAGAATTGTACAGCAATGGATATTGGTTCATAACGAGGTGATGAATCACTTCGCTTAATGCATACAAACAGGGATCGAACCCAAAATCTTTCACAATACCACCCATCACCAAGAGTAGCAATTTCAACTGAACCTCCTTCGCCGGTAACTGCGAAAGTTTCCGTCTAGTAGCCGCATCAAACAGTTTTGTCGACAACAGCGCCAGCGATTCCTCCGAATACGTCTTTGAAGTGATATACTCCATCGACGAAGGCATCAAATTCGAGAAAAATCGTTCAATCACAAACGCCACAGACGATTTAATCGACATTTCCCCCAATATCTCCAAGTTCGAATACATATCAATCGATCCCTGGGCAATCTTTGAACACGTCCCAGACCTCTGGATCTGCAAAAGAAGCTTCTCCCTCAAGAAAAACGGAATATTGGTATCTGAAGAAGCTTTATTCCCGCCTACGGGCTTATCCGAATGCAATCCCAGTGACAACAACGTCTGATCATTCGAAGACAGCGCAAAATCTGTCAAATTAGGACCATTGGAAGGATCCCGCTGACTCTGTTCCGCAAGCGGAACTGCATTGCTGACAAGATCCGATATAATTCCCTTAACAATATCATTGTACCGTTGCTGGGATTGAACCACGGCCACACAACTGGACATCCTGGGCCCGCCAACTCCCACTGCCAACGCCTTGGGTTGAATCATCGTCAAGTTATTCATGGTCACGTGCCCACTGTTGTTCACCATCCTGGAAACACTGGGAGGCGAATTGGTACCAAGATCCTCTTCCGACGCCGATACAGTCGCCTGGTTAGACGATACGGGCGATGGTAAACTCGACGGTGACGGAGACCTGTTGGGTAGTCTCCTCTTGGATCTTTTCCGATTCCTCCTCACTGATTGTACCGCTGCAGTGACAAGTTTCTCAAATTCACTAGCTGTACTTATCGGATACCCAAACTCTGTCCTCAAAATAGTTGCAATCTGTTTAATATTATCATCTTGTTCACTTGCCTTCCTTTCACTAAGCCCAAATTTATCAATTAACTCTAATCTTCTGCCACTAAACTGTTTCCATTTCTTTTCGTCTGAAAAATTTAATTGTTCCCTTATCTTATGTGTAGTACCACCACCACCTCCAAGCATCTTACCTATATCTGTCTGACTCGCAATCTAACCTGGCTTCTCAAATCAACTATATCTTATATACAATACAATTGGGCTGTGTAGTTTATATGCAACCATTTCTAATGATCTTTCAGTTACTAAAGATCGTGAATCTTTATTATGTAAAATATACCATAGAACTTAGAATGACTAAATCATTATGACTCTCTTTGATTTGCCCCTCCGAACACAGAATGAGTCGTAGTGAAAATTCGGTTTTCAAGTTCCGCGAACAGTGCCAAGATTTTTGACCCTCCTTGCCGTACGGAACCTTGGTGGGGCAGCCGTAGAGACGGCACCGTAGAAGCGGCATCGGTTCGGAAAAATTAATTTTTTTGACACATTTTCGGAATAATAGAGTTAATCCGGGCTGGATTACATAAGCTATGAATATATAAACTAAAGCTTGCTGTTATGGTGATCTTTGAATTGATCCTCAGTGACACCAGCACCCATTGCCGCCGTGGCGCTTACACCACCTTGAGCAAGTTTTAGTAAACTGTCGATATACTCGGCACCGGACCATTTCTGGTGCTTTAGAACGTCGACACCTTCTTCCATCTCACGCTTTTGCACGTTTTGCGCATAGGCTTTCATACCATGTTTGGAGAAGTCACGTGCGAAGTTGCTCACTGCAAGAGCGGTTGTGTGTAGGCCTGCTAGGGTGATGAATTGCCAGTTGTAGCCGAGTTGGCCAAGTCTTTCGATGAAGGTGGCTTGTTCGTCTACGGACATGGCTTTGGTCCAGTTGAATGAGGGCGAGAGGTTGTAAGCGAGCATTTGGTGTGGATATTCGGAGCGGACGCCTTCGGCGAATTGTTTGGCCTGTGGGTAGTCCGGGTAGTTGCTTTCCATCCAGACGAGATCTGCGTAGGGAGCAAAGGCACGGGCTCTCATGATGGCACATTCGGTACCGCCTTGGTAGCGGTATAGACCTTCTCTGACGCGGGGGACGTCCCAATTGAAGTAGATTTCGTGTCCGAGTAGTTGTTTGGCAAGTCTTTGTGCTTCTCTGTGTGGGGTTCCTTTGTAGGGTCCGACTTTGGATCTGAATTCGGCGACGATCTGTTTCTTGTTCGATAGGTTCGATTTGGCCACTTCATCGGCGAAGGCTTCGTGGAATAATTTAAGACCGGCTTTCTCGCACCATTGAGCTTCCAGTTGAGCCAGTTCGGCGCCGGAGGCGCCCGCGAGAATCGCTTTGTCCATGACTTCCGCAAACGGTTGCGTCTCGACCTCAGGGTTTGTGGCACCGACGATAAAGTAGTGGTCTCTGACATCGATAGTAGAGCTGATCAATGTGGCCGCTTCAGAGTCTGTTCTGGCCACGACAATCAGATCCGAGTGCATGATATCGGCACACATCCTCACGGTGGTCAGTCTATTGACATGTTCCTGTACTGGGATAACGCAACGGCCCGCCATGTGACCGCATTTCTTGTTGGTCGAAGTTTGATCCTCCATATGAATACCAGCGGCACCACGTTCGATGAACATCTTGGTCAATTTAAACACAGCGGTCAACCCTCCGTGTCCCGCGTCTCCATCCGCAATAATTGGAGTCAAATAATCCACTGGAGGTCCCATTGCATCCAATTCCTGTTGCGATGTAGCCTTAGCTCTCTCTTCCAACTGTTTCCTATCGTGGAACAACTGTGCCTTGAACAAATGTTCCACCTTATTGGGCACCGTATCCATCGGATAATCTGCCAAATCCGGACCGGGCTCATTAGATGTCGATGCCGTTGATGAACATTGCCATCCAGAAACATAAATCGTATCCAAATATTTCGCCATTTGCGTAATATGAACGGGATCCAAAGCCCCAAATGTCTTTGCCACTGTCCCTTCCCGGCTATGCTTCAGCAAAACCTTATACAATTTCTTTGCCATCACAGACGATGGATATTCCACTGGTGGGAAAGTTCCTCTTCTAGCGGCAATATCTTCAGCACTATAAATCCTCTTGGTATTTTTCCAACGTGGTTCTGACCACCATTTCTCAATTTCCCTTGCTGAAGCACTAAGCTCCTTTTTCAAAGTTTGATAATCCTGTGTATTTTGTGTAATTTCAAATGTCATTGTCAATGTACAATCTTATTCCCAAACCCAAAATCAACAACTCAGTACTGGTAAACCCCGGCTTTATATACAATTTCAAATTAAATTGTGTCTCCGGAAGAAAGCAACTTTATCACCGTATATCCATCAACTAATTCAATGCTATAGGTTATCGAGTCTCATTACATCCCTAGTAACTAGGGCTAGATGGGCTTAGAGTTCCTTGTAGAGTCATTCATAATACTATCAGTTAGTCAATCTTTACAAGCTTTACAGCTACAACTCTTAATTTTTCAAAACTATAAAACTCCGGTCGAATGCAAGTTGGGTTTCGGATAAATGGAAATTTAAATGTGATTCGGTCCAAATGGAAAAAAAAATAAAATTCGACACCAGCAGGATTTGAACCAGCGCGGGCAGAGCCCAACAGATTTCAAGTCTGTCGCCTTAACCACTCGGCCATAGTGCCAAAGAGGTTGAATTTGAAAATTACGATTTCCACTAGTGGACCATATGAATTTCCCGTTCAAGGAGTTGGGGTAAAGTGATGAGGCGTAAAAGTGGGGTGAATTGTAAGGGGTTAGTTATAGCTCGTATATTTGAGATTTTGTTGGTATATAAGGGAGGGTTTTATCATGGTTTGGTCTCGAGCTATTTGTTAGTTAGTCAAGGTGTTTGAGAATAGTAAGTATACAATATGGCAAAGAAAGATAAGGGACCAAAGGTTTCGACTGTTACTACGAAGGAAGGTGAGACTTTGAAAGTTTTTGAAGATTTGAACGATTTTGAGACTTTTATCAAGCAAGAGACCGAAGATGAGAGTTTTGACAATTTACATTGTCAATTGAGATACTACCCTCCATTTGTGCTGCAAGAAGCACACAACGACCCGGAAAAGATCGCAAACACTGCGAATTGCCATTCAAAGAAGTTTGTGCGGCATCTGCACCAGCACGTCGAGAAGCATTTGCTCAAGGATATCAAAGAAGCTGTCAACTTGCGGGACTTGAAATTCCGTAACAAGTCCAAGGATGAAAGTTTTGAACGGATCGTGTGGCATTACGGCGAGGATACCGAGTATCACGATAAAAAATTCCATATCGAAGTCGATGTAACTTGTAACCACGATAACGCAATGGTGGATGTCGACTACAAGACTATCCCAATCACTAGATAACTTTGTGTTGGCTAAGTAATGTGTTTACGAATTAATGATTTTTACGCTAGCAAACTCGCGATAATTTACGTTTAGTTGTTCTAAAAGCGCTTTCGAGCGACGCAATCAACTAAACAGAAGAAAGACAGATATTCAACAGAAGCTTGTCAAGATCGTACGCCATTGATGATCTGAAGTTGCAGCAGAGCTGCAAAGAGTAAGCTTTGATGGAATTAGTCGTATCTTATATAGTCTTGTAGTTTGGGCCGGGTAACGGAGGGTCTTATGGTGGTCTTTTCGCTCAGTTTGGTCAAATAGCTTCGAAACCACTTTGAAAGACCATTTACAGTCTATAACTGGGATAAGAGCCAGCGTTTTTACCATTTTAATCATTCTAGCATCACGATCTTTAAATCAAGCAACATAGATTATGACTTTGAATCCACATGTTCATGAGAATTTGAAAGCCATTCAACAGGCGTTGAGTAATTACGATATGTCGTTTCTATCTGATGATGAAGAGGATTTTTGTCCCCTGTGTTTAGAGCCAATGGATATAACGGATAAAAATTTCAAACCATGTCCCTGTGGTTATCAGATATGTCAATTTTGTTATAACAATATAAGGCAAAATGAAGAGCTTAATGGACGTTGTCCGGCATGTCGTCGTAAATACGACGATGAGAGCGTGGAATATGTGACTTTGACACCTGAAGAATTGAAAATGGAGAGAGAAAAGCAGGCTAGAAAGGAATGGGAGAGGAAACAGAGGGATAAGGAAAGAAAGGAGAATGAATATGCGAATAGGAAGCATCTAGCTGGCATGAGAGTGATTCAAAAGAATCTTGTGTATGTTGTTGGGATTAATCCGCCTGTGCCTTACGAGGAAGTTGCGTCGCTGCTGAAATCTGACAAGTATTTCGGACAATACGGCAAGATAAACAAGATAGTGGTGAATAGGAAAGCTCCACATTCAAATGTGAATGATCATTATCATTCTAACAACATGAGCAATATCGTACCGGGTTATGGTGTTTACATCACTTTCTCGAAGAAAGAAGACGCTGCCAAATGTATCGCTCAGGTCGATGGTACTTATATGGACGGCAGATTGGTCAAGGCAGCGTACGGTACAACGAAATACTGCTCATCGTATCTGAGAGGGCTTCCTTGTCCTAACCCTAATTGCATGTTTTTACATGAGCCTGGTGAAGAAGCTGATTCCTTTAACAGAAGAGAACTAAGCAACAAGCAACAGGCCCCTCAAATGCATCAGTCAATACCTCAACAAACACGTCCACATGTCAGTAATGCCATTTTCAAAAACACAGTAACTTCAACCACGGTTAGCGGTTCGGGACATGGCTCTGGCACTCCGTCGCCCGCTCCTATCAAACTTCAGCTGCATCATGACAATCATCAAAACGGAACAGGTTCTTCCACTCCAGTGTTAATTCCAGCACCTGTACCAACAGGCTCAAATCCCTGGGGTGTTACTCAGTCAGCTACACCAATCACATCTCTCAACCTGTCCAAAAATAATAGTTCACACAATCTACCTTCTCTAAGCAGTACCTTGGGTCACCATAATAATCATCAACATACCGAGCAGAGTAACGTCAGCGGACACAAGAAAAAGCACCACAATGCCAACGGCAAAGAATTTGTCGATCCCTATGATGCTCTTGGCAGCGCAGTTAGATTTTTGGACTCGAGAATTTCTTCACTTTCTAACTACGAATCGCACGATATTGATCTGAAATCAGACTTAGTTGACGATGAAACCTACAACCGTTATCCTTCTCTATTCTCGTGGAGCAACATAGAGACTTCTGAAGACTGCAACGGCGAATTGACCAAAAGATTGGTAGATATACTAGCGACAAACCCAGTGGATTATTCAGCTTCCGTCATTTCATTTTTACAAAATGCTAGCGCTAGCGCTAACAATGATCTAACTATTCGCAATCCGCTACCACAACATATTCTTCCTCAACCAGTACCACAGGCAACCACACAACAACAACATCCATTAAATGTCAGCACACCTCCTCCACCAGGAATGTTCACTGCGCAACACATCGCCATGCAACAACAGCAACAACACCAGCAGCGCCAGCAACAACAATCAAAGCCAGACAACGGTGCTTCAAACAACTCCACGGACTTTTTAAACCAACTAATCAATGGCAGGAGAGTCGCCGCAGGAAACTGACGTTATTTGGCAAATTTATGCATTCATTTTATATAAGAGAATTCTTGTAATATTTTCATAGTGATCATCAGCTAGCTTTACTGGATGAGAAGTGTTAGTTAAACTACAAAGAAACATCAACAATAAGAAAGGTAGTGGAACTGATTTAGGATGTCATATAATCTCAATAAGTTTGCAGCAGATGTCTCTAGATTGTTCAAACCAAGACCACCATTAGAGTATAAAAAACCAGTTGATTATCCAGTGGAAAAGCGTCAAACGTGTCCGCATATTTCAGGTGTTGCTGATTTGCTTAGGAATCCATTGACTGATTACACAGAACGTTTCCCTGAAGGATCTGAGAATTTACACCTTCGAAAGTATGAAGAGGTTGCTAATCACAAGATCGAAGAACGCCAGCATCTGGAAAATGAATTACGTCGTTGGGATCCACATAATGATCCCAATATGAAGGATACCGATCCCTATAGAACGATTTTCGTCGGTAGACTACCTTATGATACATCAGAAATCGAGCTACAGAAGAAGTTTAGTGAATTCGGCGAAATCGAAAAGGTACGAGTCGTCAGAGATAAGATAAACAACCATCCCAAGGGCTATGCTTTCATAGTGTTCACTGACCCTCAAAGTAGCAGATCCGCGTGCAAAGAATATGGGCTACACAGAGGAATCAAGATCAAAGACCGCACCTGTATTGTAGATATCGAGAGAGGCCGAACGGTAAGATATTTCAAACCCAGAAGGCTTGGCGGCGGACTCGGCGGCAGAGGCTACACAAGACTCGAAGAATCATCGAGATTTTCAACCGGTCCCACAACAAGATTTAGCGAACAGACTCATAGAAGAACAACTTACGATACAAAGAGATACGGAACGAACTGGCCACCCAGACCTAGATACACAGGTCCAAGCAGATTCTCACACTCTGCTCCTGTAATTTCAGATCATCGAGGACCATCCATGACAAGTCCCGCCGTGCCGGTGAAGACATCATACAGATCGAGAAACGCAAGAGCTCAAGAGACCAGGGAAACAACCAAGAACGAAGAACCGGACTACTAGCGACCAAAGTCAGGTTGAAGAAGTCATATAAAGCTCTTAGAGTCGTATTTAATAGCAGTTTTATAGTTGGTTACCCGATGACTCACTGAAATTTCTGCAATGGCTAATCTTGCTTGAAAAATCGTTGATGGTGGGCTTCTTATCTATACATAAAAGAGTTGTTCAAGCCCAAATACCACTTTCGCTGATCAAGATAACTTCTGTGGTGGTCAATTCCCTTTGAAGAGTAAAGTAAAAAGGATAGACGGTTTTTGGTCTCGAAGATGACATCTGCTAGGCTTCTTTTGTCGACTAGAGCACTTAACAGCTCTAGATTGCAACAAGTGGCTGCTATTTTAACTCAATGCGCTCCTACTAGTTCAATTGCAGCTGGTAGAATAAATTCTGCTCGAAAGAAAGTGGGCTACTCTAGAAGATATGTGTCATCGGCCAATGGAATTGGTTCTACTGGGACTAGATCTACTGTTATTCAATTGTTGAACAATATTAGTAGCAAAAGAGAGGTTGAACAGTATTTGAAATACTTTACTTCTGTTTCGCAACAGCAGTTTGCGGTTATCAAAGTTGGTGGTGCGATCATTAGCGATAATTTACAGGAATTAGCGTCATGTTTGGCGTTCTTGTACCATGTGGGGCTTTACCCAATTGTTTTACATGGAACTGGACCTCAGGTCAATGGTAGATTGGAAGCTGAGGGGATTGAGCCAGATTATATTGATGGTATCAGAATTACTGACGAGCATACCATGGCGGTGGTCAGGAAATGTTTCCTAGAGCAAAACTTGAAGCTCGTTACAGCTCTTGAACAGTTGGGGGTTCGTGCAAGACCAATTACTTCCGGTGTTTTCACGGCAAACTACCTGGATAAGGAAAAGTATCAATTAGTTGGCGATATTACTGGTGTCACCAAAGATCCAATTGAAGCTTCAATCAAAGCTGGTGCTTTACCAATTTTGACTTCGCTGGCCGAGACTCCATCTGGTCAAATGTTGAATGTTAACGCTGACGTTGCTGCTGGTGAGTTGGCTAGAGTGTTTGAGCCTTTGAAAATTGTCTATCTAAATGAGAAAGGTGGTATTATCAATGGCGAAACCGGTGAAAAGGTTTCGATGATCAATTTGGATGAGGAATTCGAAGAATTGATGCAGCAAAGTTGGGTTAAATATGGTACCAAACTAAAGATCAAGGAGATTAAGGAATTGTTGGACTATTTACCACGTTCGTCTTCCGTGGCGATCATCAATGTCCAGGATTTGCAAAAAGAGTTATTCACTGACTCTGGTGCTGGTACTATGATTCGCAGAGGTTATAAATTGAGTAAGAGAACATCTTTGTCCGAATTCCCATCAGCTGATGTGCTAAGAAACGTTTTGCAAAGAGATGCTGACATTGCTTCCGGAAAGCAGACTGTCGCTTCCTATTTGAGAGACCTTGAACACAGCGACTTTGTTGTTTACTCAGATGAGCCTTTGGATGCGTTTGCAGTCATCAAAAAGGACTCTAAAGTCCCAGTCTTGGACAAATTTGTTTGTAACGATTCAGCATGGTTGAACAACGTTACCGACAATGTTTTCAGTGCTATCCGTCGTGATATATCTGCTTTGCAATGGGTTGTCAATGAGGATGATGCAAACATCGCTTGGCATTTTGATAAATCTCAAGGTTCCTATCTAAAGGACGGGAAAGTACTATTTTGGTATGGTATTGATGATATCAACACGATTTCAGAGTTAATCGACTCCTTTGTCCGCAAAGTTTCAAACAGGGTTGGTTCCAGCACCAGCAATGTTTTCTCCACTGGCCAGGCAAAAAGATCTTACTCCACCAGATCTGCTCCCAAACCAGAAGGTACGAACAAGAGCACTGGTAGAGTTGCACTAATTGGCGCCAGAGGTTACACCGGTAGAAATCTAATTTCCTTGGTTGACAATCATCCTTTCTTGGAGATCGCTCACGTCTCTTCTCGTGAATTGAAAGGACAAAAGCTAGATTACTACAAGAAATCCAACCTTGTTTACGAAGCCCTACAGATAGATGATATCAAGGAATTAGAATCCAAAGGAGACGTCGATTTTTGGGTTATGGCTTTACCAAACAACGTCTGTGAACCATTTGTTCAAGCCATTGAAAGCGTCGGGGGCAACTCTAAGATCGTGGATCTTTCCGCGGATCACAGATTTGTCCCAGAGACTGATTGGGTTTACGGTCTTCCAGAACTGAACAATAGAGAAAGAGTCGCAGCCGCCAAGAAGATCGCAAACCCAGGTTGTTACGCCACAGGTTCTCAACTTGCACTAGCCCCATTGACTGAATTCATCACTGGTTTACCAACCGTATTTGGCGTATCAGGTTATTCCGGTGCAGGTACCAAACCTTCTCCCAAGAACGATCCCAAATTCCTAAGCAACAACTTAATACCATATTCCCTAACAAACCACATCCACGAGCGCGAAATATCCACCCGTTTGGGCCACGAAGTAGCCTTCATCCCCCACGTCGGCCAATGGTTCCAAGGCATCTCTCTAACGGTCTCTGTTCCAATCAAGCAAGGTTCCCTAACCTCGGACGATCTCAACACTCTCTACAAGAATTTCTACAAGAACGAGAAACTAGTCCACATCGCAGACGACATCCCACTCGTCAAGGAGATCAGCGGTACCCATGGTGTCGTCATTGGCGGTTTCAAAGTCAACGAATCCAAAGATCGGGTCGTGCTGTGCGCTACTATCGATAACCTATTAAAAGGTGCTGCTACTCAATGTCTACAAAACATCAACTTGGCTCTCGGATACGGTGAATACGAAGGTATCCCAGCCAACAAGATCATCGGCAATTGAACGTCGAACAAGCCAGGACTACGGATACTGTCACCGTATAATAGATATGGCCAGTCTTAAATAGTGTCAAATAGCGATCATCGTTACCCGCACATCCTATAGTCAAGTTAAAAGTACCAGTTCTAAGACCCCTTTAGTATGGTGATGAAGATCGATCGAGCATCTAATTGATCATAACGTGTGATTCTGGAGCTGATCAACACCATGGATAACTGGAGAAGAATCGATATAGATGCATTTGATCCCGACAGCGGCAGATTGACCGCTCAGCATCTGATACCTCCCAATCAAGTCTTAGTGACCCTGCAAGATATACAACCGAAGATCTCCCAACTACGTTCGTTAGCCTCGAGTGGCGATATGATCTCTGCGATTCAATTGGCCGTGAACGATCCGCCATACGGTGCAGATGAAATTACAAAGAAAACGTATTTCCATGCCGTACTGGACGCCCTTACACAGGTCAGACAGTCTGATATCACAACTATCGTCCAGCAACTGACGTCTAAGCAACAAGACGTGCTAGTAAAGTACCTATACAAGGGTATGTCAGTTCCAGAGGGCCAAAAACAGGGAGGAATCCTATTGTCCTGGTTCGAAAGGCTGACACAAACTGCTGGTGTCAATCCCATCGTTCACTACCTCTCAGATAGACAAACGGTATAGCGAGTTTAAGCTTGAAGCCTTTATTTGAGTTCTTTATAGCTTATAGCAGGCATTTAGCACGTATAAAAAATCCAGGTCTTGTTAGTTCATCAGTCGGTAAAAGAAGGTGACTAGGCTTGCTTAGAGAGCTGATTGAAGCATCTGTGGTGTCGACAATGTCTGATTCAGTGAAGCCTGTGGGACCTGAGCAGGGAACTGGTGAGAAAGTGGGAAATTCTGTGGAAAATACGGAAGGTAAGCTTAAGAGGGCCAGAGATGGAACTGAGAACGATTCTAATGGAGAAGTAGCTAGCGAGGAGGCTGATGATGAAGTTGTAGTGAAGAAGGTTAAGACAGCGAAAGTTGATGAAACTGTGGGAAAAGTAGAAAATGTTAAAGATACTGGCGATAAACCCAAACATGTATTTGGATCTACTACGAGTTTTGGTGCTGGATTTGCTGCTGCCAACCGTTCGACTGTGTCGAAGGTTAAGGAAAATCCTAGTGGTAAGCCAAGTGCTTTTGGATCCGGTCTTTCATTTGGCGGTGGGTTCACGATGCTAAAGAAGTCCGATGAGCAGGCATCAAAGGCTACAGAGGAAGACGAAACGGCAGGGGAATCGAAGGAACAGGAGCAGACACCGTCAGCCGAGAGCAAGAAGGAACAGAGTGCAGAGACGGAGTCTGGACTGAGTTCATCAGAGAGTAGTGGTTTTAAATTACAGAAACAGGAAGTGAAATCGGGAGAAGAGTCGGAAGAAGTGGTTTATCAGGTGAACGCTAAGCTTTATCAACTATCTGACTTGAAACATGGTTGGAAGGAAAGAGGTGTGGGATTTATTAGAGTAAATAAGAATAAGAGTACTGGAAAAGCGCGTTTGGTGATGAGATCTCGTGGAATTTTGAAAGTGATTCTCAACCTGCCACTGGTCAAAGGTTTCAAGATCCAAAGAGGTTTCCCCGGTTCTTTGCAAGGCGAGAAATTCATACGAATAACAGCTGTCGATGATAATAACGCCCCATTACAATATGCCGTGAAGACGGGCAAAGCGGAAACTGTCCAAGAGCTTTACGATAATATTGTGAAGCTAGTGGCCGAATAAATCGCATACAATAGGAATAATATAATTCGAAATACACTCGTCTAATTAATCACTGCTTTATAAATGCTACACTACATATCGTAGTTCCTTTTACGCCGCCAAATTCGTAAACTGGGTACTCAATAGTTTTCCAAACTTTCAACCTGTTGGTTTCAACGATGCTGATTAACTCATCTTCGGTGAAGTTACATGATGTGATGAGAAAGATACCGCCTTGATCCAAAAGTTTCTCCACGACCTTCGAGTATCCGTCCACCATTCTCCTTCCATCTGGGAGTGTCTTCTCACACAGCGCAATTGCGTCCAAGGTTCCCTTGTCCAGCACAAGATCGAATAGTCCAGGGTTCCAATCTGGTGCAAAGATATCAGCAACCGCAAACTTGATCTTGTCGTCGCAGCCATTAGATTTTGAGATCTCTCTAGCAAACTCAACGCTTTCTTCAGAGTAATCTACGCCCAGCATTGGGCCAGCGAATTCATTTTCGTAAAGTTCAAACAGAAGATGACCATTCCCGGTCCCCAAATCTATCACTTTTGTTCCCAAATCGATTTTTTCCTGCCCAATATTCTCAACAAGAAACTCTACCATTCGTTCTTCTGCCCCATTATCATCGAACCAGCATTCACCGGTATCTTCCGGATTCTTGCTAAAATTATCCCTTTCCAACGCATAAAATTCGTCCCAGTATTTCTTAGTGCCCAATTGAGAAGCATTGAGCTTCCTAGTGTCCTCCATCGGGTCCCCTTCAGTCACTAAAGCAACTTTTTTGGTTCAGCTCATCGACTTCACCTATCAACTTTTCACATCTCGCATAGTTCTTCATGGGCCCTGAAAAAGGTTAGTTAGCACCTATTTGACAACAGGGAGAACAGAATATCACATATTGGAACCACTTAGGGCGTGTCTAGTAAGCCCTTCATGACTAAAATCAATTTTTTACCCACTTTACAGGATGCCTTTGAACCTTTGCTGCCCCAACAGGTAGAAATTCTTCGCCAACAGGTGCTCTCTGAAGGTGGCGATTCAGCATCTATTCAATCCAGATTCAACTATGCCTGGGGATTAATCAAATCAGAAGACGTGAACGATCAACGGCTTGGTGTTAAACTCTTAACCGACATTTACAAGGAATCATCTGCCCGGAGAAGGGAGTGTTTGTACTATCTGAGCATCGGATGCTACAAATTGGGCGAGTATTCCATGGCCAAGAGATACGTGGATACATTACATCAACACGAACCTAACAACAAACAGGCACAGGCTTTGAAAACCATGGTCGAGGATAAAGTCCAGAGGGAAACAGTGAAGGGTTTAGCCCTAGCTACCGGCGTAATCGCCGGAGCGGCGGCTGTCGCCGCCGTCTTCTTCAAGGGAAGAAAGAAATGACCAATATAATACAATCAAATAGCTAACCATCAACAACCACCTTATATGAACCCCAAACACTGTAAATATCGTATTGCCACGTAGAATCCACTTTCCCAGACTCAGCCAGATCCCAATTCCACAGAGCAGCACTCGCTGAACGCCCCATTTCCCGATCTTCACCGTCGTTTCGTGCTTCTGGGCACCACACGACCCGGGTCCACCGCCACCTGTCACATTCCGACTCACAAAACGGCATCATCAACCGTTGCAGACGTCTCCAGACCTCCATTTGATCCATTCTGATCGTTATTTGATGTTTACGCGTCGTTTGAGACCTCTCGTAAAGGCGACGCGTAAAGGTGACGCGTAAATTTTTTACGCGTCGCGTTCTTGATATGTCAGGTATATAAAGGACGCGTCTTTCCCAAAGATTTGAGATCTTTCCTTTGAAGTTTATCATTCTGGTGACTGTTAAGAGGTTCAATAAGCCATTGTAAGAAGGTATTTGAGTAATGTTCGTCTATAAGAGAGACGGTCATAAGGAACCTGTGAGGTTCGATAAGATTACTGCACGTATATCACGGTTATGTTATGGATTGGATCCAGCACACATTGATGCGGTGAAAATTACGCAAAGGATTATTTCAGGAGTGTATGAAGGTGTCACGACGGTGGAATTGGATAATTTAGCAGCGGAGACATGTGCATATATGACTACAGTACATCCAGATTATGCTACTTTAGCCGCTAGAATTGCGATTTCTAATCTTCATAAGCAGACAACGAAGCAGTTTTCACAGGTGATAGGTGATTTGTATCATTATGTGAACCCAAAGAATGGTGTTCAGTCGCCTATGATCTCTAAAGAGGTGTTTGATATTGTAATGGAGAATAAGGATGAGTTGAATTCTGCGATTGTTTACGACAGGGATTTCAATTTTAATTATTTTGGGTTTAAGACTTTAGAAAGGTCGTATCTGCTGAGGATTAACGGTGAAGTCGCTGAAAGGCCACAGCATATGATCATGAGGGTGGCAGTCGGAATTCATGGTAGAGATATTAAATCTGCGATCGAGACTTATAACTTGATGTCATTGAGATATTTTATCCATGCTTCTCCTACGCTTTTCAACGCTGGTACTCCTCGGCCGCAGATGTCATCTTGCTTCTTAATCGCTATGAAGGATGACTCTATTGAGGGTATTTACGACACTTTGAAGGAATGTGCTATGATTTCTAAGACTGCTGGTGGTATCGGACTACATATTCACAACGTTCGTTCCACGGGTTCTTACATTGCAGGTACTAATGGTACTTCGAACGGGTTGATTCCTATGGTACGGGTTTTCAATAACACGGCTCGTTACGTCGATCAAGGTGGTAATAAGAGACCAGGTGCTTTCGCTCTTTACTTGGAGCCTTGGCATGCGGATATCTTCGACTTTATCGATATTCGGAAAAATCATGGTAAGGAGGAAATCCGTGCTAGAGATTTGTTCCCAGCTCTTTGGGTGCCAGATCTGTTTATGAAGCGTGTTCAGGCCAACGGTGAGTGGACCTTATTCTCTCCAAGTGAAGCACCCGGATTAGCTGATGTCTACGGGGATGAGTTCGAAGCCTTGTACGAGCGTTATGTCGCTGAGGGCCGTGGTAGGAAAACTATCAAGGCACAAAAACTGTGGTACGCTATCTTGGAAGCTCAAACGGAAACTGGTACTCCTTTCGTGATTTACAAGGACGCTTGCAACAATAAGAGTAACCAAAAGAACTTGGGTACCATCAAGTCTTCTAACTTGTGTTGCGAAATCGTTGAGTACTCAGCACCAGATGAGACTGCTGTTTGTAACCTAGCTTCCATTGCTTTACCTTCGTGCGTTCAAGTGTCTGAAGATGGCAAGACCCAATGGTATAACTTCGCCAAGTTGCATGAAATTGCTAAAGTTATCACTCGTAACTTGAACAAAGTTATTGACCGCAATTACTACCCAGTCCCAGAGGCCAGAAATTCCAATATGAGACACAGACCTATTGCTCTAGGGGTCAACGGTCTGGCTGATACATTCATGATGCTACGTATCCCATTCGAATCTCAAGAGGCCAAAGAATTGAACATCCAAATTTTTGAGACCATGTACCATGCCGCTTTGGAGGCTTCTTGCGAGCTGGCAAAGAAAGATGGCCCCTACCAAACCTACGAAGGTTCTCCAGTATCTCAAGGTATTCTGCAATACGACATGTGGAATGTAAAGCCCTCTGATCTATGGGATTGGGATTCGCTGAAGGCTGATATTAAAAAGTACGGTATCAGAAACTCGCTGCTATTAGCACCAATGCCCACTGCATCTACCTCTCAAATCTTAGGTTACAATGAGTGCTTTGAACCATTTACTTCGAACATGTACTCCCGTCGTGTGCTATCAGGCGAGTTCCAAATCGTCAATCCATATCTGTTACGTGATTTGGTTGATCTTGGTATCTGGGATGACAGTATGAAACAGCGTATCATCACTGACAATGGATCCATTCAAAATGTGCCAAATATTCCTCAAGAATTGAAGGACCTTTACAAGACCGTTTGGGAAATCTCTCAAAAACATATCATTGACATGGCAGCCGACCGTTCTGCATTCATCGACCAGTCACACTCCTTGAACATCCATATCCGCGCACCTACCATGGGTAAGTTAACAAGTATGCACTTTTACGGTTGGAAGAAGGGTCTGAAGACAGGTATGTACTATCTGCGGACGCAGGCCGCCTCTGCCGCCATTCAATTTACAATCGACAAAAGTGTCGCAGAACAAGCAGGTCAAAATGCCGCTGATTTGTCCCGTTTACGCCGTCCAAAATACATACCAAAAAAGGTTAACCTTGCCGAAGGTACACTAACCGTCAATGAAGAACCATCCGGAGACAACTCTTCAACGCCATTATCAACAGCATCCTCCATCACCAACAGTATCGCTTCATTGAAAATTCAAGAAAGCCTGCCCATTACACCAGTGACATCGGCCTCTCAATCCTCACTATCGGAGCCTTCAGAAGTGGAAATTTCCAAGATTAACAAGCAAGATGACGATGAAGTGGATATTTACAATTCAAAAGTCATAGCTTGCGCAATTGATAATCCAGAAGCCTGCACAATGTGTTCCGGCTAACAATACTGCATTCCACTAGTCGCCATTTTTTCATTTTCGGGGTTGTAATAGGTGTATTAATTAATGTTTTCGTTTTAACCATAGAGACTAAGGTTCTCAGGCTGCTTTAACAGATCAACAATCAGTCAGACATTTACAAAGTTATAGATTCTTCTAAGATCTTTTTTTGCAAACTCAGGAAATCAATCCATCAGCTTTTCTTGCCATGCTGTGGCGATTTATAAATTGTAGTCAAAGTTCATCACTTTTGCAAGAGTGTTAGCTATTCGAGCTTATTTGAACCTAAAGAGATCTGAGAACGCTAGTTTTCGAACATTATCAAGTCTAGGGCTCGAAGACGAAAAAAACATTTTGTCAGGATGTTTCTACTTCGCTAGCTGGCTTTGTGTTACTGATCTTCATCGTTCAACTGATGAAGACAAGAAATGAATAATAGCGAGCAAAATCTTCGAGGTAAAAACCATTCGTTCTTGTTGGATCAAGAGAGTTTCCAACTAGATGATTTAAGTCAAGAAGGTCGAACTGTTCTGCAAGACTTTAGGAGCGATGAGGATTGGCCACAATTGAAACGTGGAAATAGAATAACGAATCTGATTAGAAAGATATGGGAAGGACCTGAAGAACCGTCTGACGAAAAGCCCCATTTTACATCTCCTTTGTTACAGTATCTGGACGATTTACCAGCAAAGATACAAGAAGGCCGATTCTCCCGGAAAAGCATCAGGTTAACAGTTTTATTAGTTTATTGTTCATTGTGGTTTGGCCTAGTATTGTCCCTACTGTATACGTCAGTGGTCAAGGCTCCATTTTTCTATCCCAATGATGGTAGCGACAGAATACCGATAGTTTCGCTAATGTGCAACTCTTATTGGAATTGGGAAGGAAAGAATAATGCTTGCGGCAGGGATGCTTCAGCTTGTCAACCGTTCAGCGACGAAGAATATATTATAAGATGTCCCGCATTATGTGACAGAGGTGGATGGACGTATTCCGCCGTGGCGGTTGGTGATCAACGAATCAAATATAGAGGTTACGAAATTGGAGGAGGACCGGCATCATTCGATATTGATTCAGAATATTTGTCCTATCCGTATAGAGGCGATTCATTTGCTTGTTCATCTGCCTTTCACGCTGGGATCATTTCTCCGATCTTTGGTGGATGTGCCAGGTTATCAATGGAAGGCTCGAAATCTTCGTTTCCGGGAAGCTTGGGCAGGTATGCCCATCAATCTGTAACCTTTGACTCTTTTTTCCCAAGCTCGTTCTCTTTCAAGAAGCTTCGAGACGGAGTGAGCTCAGGTTGCGTTGATCTTCGGATGATTATCATCATGTTGAATATTCTGTTCGGATTACCAGTTTTTTATTTCTGCAACGGTTTGCTTGGATACTGGATCATTACGATTGTTGGATACGGGACCATTTCACTGGCGTTAGATCCTCCAAGATTAACAGATCCACACGATCCCACCACGATATATGAGCTTATCAGCGTGTCAGTGCAGCGCCTTCTTCCGTTATGTTTCGTCTTATATGTTGAATGGAAATGCGCCGTTAAGAGATGTTTGGAAGATGGATCTCCAGTAGCAAAAGTCCTTCTATGGTATCCCACTTTTTGGCTCGGCGTAATGAATAAAATCACTTTTGATAGACTTCCGGTCGATAGACTAACCACAAGTGATCTTCAAGAGTTAGCTGGGGCATTAACTGCGGTATGTTCCATTGCAGTTGTAATATTAACCTCTGCAATAATCCAGGCATATTCCCTGTGGAAATCAGGTAGGTTCAGAAAATACTTCAAGATCTACATTTCAATCATCTTCGGCATCATTTTGCTGGCATGCATACCGGGACTGAATCTAAGAATCCACCATTATATCTTAGGCATGATCTTAATTCCAGGATGCGCAACAAGAGGCCGCTCTGCGTATCTGTTCCAAGGAATTCTCATAGGTCTCATCTTATCAGGCGTGGCAAGATGGGATTTTGCCAGCATAGTGGAAACCGACTTTGCATTACTCAGAGGCGAGGCTGGATCCTCTCTAGACCCACCTCAATTTATCTTCGATGCTCAAAATCCACATCACATATCATGGACGCTTAACCCAAATATCACTTCCCCAATGGACACGGAAAATATTAATGGATATTCGCTTTTGATCAATGATTTCGAAGTCTACGTCGGACAAGACACTACCATTGATCTCGACGTGCTATTGCAACAAGATAAACTACTATCATCAATGTTACAAGAATCGTTGATCCAATCTAATGGCAGCATCAAATTGTATCTAAGGCTGGCTCGCGCTTCCACAGAACATCCAGCTACAGAGCGTGGAGACTACACAAATGCTGGAATCCTAGAATGGCCGGCCGGTATATGGCGTTACCCATCACCTGGAGTCTCTTAGCCATCTCTTTATATACTGGTCTTAGCAGTGTCATCATATACGAGATGCTTGAAATTTCAGTCTATATGTAAGAAGGGCCCTATGATATGTATACATTATATATACATGTATACCTGGTATAGACTATTCGAATGGATCAAGTTGAAGGATTATTTACCTTTGTCTATGTGAAGTTTGAGATTGCAATAGTATAGATGTCATCCGAAACTTTACAGAAGATTCTTGTCTTATTGAAAGATGATTTATCTCCAGAAAGAATACGAGCGATTAGAGATCAAGTAAGCAAGCAAAAATCTACACTTGATTATCAATTGGATAAGGAATCTTCGAAATATTTTAAGCATGTTGAAGAAAGTTTATCATTGTTGAATTTATCTCAAAGATCTGTAAAGAATACGGAGAGACGGCTTCATGAAGTTGATGAGCTTAGTCGAAGAAGCAAGTCTGCAATTTCACGATATGATATTATTTTCAATGCGACGAAACTTTACGAGACTATAGATATGACGTCTTCGATATATGATAGGATATCCGAGTTTAATGAAGTGACGAATAGAATAGGGGAAATGTTAGAGCAAGAGCTTTCAGATGATGCTTTAGAGTCTGGTTGTCCAAATCTGCTTCATATTCATTATATGTTGACTATGGCTCGCGATTTTCAAGATCAAATGTTGGTGATGGCGCAAGTTTCGACGGATGATGTTCAGCGCACTATGTTGAAGCTTTTCTCGCAGATGACTGGTCTTATCGCCAAATTTGATCAATTACTGGAATCTCTCATATATGATTTGGTAGAGATTGTGAGGTGCGAGCAAGTGTCTTTAGCGATTCGTCTATTCAAAGTAATAACCGTGGAAGAGAAAGAAGATTTGAAGATCAATGCGATTCGAAATATTATCAAGAAGAAAGAGATAGAACAAGAGAGAAGTTCGATTAGGAAGTTACCCAGTAGTAGGACGGATTCGCAACCAAATATTATAGAATATCCGACTAGCAAGGGTCTCTATGACGAAATTCTCAGTGGAACAATAAACACGAGAACCCAGGCCCGTGGTTATCGAAACTTCTTCTTCAATAAGATTAAACAATCTGTTCAGGAGATGTTTGTGGAGGTGAGAAAAGAATATCAGGGCGAGAAAAGATTTGAAGTGATCAATAACTTGGATTGGGTTTTTAACGAATTGCTAATAGTTAAGGAGCATTTGACGAAATACTGTCCAGGTCATTGGGATATATTTGGCAAATACTTTGCGTGTTATTATGACGAGTTGAACTCTCTAGTGAACGAGCTGGTAGAATCAGAACCTGAAACTTTGATTATTCTTGACATTTTAGACTATGACAAACATTTCCAGAACACTTTGATTCAAGATTTCGGTTTCGATAAGAAAAACAAGAAAAGTGTCATCGGAGACAAACAGCGGGAGCAGTTATTTGCTGATTATTTAAGTCTCATTTTGGTCAAGATGACCGAATGGATTGGTAACCTGGAAAAGGCAGAGTTTGACGTTTTCCTCGAAAGAAAGACTCCTCCGCATGTTGATTCCGAAGGTTTACTGTATCTAGATGGGACCAGAACGTGCTTTCAAATGTTTACTCAACAGGCAGAAGTGGCGGCAGGTTCCGGCCAGGCCAAGATACTCGTTGGTGTCATTGAAAGGTTCTGCGATCTGCTAAAACAAAGGCAGAAGAAATGGATGCAAAAGATTGAGATTGATGTACGGAAGCTATTGCGTTTCAACCAACGCATAGATTCGCAGAATGTCGAAGAGATTGAAGAGTGCCCTGGAGGTCTTGTCGAATATATAGTGGCAGTTGCCAATGATCAGATGAAGGCCGCTGATTATTCCGTTGCCATATCTTCCAAGTACGGCAAGTTGGTCAGCAAAGTGCATGAAAGGACAATTACCCAGGAAATTGAAGAAGCACTTGATGGTTTCGCCGAGGTTGCCAAATTTTGCTCAAGCGAGCTCATAAAGATAATCTTCACAGACCTTTCCGCTCCCTTCTCAGAGATATTCAGCAAGAGCTGGTATGGCGGTAATCAAGCTCAACAAATCGCTGACACCCTTTACGAATACATGATTGAGATTAAAAATCAAATGAACCCTGTTGTCTTTGCCAGTTTGCTCGAGACCGTCGTTGAAGAGACTATTTTGCAATTCATAGGAGCATTGAAATACGAGCACTCTTTCAAAAACAAGAACGACAAATTCTTGGACTCTACCAAGAGAGATTTCGAAACTTTTTACAAGATTTTCATCCAGCTGCTCCCCGAAAGCGAAGACAAGACATTGATCATCGACGATAAATTCAAACTGATGGAATATTTCATGGATTTCAGCTGCGGCCCCATAGAGAGCATACCGGCCACCTGGACAAACTGTTTGACCGTCTACTGGGACACACCGGTCAAGCTACTGTCTGCGATCCTGAAATGCAGAAAGGACATCGACAGCTCGGACACCAAGAAACTACTACAAACCGCAACGCGCTTAGCCACCGATCCAACGAGACTAGCGAAATTGAACGAAATCGAAGCCCAACCCACATTCATAAGCAGAGTCACCGCGCTTATATGACTTCGCGCGGTAACACTAAACAAACTACTTAGCGATCCATATAACAGTAATCAGATATTGTATAGCAGACGGTTCCGCGTCTGCTAACACATAGTTAAACAACCCATCCTTTTTCGAGTTCCACGAAGCGCTTACAGCGCAATCACCGGGACACCCGTCGCTACCAAGACTCGTCATGGAAACAACATATTTATACTGACTCGAATGTTTATTCAACTGTTCAACCAATTTCCGCAGAAACACATCACCAACTCCCATTCCCTCCTCGCGTGACGACGCCATTGCAGACACATAACATGTCTCAATAACATCGATCAATTTACCCTTTGGCACGGGACAATTCAAAACCTTATCCTCCAATACCTGAAACTCCATCATCTACAAGATTCCATCCTGACTCAACACAACTACTCTACACTACACAACTTTTTTCACTATACAAGGACTCAACCGAGCCCGCTACGCTACAAGCAAGAACACAACACAAGACTAACTACCAAACTGAACTTCAAGAACAACTCAAACCCACCACAGCACTCCAATCAAGACCCTGACTACTTCTATCACCATCAATCTCTGCCCTACCACTATAATTGAGCCGTGCACGTGCGACGCAACCATTGAAAAATTCAACCTGGCCGTACAACAACTATAAAGAACAAGGCATTTCAACTGCAGATTACAGGGTACTACACTCCCAATAGATCATTAACCACTCCAAATGTCATCAGCACCATTACTACAGAAAACTCCAGGAAAGAAGATAGCACTCCCCACGAGAGTCGAACCCAAAGTATTCTTTGCAAATGAACGTACTTTTTTATCATGGCTTAACTTCACCGTTATGCTCGGCGGTCTCGGTATTGGACTACTGAATTTTGGTGATTTTGTGGGCAAGATAAGTGCGGCATTATTCACATTGGTCGCTATGGCCACCATGGTGTATGCGCTGGTCACATACCATTGGAGAGCAGCAGCGATCAGACGTAGAGGATCGGGACCGTATGACGATAGACTAGGTCCCACGTTACTATGTTTCTTCCTGCTCATCGCTGTAGTGATCAATTTTATTCTAAGACTGAAATACAATCAATAGCTGTATAATCTAATCCTGTATCGTTCCGTCGTTCCGCGGAATATAGCGGGGCCGGTTCCGGACAAAGCTACGAGCTTTCTTTACGAAAATCTCGCTGCTGTCATCCAATCGTAATCCCAGACTGGGATTCCCAGTGCAACTTCTTCTACTTCTATACGAGAGGGGCTCGTTTTGTTGAGCGGGGGCCCCTCTTAAATGGCGATCGCTGAGGGGCAATTTGAGCTTATTGCCATGGCACGCGCCGTTTGGTCAAGAATGGTTGTAAAACGAGAGGGTTAAGAGAATGAGTATATAAGAGGTGATTGCTATTGTAGCGTAGATCTCCTATAAGGTTTGTTACACAGGAGGGTAGCAATGTTGTCTAGATCTGTGATTGGCCAATTGGGTTCCAAGAGATTAATACGTTTATATTCGCAAGTACCGCTGCGAGTACCTGTGACGTTACCTAACGGTACTACTTACGAGCAACCAACTGGTCTTTTCATCGATGGTGAATTCGTTGCATCAAAACAAAGGAAGACGTTTGAAGTGATCAACCCATCGACGGAGCAGGAGATCTGTCACGTGTACGAAGGACGTGAGGATGATGTAGATCATGCTGTTTCGGCGGCTAAGAGGGCATTTGAGAATGGTTGGTCTACTGCTGAGCCGGAGTTTCGTGCCAGGGCGTTGTTTAAGTTGGCGGACCTTGTAGAGGAGCATTCGGAGACGTTGGCGGCTATTGAGTCGTTGGATAATGGTAAATCTATGTTATGTTCGCGTGGTGATGTGGCGTTGGTGGCAAAATACTTGCGTTCGTGTGGTGGTTGGACCGATAAGATTTACGGTAATGTTATTGACACGGGGAAGGACCATTTCGCGTACTCGTTGCGTGAACCGATCGGTGTTTGTGGTCAGATTATTCCTTGGAACTTCCCGCTGTTGATGTGGTCGTGGAAGATTGGTCCAGCGTTGGCGACGGGTAACACTGTTGTGTTGAAACCTGCTGAGGCAACGCCTTTATCGGCGTTGTATGCGTCTCGTTTGTGTCAGGAGGCTGGTATTCCTGCCGGTGTGGTGAATATTGTGCCTGGTTTTGGTAAGATCGTTGGAGAACGGTTGTGTAATCATCCAGATGTGAAGAAGATTGCGTTTACCGGTTCCACCAACACGGGTCGTCACATTATGAAGACTGCCGCGGATAGTATTAAGAAAATTACGTTGGAACTGGGTGGTAAATCACCTAATATTGTGTTTGCGGACGCAGATCTCGATAAAGCGGTTAAGAATATCGCATTTGGTATCTTTTTCAACTCGGGAGAGGTTTGTTGTGCAGGTTCTAGAGTCTACGTTCAGGATTCCGTTTACGACGAAGTTTTGGAGAAGTTTAGAGAGTATACAGAGACCCTAGTGGTTGGTGACCCATTCGCTGAGGGTACTTTCCAAGGAGCTCAGACTTCTCAGATGCAAATGGAGAAGATATTGAAATACGTCGAAATCGGTACCAAAGAAGGTGCTCGTGTCGTTGCCGGTGGTGAAAGAATGGGCGAAAAAGGGTTCTTCGTTAAGCCAACTATCTTTGCTGATGTCAAAGAGGATATGCAAATTGTTAAGGATGAAATCTTTGGTCCTATTGTCACTGTCTCCAAATTCTCTACCGTGGACGAAGTTGTGGCTCTAGCCAACGACTCCGTTTACGGTCTAGCGGCTGGTATCCACACTAAGGATGTTAACAAAGCTATCAACGTCTCGAACAGAATCAAAGCTGGTACCATCTGGATTAACACTTACAACGCTTTCCATCAAAACGTTCCATTCGGTGGATTCGGACAATCTGGTATCGGTAGCGAAATGGGTGCCGCTGCTTTGGACAACTACACTCAAGTCAAATCTGTGAGAATGTCCATTGACAAGCCTCAGTACTAGACTACTATTCAGCTGTGGAGATCTCTTGCAAGATCTTCCAAACTCATATTCACGCACACGTTTCAAAAGAAGGTAAATAAATAGAGAATTAGATAAGACTTTGTATAATAAGCATTTCTATCATTCAAGAATCGGTAGTTAACGCCTTCCATTATTGATTATTACGATTATTGGTTTCTGTGACTGCTTTTCATGATCGAACACCCATACATCTGATTGCTATCTTCCGACCTTACACCCACACCTTCTCAATGAAATTTTGTGCGTTTATTTCCAAAAAGTTGCGTCGAATTTTCACGATGGGACAGCCCTTTGACACTCCAGGCAGACCTCGGCAGACCTCGGCAGGAAGCTAGACAGACGAGTCCAACAGCAAGGGAACCGGTTGGGCTCATCGTCCTTCTAGCATTCCGCCTACGGTACGGTGGAACGGTGAATTTTTCACTTTTACAACGGTAGGCCATCAGTAAGTAATTGGTAAACGGTTTGATACAATTGATATTTGAAGGTTAACGTCGATTAAAGAGCAGTTAAGGAACCAACAGAGGATAAACCAAATGGTATGTTGAAGCTCTCAATGTTGACAAACCAAGTGGAGAAGGTACCGGCACCATGTATTTGAGAATAATATAAACTGTCCACGAGCCAAAAAAGAGATAATAGAATTGTGATCCCAATATCCAACGTGTGTTGACCTTTCAAAGCTACTGTTCGTCATTTCCCGATCCAGATCAAATTACTAACATACATTTTTATCAGTCTGACGCTATTACTATCCGTACCAGAAAGGTTCTTTCCAACCCATTGTTGGCCAGAAAGCAATTCGTCGTCGACGTTTTGCATCCAAACAGACCAAACGTCTCCAAGGATGAACTACGTGAAAAATTGTCTGCCATCTACAAGGTCGAAAAAGATGCCGTCTCCGTCTTTGGTTTCAGAACTCAATTCGGTGGTGGTAAATCAACCGGTTTCGGTTTGGTCTACAACTCTGTTGCTGAAGCAAAGAAATTCGAACCAACTTACAGATTGGTCAGATACGGTCTAGCTGAAAAGGTCGAGAAACCATCCAGACAACAAAGAAAGCAAAAGAAGAACAGAGACAAGAAGATCTTTGGTACCGGTAAACGTTTGGCCAAGAAGGTCGCTCGTCGTAACGCTGATTAAACAATCAAAACCTGTTGAAAATCTGTATTTTCTAAGTTTCTAACAGTATT
Organism: Torulaspora globosa; assembly: GCA_013694445.1. Classification (NCBI taxonomy): domain Eukaryota; kingdom Fungi; phylum Ascomycota; class Saccharomycetes; order Saccharomycetales; family Saccharomycetaceae; genus Torulaspora; species Torulaspora globosa. The sequence goes on from CP059270.1 coordinate 1,035,174, forward strand.
ACTAGTATTAATAAATGAGAAACTAAATTCATCATAACGTCAACTCATCATGGCCATTCAATGCCTGGCATTGAACTATCTATGCTATAGCCGTACGTCTCACGTGTGTTGACACTGTTGAAGGTAGTCAAGTTTATACACTATAGTCTTTAAACTAGTTGTGTTGATATTCTAGCTTGGTAAACTCAATTGATTCCTAGTCGAGCATTGAATTTACGATATGCTATTTGGATTAGGAAGACTATTTTATGTAATACTTTTACTGATAAATTCAGTCGCTGTACTCAGCGAGGAAAGATTTTTGATTAGAAGTATGTTTAATGAACTATAGGAGTATTATTGGTATTTTACTAACCAATTGATCAGTTGGACTTGGAAGAAATTCGAATGATGGACCTGTATTTGGTCAAGAAGAAAATTCAACAAAATCCAAAGTTGTTCAACTTATTGGAGCAGTTCAAACACTGTTAAGAAGTATGTTGTGTAAAGATTGATTTGTGATTTGTTCTATACTAACGGTTTCATTAGTTCCTTTGATTGGTATCAATATATTGGTTATAGTCTATGAAGTACTATTAGGTTGAAATTTAGATTAAAAATTATGTTATGTAGTGGAATGCAATGTAGATTGTTTTATGTGAACGTAGGCGGTTGTTCATGTGTCTTGATATCGATAATGTTGCGTAGTATTTTCAACTCATCGATTTGATGCAATAGATTATTCATCGAATTGGCCTGATCTTTCATTTGTGGGTTATCATTAATCTTCAAAGTGAAAAAATAGAATAAGCATTCATAGATGAACAAGAACTGATTAACATTTTGTACAATCGATATTCTTTGTTTCCGGAAAGTGTTTACTGTCCATACGATTGGATCGAAAAAACCTTTGTTGTCAGCTAGTTTCTCTTGTAGAACGTTATAGGTATCCAGATTTGATATTATCGAGTCGACTGTACACCAGGTACCGGTTCTACCGCAGCCGGCGGAACAATGGACAAGTATAGTCGGAATACTATTCTTTGAGTAGACGTTCCTGTTGAAGAATTCCATAACGATGAAATTTTTAAGGTTAATGGCTTGAATAATTTGAGTTGGATCTAATAAAGTTCCCAGGTCGGGCCAATCCCTTATATGAATTTGTAACAATTCAAAAGTTTTATCACCGTTGTAACGAAGCTGTAGTCTTCGTAGATAAATTTTGACAATTCTACCATCCTTTGTAGTCGTTGAATCGCTTTCATTTTCCACAACTTTCACGCTTATATCATCATATTGGCCCTCTTTCCAATATGGATAACATTTCTCTATACCATTCTCGAATTCATCTGTTAAAGTAACGACCAATGGAACACGGTTATTGAGTATGCAGGTAAAAAAATCATGAACTGTTGATGCCAAAGGCGCTTGAGTGGCAATGTATCTCACCCTTTTTGCAGCGCTTATTCCCAGCTCTCGAATCGTGGGACATATAGGTATATCCAAATAATTGGCGTTAATGTAGTTTGTCCAAGTCTCATTGAAATCTTGAATTTTAATTTCAGAGCATGGTGGTAAGGACGATACACTATGCTTCTTCAGGACCACTCTTGTATGCTCATAGGGGAAAATATCCTTGTATCTGTTTTTGATACCTAGCTCTACACCTGAGGATATTGTCACTAGATCGTCCTCTTCGTCAGAATCGATGGAATAAAAATGCTTCAACTTTCGATGAACCGGTGGGATGCAGTCTGGTTGTGAGTGTGATCGCGAAGGTATATTTCTTTGGGAAGATCCATTTCTTGGACAAAAATTTGCAGAATGAGACGCTTTATGCTTGTTTATGCCCTTGTTTAACCGCTTTCTCTCGAGAAAGTCCAGTTTTTGAAATTGTGAAATGAACTCGATCTTGGATCGTTTCATTAATCTTTGAAACCAAAGTGGTATCACATCGTCGATTTGATTAGCGTCACAATAATCCTCCAATTCGGCATATCTCAATTGAAATCTAAGTTTATCATGCGAAACCGATGGCTTTTCATTTGATTTCGTTCGGGGGAATTGAAATGATTGCATTGAGCTTTGTTCATTTTCTTCTTTAATATTGACAGCACTCAAGTAAGACTCTATATTCATTAGTTGCTCATTCTGTGCTATCTTGAAAAAATGACCACTGGAATTGTCGAAACTTGGTAGTTTGAACTTCGAGAGCGCCGATATTGGTGATGATGAAGAGACCGGTGACCCTAATGGGATCTGCTGTGGTGGGATCAAATGCAATGTGGACTCATGACTCATATCTCCCGGTATGTGAACTTCTAAGTCCATAGTAGACGTATCGTCCTGCGATATCATGCTATCTTCTTGTGAAAAGACGTGCTCGGCGTATAACCTTTCAAAGTTTGCAAATCCGCACGATAGGATAGACACACTCTCAAATTGTAAGCCCTCAGAATGCGAGTCAATTATCTTGGTAGCAATACCTCCGCAAGCAAGTGAAACTGAGCTATTCTTCTGATTAGCAATCCCATCGTATATTACTATTCGAAGATTCTTATTCTTTAACTTCTTCTCCTTCACGATAATCTGTTCCTCTGGTGTTAAATTATCAATAAGCTTCTTAAAATTGAAGCTTTTCCTTCGAAGAAGTGTTGATGGAAGACAAATATGAATCGAATTCTTCAAACAGCTGCGAGAGTAATCGCTGAAAGGTCGAACATCGAGGATAAGCAATTCATCTTGATCCAAACTGCCAATCATACAGCTAAGCTCTGTGGCAGTTATCAGTGAACAACCGTTGGGTTTTGGTGATTTCTGTTCATGTGGCTTGAAACTAGGTAAAACTGGTGCTGAGACCGACTTTAACAGGACTGGTACCAGACCATTGCCCACATTTACGGTCCTAATCTCATCGTCTTTTGAATCCATCTTGTCGCCATCGTACCACGTTTCAGTTTTACTCTTACTAAATGATGAAAGGACACTTTCCATAACTGTTTACACACAATAGTCCTAAATCGAATCAATTCCCACAAAACGGCAGTGCAATTCCTTGTTTTGAAAGCTACAATCGTCAAGTAACAACCAAATTACTCAAATTCCTAGCCATAAACACTAACAATCTAACTAAATTTTAACTTCAAGCCTAATACATCATCGTATGCATTTTCACAAACGGAAAAACTAAATCTCGAGAGATTGAAAAATGACGTATATCTCGGAAAATCTTACGTTATGAAATTTCCTAAAAAAGTAAAAAGAGGGGCAAAAACTTTAATCATTCGGAATGAATGTCAAGTTTTTCCGAATGATGTCCGGAAAAAAAGAAGCCGAAAATTCCCGTCGATCACTTTTTAAGTTTATCCGGAAAAAATAATTGGACGCAACCGGAATCGAACCGATGACCTCTTCCTTGCAAGGGAAGCGCGCTACCAACTGCGCCATGTGCCCAAAGGATTTGTCGAAGTTGAAATTTTATTTACGGGATATACCAGATTGATATAATCTTAGCAAATAGCTCCCAGGATATTAAGAAGCTCATCTTGTTGTCGTTCTAACCTCAACGCAACTGCAACAACGTTCAGATGGTCTATGAAGTGGTCTTTTATTTCAGGTGCTCATCGCGGGCAAAGTCTATATAGCTACCATTTTTTTCAGTCAACTCCTAATATTGAACGCTACACTTGTACAAAGCATTAATAGTAGTAAAGAAACCAATGTCATTCCGTCTAGCCTCCCAAGTTGTTCGTAGAAACCTGCCAGTTGCTCAAACGATCTCTTTTGCTGCAAAAAGAGTTGTTAGAGCTCCAGTTTTGAGAAAAGTTATTGTTGGTCAAATTCAGACTGGAAGAAACTTTGCCACATCAACTAGAAGGTGGAATCAACAATCTGATCATGTTCGTGATGTGTTGAAATCTGAGATTAAAGTGGAATCCGAAGTCGCAGCTGAAAATTCTCTAGAATCCTTCCAAGAGTTTCTCAACAAGTTTGAGTTTAGTATTGTTGAGTCTCCAGGTAAGAACTTGGCTGAGATTACTAAGAAGACTGAAAACGGAGAGACCGTTCATGTGTTCTTTGATGTAGCACAAGTTGCTAATTTGCCCTATGACAGTGCACTCGCCGAGTCAGCTGCTCAGGATGGCGAGGCAGTTAACGAGGAAGATTACGATTCACTTTCTGATAATTTTGCCAATGTTAATGTCGTTGTTGTCAAGGATGCTGATCAATCTGCTGTCTCTTTGGAACTATTGATGAACTTGCAGGAAGGATCTTTCTACGTTGACAGTGTCACTCCTTTCAAGACAGCTCAAGAAGCTTTGGACCAATCTGCTGAAGCAGAGGTTAAAAGGGAATTGGTTTACCACGGACCACCATTTTCCAATTTGGATGAAGAGCTACAAGAGTCTTTGGAAGTCTACTTGGAGAGCAGAGGTGTCACTGAAGAGTTGGCTTCCTTTATTGGTGCTTATTCCGAGTTTAAGGAGAACCAAGAATATATCAAATGGTTGAACGATATGAAGAAATTTTTTAGTTAAACTATCTGGGCTCTGCTCGTTCCACTTTCGCTTCCTGTATATACCAATGCCAACAAGTAGTAAGGAGTAAGGCATGCAAATAATTGTTCAGTACTAGATATTCGATTGTTAAGCTTCTCGAAGAAAACGGCTATCATGTTGAATCCAGGAGACGACCGACACCATTTGGCTGTTATGAACTCTAATTGGCAATGGCTAGGTAGACTAGACGCCGTATGGGAAAGCAACAACTAGGCGGCTGACGGTATTCAGCTAATGTTCAAAATTGTATCAGACGCTAGTCTCCAATGCAATCGTTTAGTTTCTGATAAGGTGTGGATGCATAGTAGACCCTGCTTGATCTTCATCCGAGTAGTATGACATTGAAACTGACACTAATGAACCCGCTTATCCCGCTTATCCCGGGACGTGTACATCATTCTTGGGTTGCAATTTTAATGTTCCAATTTGACTGAAGAAGGTCATGATTTAGGCATACTCTCATGATTTGGGTGATTCTATTATTTGATTTGCCATGATTTTTCGTGCCAACTGTTTTAATGACCATTCAAGTTCGTTAATATCTTCATTTTCTTGTTCCTTTGATTGCAGAATGCTTACATGTCTTAATAGTGCATTTTTGAACCTTATACCGAGTCTTCTCAATAAGAACATTTCTCTTTCTGGGCCTTCCTTGATTGTATCGAGATTCTCTATATCTGGCATGTCTAGCCTTTGTGTGAAGACAGCAACTAGTCTCACGATCTCAAGTTCAACAAATCTAGCAACTTCTTTTTTTGCAAGATGCTTGATATCGAATATTCCATGGCAGATTGCTTTCATAAAGTCATCTAGTATCAATTTCAGATCATATGTGCTGATCTTTCCATGAGTATTGAGATTTTTCACTATAGTGACGAAGAACTGCCATGATTCAATTGGAATGATCTTGCTGTTGAACTCTTTGGAAAAAATGCCCTCTTGCTCAAGGCAGAATGCGCGACATAACTTTAGCATTCTCTCAACTGCTCGATCATCATCGTAAATAGCTTTCTTAGATGACTGAATATCAAAGGATCGATAAACCAGAACAAGGGTATGCTTGGAGAATGGAATACCTTCAAAAGATTCCATTTCTTCGAAGACTTTAAGGCATTCTTCACCACAGGTTTTTGGATCATTTTTCATAAGTAACTCCATGTAAAGGTGGAACATATCAACGTCAATCAGATGCCGCTTTTTCTCCTTCAACCTTTTGAATGCATCGATTCCCAATTCAAATTTCCCCGTCTGTAAGCAAGTCCTGAGAAAGAGTCCAATGGTGTGTTTGTTAACCGGGTATTTCTTCTCTAGTGCCCAGTGAGACAGCGGTAAGATTGCTAATCCCTGTGGAACTTCAGGAATGAGACTTTTCTCTAGATCGAAATTGAAGTAGTTATTCAAAGCAGCTAGAGCCAAGCATCTGGTTTCCTTGCTTCCCGATCTTGAAGCCAACGTTTTGCAAAACTCAAAGAGTAACTGCGAATCAACGCATTTCGCGGGCATACCTTCCATCAACCCTCCTAGAATTGTATTGAAAAGCTGATCCGTTTTAATTCGAGAGCTTGCACGAAGCATCCACAAATAAGAGATTGCATCACGTCTGATACCTTTCAGTCTTTTATCGAATAACTCAAAAGCCAGCGTCACATCTGTACAATTAGCTAGAGCTCCCAACGCTGCATTGAATTCGATTTGACTTAATTCTTCACGTTCAATCGACCTGTTCAAGATTTTCATAACCAACTCACCAGTGGCTCGCGATATATGTTGATCCTGTCTTGCAAGACCTCTAAACAAAATCGTATTCGTGTACTCATTGGCTGGAATCCCCCATTTCTTTCTCCAGTTGTACATCTTGACCGCAGATTGCGGAAATTGCAAATCACAAAGATAATATTCCATTATAGAATTCATAGCAGCGGATCCCTTCTTCTTAGCTAACCTTGCCAAGAACACTGCCTTTTCAATCTGTCCTCGTTTCAAGAATTTCTCCGTATCTTCTTTCACCAACCTAGAGTCTCGCAATTGTTCCCCATTAACTCCCAGAATCGTGTACAACATCCTTCTATCCCTAGTGGTCGACATAAACTTCAAATCAGACTCACTTGTTGGACCAAGTTCAATTTCTTTCGAATCTTTATCGGCAAATCCATGTTTCTTGCTGAGTATATCAATTGCCTGCTGTTTCGAGTAAGCCGTTTTCCTAATCTTCTTCAATTTCATCAATTTCTTCTTATTCAACCGTTCCATCTCCTTAGAAGTCCTATAAAGCACTGTATTCGACTGTTCAAAGTTCCTCAGCTTTTCCTTCACTTGTGAGCCTCTAAGTGCTCCAATTACATGGAAATTTCGACTGAAGAGTCTCCATTGGTTCCTGAGCATAACCTGGTACTTCAATGGGATTCAATGGGTTCCTGAACTCGACCTTTTGATAAGCGATGAGCTTTAATAGTGGTGAATTTTTCACTTTAAGTATAGTACTACTAGTACTAGAACAAGGCAGAATGTGTGAGTATATCTGCTCAGGATGTCTATGAGACCATGCTGGATCAGTTTATAGGACCTATCTTGATTGAGAGGGCTCACTTTGTTGTTAAGAGTGAAGGAAGTTCTGTTGAAGAGAAGAAACAATGTGCAACGATAGCGATCAACTATTTGGTTAGTCTTAGGTTCACCAAATCACCTTATTGGAGAGATTTACTATCTGCTAGTGGACTAGATAATGTGGAAACTGTTGAAATGGTTCCAATTGGTGACAAGAAACGTTTGGTGGTATGCAAAGCCATTGGTCATGAATATGTTGAAGCGATAAATATCCTAGAGACGATGTCTAATGAGGGCAATGAGTACTATAGGAAGCTAGAAACGTTAGCACAGCTTCTAGTTCTTTCGAGAAATTTTAAAGGATTGGAAGAATTGGAATACCGACTGAGTGAATGTTATGATGGAAATGCAGTTCAGGATGAATTGAACGCAATGAAACGAACGAGACTTTTGATATGTGGTGGATATTACTTGCAGGGAAGATTCCTAGATTTTTGTAAGAGTTTCTTCAAATTTGAGAAGGAAGATCCGGAATTTTGGAATATCTTGTTGGCGAACGATACTAATCGTTTCTTTACAAGCGAAGAACTGTTGCAAATGGCGACAATATCGGTTATAATATCAACACCGTTTGATAATTATGGTGATTTCCTATCTGTCGAGAACTTGACAAGATTTAGACAAGAATGTCCATTGATGGTGGAAACGTTGAAACTTCTTAGCAATACATGCTTCGGTCGGTTTTTGAAGCTTTGGGACACTGAGATCGATAAGAAATGTCGGGGAAGCTTATTCCTCTTTCAAATGTGGGAAACTGCTCGTTTCACTGTGAGAAATAAAGTCTATTTCTTTTATTTGAGAATATCCAATAAATTGCAGGTCAGCTACTTATCGCGAACTCTCAGCATTGAAGAATCATTGGTTAAACAAGAGCTACAGCAACTTTTGGTAAATTTACATTTGAATTTTGAGATCGAGGACGATATCATATACTACAGGAGTAGCCCTTTCCTGATTAAAGTTGTACCAAAACTTGAGGGGAATCATAAGATCATCAATACAGTGCTGGAATCTCGTATCTTGGCTACCAAACGACTTAAAGACTCTCTTCAAGAGGCGATTATAGAGAACAGCGATAATCAACGCGATAATAAAAATGATACAGGCCCATCAGCGATGGATAGAACAGTTTATGGATATGGTTTTGATGAAGAAATGGATGTCGATGAGATAAACGACATTAGCGATGTCGAGAGCACATCCTTCCTCTCAGGCGGTTAATGAAGTAAATTAATGAAGATATGTACAAGTATTTTAGCATGTATTTGCAAACTTTAATAATCTAGTGGATTGGTAACATCAGCAGGTATTTCGGTCGATACTCCATTTTGCATGACATTCTCAAGATCTGCTATTTCTTTCACGGCTTCGACAGTGAGATTGGTGTAAGTATCTGCACCTATGGCAATGTCGTCTTCAATTCTTATACCAATGTTCCTAAAATGTGGTGGGTAATTGGGCTCATCCGGAACATAAACTCCTGGTTCAATTGTGATTACCTCACCTTCTTGCAAAGGTGCGTTCCGCGAGACACTAGGAACATCGTGAACATCCAAACCAAGGTGATGCCCAATGTAGTGCGGGTAGAGCTTGCTCACATCCCACTTTTGTATGCCATTGAATCCCACATTTCTGAGCTCCATTTTCATATAATCAATACTTTGTTCGTGAATATCATGTATGGAATAGCCGTTCGAAGCCTTGCATAGTTCGATACAGTTCCGCTGTACATTCAATACCGCTTCGTAAAGATCCCGTTGAGCCTGTGAGAATTCGCCATTGGCAGGCCACGTTCTCGAAATATCGGAACAGTAACCACCAAGCGAGCCAGCGGCATCCACGAGAATCATCTCATCGTCATAAATAACATCATCATTCCTGGTGTAGTGGATACACAGAGCATTTGACCCAGTTGCGACGACAGGAAGGTACGCTGACTTGTCACAACCGCCAGAGATAAACTTATACTCAAGGAATGCCTGCAAAGTTCTTTCATTTCGAAATTTCTTTGCGAAAGCCTGGTTGAATGCTCTCCCAGAGATCTGACCAGCTCTTCTCATCAATCTTAATTCGGCTGGCGACTTTATCTTTCGTAGCTCCGCAATCAATTTGTGAAGTCCCAAGATTCTTTTATGGCCGCTCGCTTGTCTGATAACATTGTGAATCGTTTCAGGTCCCTGGGAGTTATCTTGAGTCGTAAAGAAGGTGCTGAACAGGGCTGAGCTATTGACATTAGTCTTATCCTTGGGTAGATCAAAATAAAGGTTATCATTTCGATTAATAATTTTGGCTAAATAGGTAGGCAACATGGTTGATTCAGCAGCCTCGTCTGCGTTGAAGATTTCCTTTACACCTTCGACTCCCGTCCTAAATCCTTCCCATTGCTCAATAAAGGAGTCCTTAGGTGGAACAATCATGTGAAATACAACATCATTCAGATTATTAGTCGGTTTTTCCAGGACCATGACTGAATCAGGCTCATTCCAACCTGTCAAATAAAAGAAGTTGGTGCTTTGTTGAAATGGGTAAAAGACCGCTCCCGAAGCATATTTGACCTGATTACTGGTGATTATTGCACAACTCTTTGGGGAAAGATCTTTCGCCAATTTCATTCTTCTTTCATGATATTCCAACGCGGTTATACCCGGTGTGAGCTCCCCAGGTTTCAATAAATGCGGCCTGGTCTCATGTAGAGCCTGTCCCGCCTCTAGAGGCTGGCGCCTTCTATTGGATAGATGACGAATCGGCAGAATTGGACGACAATGCTGTCTCTTCAGCATTGTTAACAGCTGTTTACAGCTTATGGGAGAGTTTTTCATTATTGCCCTTAATCCTTATCCCCAGATCCTGTGTATTTCGTATTATTGATCGACCATAGTAAGCAATCTGTGTTCATGCGAGGACGTTCAAATACTTGTCAGCAGCGTTTCCATAGCCCGAAGATTCAAAACTTCGCCTGATATTTCGGAGATTAATACGTAATAGCTAGAAAAAAAACATCTAGCAATTGACAATGAGACACAAGGTCAGAAGCAGAGCAGCCATGATTGTTGCCATCGAGTAAGGTACATGATCACCATACGCTCCTCAAAGACTTCTTCGAGACACTTATTTTTCTGATCTTTTTCGGTGCCTGAAACTCAGGTTCGTTTCTCATATCCATTGTGTCATAGGTGATCGAACTGGCCAAGTATTGCTCTAGGTTGATATGCTTCCTTTTTTTCCCTGAGATGGAGTCTAGCTCTTTGTCTTGGATATCTAACGATTGAAGGTTGAATGATGAAGGCAATGAACCTAAAAGTCTTTTCCGCAATTGTTGAACTTCTCCGAGCCATCCGTCGATTTGATTCCTTGATTCCGCAAGCACATCTGTAATGCAAGAATGCGCTTTGGGCGGACTGTAGCAAAATGACCAAAAGTACTCTCGATTTTGGCTGAGTTCACCCTCATCGGGCGTTATTATACCGGGCCAGTCAGCGAGTACAGTAGCAAAGGTTTTTCTACTATTTTGACTGGCGTTGTTAGTTGCCTCGCCATCCGAGACGAGAATTCCATCCAGAAACAAAACTGACAGACAAAAAGCTAAACGCTGTTCAAGTTCGCTGTCCAATTCGATGTCACCTAGAATGTGCTTGACAAAGGAGCTTACTGAGGAGGGAAATATGCGACGACGAGCGATAAACCTATAGCATTTTCTGAGCAACATCAGATCTTTGAAATCGGCTGAATCTAGCTCCAATTGCGAACCATATACACATGTCATACATGAGTCAATTATGGACCCTTTTGCATTTCCATAACAGACTCCGTGTACACGCTTTCTGCATTTTTTGCAAATTTTAAGTGTCGTTGATTCCTTTGGACAGTCCATCCCGCATTCACAATAAATTTCGATCTTCCCTCCGGTGACAACTGCTTGTGTGGGTTGTAGGTATGGTTGAGATGATTTCAAAAGATCACCGAGATTGTTGGTGGTTTGGCTAGTCACCGAATCAGCGCAGATAGCTTTCTGATTTATGCCACTCTTTGATGGCGAGTCGATGAGATCAAACGGATCAACAACGCTGAGATCAGGGCAATCATCAGCATCACAATCTGCAGCAGAAAGAACTTTGAGAGAGATCTTGTGATGTTTTGTATCTAATGAGCCGACTGAAAACGTATCCGGATCGGTCGAATGTGGGATCTTGATGACAGCAGGTCTGTCGTATGTGGCGTCTCTAAAAAGCTGTGGTTGAAAATCTGGTGGAGCTCTCTCATTAAACATGAGTCTCAAAGTAAGGAATTTTTTCTGAGGAAGTGGCTCTAGTGATTGTGTGATAATGATAAACCTTCTCATCAATTGCTGTGCCATCTTTCTTGAATCCAAAAGCGATATACTATCAATTTCCTTATCCCTATCACAACCAACTTTCATATGAAAATTATCGGATCCGTCATATTCGAACATAAACGTGTAATTCTCCAACAAATCTGTCGGATCATCCTCGTTCAAGAATATTCCCAAGCTTAAAGCCTTCAAATACTTCAATTTAATCGACTGGAAAACACCTTTCTCCAACCAATTCAGCAACAAATCTGCCTCACTAGATTTCCCGCGTACCAAAGTCTTTATCTTGATCGAATTACTCTGCGAACCGCCCTGTTTCCTGTAATTCTTCTCGACTTTCTCCGGAACAAATCGCTGATCTACAAAATTCTCGTCAGGAAATAATCCCCTCAGGAAGGCTAAGCAACCAAATGACATCGTCAACATCGTTTGAATCAATTTCTGCGATTGCTCTGTACTCAAACTTGTCTTTGTCTTCGCAGCAGCATTACCGGTCCTAGTAGCGAGCATCTGATGAGTGGACATCTTCCAAAACAACGATATTTGCCCTTCTCTTGTCACTTGTAACAGATAAATAACAATAACAAATTTAGCCGCTGAGCTCTCCTTATATACTCAATCGATTTCGTGTAAAGTGATATCGCCGCCCATAAGGGGTCCCCAGATTTTTAACTTCGTGAAATATGTTCAGCCATACCGGGGTATACGATAACTAGTATGAACTAGTAGCAGTTCGATAAGAAAGGCAGCCAAACTGCCAGGGTTGGCTTTTGGACTTAGCATTGCAATTAGATTGAAGGCTAATTGGATTATATATTTTAGTTGTTTTTTGGTTTAGAGTGCGTAAGTTGTTCGTTATACAATAGCAGTGAAAATTCGTTATATTGGTAATGGCCGAATCCACTACTTCACTTAGCTCAAGGGATATTTCTTCTACGGTGTCGCTTTATGAGCCCTCTTCGACGACAGATCTGGTGGACAATCTTTCCACCAGGGCTGTGTATGAATTGGATCCGGAGGAAAGCATCTCGAGGCCCTTGTCTCGAGGCTCTGTTGCGTCTGGTGTGTCTATGATGGCCACGAAAGACGGTGTAGAGGGAGAAAAAGTGAAAAGATTGGGTATTCCACAGTATTCATTGAATATTTTGAATTCGATGGCTCATAATCAGTATAAAAAGCTACATCATCCATCACATTCGCATTTGTCATTGTCGAAACCGTATTTGAATGGAGCCACTGAGACGTCATCTATCAGTGGGAAGCTCGGATCGTATCCCGATTCGCCCAATGCGCCACCGATGACTCTACGAGAAAAGATGCGGCTGTTGAATCATGATAGAAACTTTTCTCCATCTTCGAACAATAACTCTACGGACCAATTGGATGCGGCTTCGTCGAATGCGAATAGTTCTACCGGACGTAATCATGGTCTTTATTCGAACGAAAACGATGCGAATATGCTTGGCGTCCCCGGTCGTTGCGGCAGTGATATCGAGAGCAATGTCAGCACTGTGGGCGACGATGCATCGTTTTCCCAGAACATCAGAAACTTATCACCTCCCGTGAGTATACCCGATCTCAGCGGGGAGAGAGTATAACGGTGTGATGAGCTGCAATCGCAGCAGTGGACTCTGGTAGTCTATAATGGTCAGCCCGAATTATACGCGCAAGTCGAATTCGGTTGTGTTTACATAGGTGTTAATAGGCAAAATAATGTGCAGTTTAAGCATTCAACAACTTTCAAATTATCATTTCAGTTGCGAAGCACAGCTGATGGTTAATGCTTTGCTTTATAGCTTATGTTAGTTGATGTCTTAGTATAGGGTTTTTCAAAGCGATTTAACATAACTTTTCACTTCCCTTTGAACTAAAGTTGACATTGTAACTTCAAGCTAAGCAAGGCGTCTTTGTTGTGTTGGGAATGCTGAAATCAACTAAGACTTGTCAGAGATTGGGACTTTTAAGCTCTTCTGTAAAACGGGGAGTTGTAGCAAGGTTAGCTGCCAAAAGATTTATAAGTGAGAAGCCAACCGAGACGTTTACTAAACTATCTGATGAGAACGATCCTCAAAGAAATGCATTCTTCAAATATACATGGGGATCATGGTTGAAAAACGATAAGCTTGAAAAGGAGAGAAGAACAACCAGTTTCTCGATTGAAGGTTTGACTGATGTGTTGAACGATCTGTATATCCAATCAAGGGAATTGGCGAAGAACGAGAAAGAAGGTCAGATAAGGCCTCCCAGTTATAATGCTAATTTGACTGTTTCGTTGCCTCATAATAGCAATGCGAAGACTGTAGGGATCATCAATCCCAATGAGAAAGTTAGAATTACAAGTATGGCTAGTATCCATGAGGGTAAGCATCATCGGATCTACAAAGTTGAGACTAACCTTGGTAAGGCATTTGTGCTCAGAATTCCGTATGCGTTGGATAACGAGAATACTATTGCCTTTAGACTCAAAAGCGAAGTTGCAACTCTTGACTTTGCAGATCTGAAATTAGGAATTAAAGTACCAAAAGTGTTTTGTTACGGTGTTAACTCTTTGAATCCTGTTAGACAACCGTTTATTCTGCAGGAGTACATTGATGGCCACCTCTTAATGAGAGATTGGAACCCGTTAGCTGAAGACCCTGAAGACAACAAACCAAATCCAGCTCTTAAAGATGTCGTTGAAAAAATCGCTGATTTCCAAAAAAAACTGCTTTCTATAGAGTTCAACGAGTTCGGTTCTCTCTATTTTGCCAAGGATTGTGCCGAGACTGACCAGCCAGCTTATGAGGGAGAGACTAATCCTGATCTGCAAAATAGGTGGAGAATTGGTCCTACGACAGAGCGCTGCTTTTGGAGACATAAGTCTGCTCTTAAGTTCAATGAGCAGCGCAAATTCCTTGGACCTTGGCCTATAAATAAACCGATGGACATTATTAAGGACACTGGTTTAATCGAAGCTGAGAATGCCAAAGCAAGACTAGCTTTGAAACAGGCTCAGGCTTCTTCTGAAGCAGTAGATGAGAACACACTCAAGGAACAAATCAATACCTTCACCAACTTGTCAAAAATCGGCCCTCATTTGTTCAATGACCAACTCACAGCTATTCCCAACCTTGCCGACCTTCTGAAACCCAGATTACATCACCCAGACTTAGACCCTTTGAATGTTATCATAGCCGCTAATGAAGAAAAGACACCCTACCTCTTAGATTTCGAAGGCTCATCTATCAAGCCTTTCATCATCCAGAACTCTCCACAATTTGTCGCTTACGATGGTTTGAAGGTTTACAACTTGAAAGAAGACGTCCCAGACTATGAGAAGCTATCCGAGCCAGAAAAGGCGCAGTACGATTTCATGTTCAAAAGAACCCGCAACCAGTACTTATGGGAGTCCGCCTTGAACAACAACGTACCCAAGCTGATCTCCGCGGTTGCACCACCTGTAAAGTTACTCAGAAGCCCCTATATCGCTGCGGTTGAGAGGAAAATTGACCAAGAATATCTACTCATCGATGAAGCACTAATTCAACTACAGGAAGTATGGGAAGTGCTTGCCAAAAACGGTCTTGTCATTAGTGGCAAATACCCCATTCATTTCACAAAGGACCAAATTGAAAAGCACGCTAAACAGCTAACTGAATTCCATGAGAAGCTCGTTGCAACTCCTTTTGCTGCTACGCGCGGTTGGATCCCACAGGATATGTTTGACAACCTGGTGAAAGCTGGGATCCTGATCAAGGATGAAAAGGGAGATCACTACGTGAAACAGCAGAAGGCCGTTTAAATAGGCTGAATAGTTATATATCGTGGCAGAGCGATCTTCTTCAAGACTGCCTTTGTCTTTATCTTGGCGGCAAGCTTAGGAGGTCTTGTAAGGAGAAAACAAGATCATCAACAAAACATTAAATGTTACACTGTAAAGAAGGAAAAGATTGAAATGGAAGGGGTTAATCTGACTTTGAGGACCACAATGATAGAACTTTACGGTATTTAAGATTTGAAATACTCTTTTGAAACAGGATACTACTTTACCGAATGAACAAAGTCTAACTTTAGATGACATATGTATTCGAATAGAGGCTGCCGATTGGATTTGTGAAAGACTATCACATCCAGAGTTGGACTTTGGCAACGATGGTAAAGAGATTGAGAACAAGATAGAAATTTTATTACCAGTGGCTGAAAAATACGATCAGTCTCTTCGAATAAACAGATTGTTTATGGATGATGAAATTTGTAAAAAGCTAGAGAATGCTGGGTCAAGTTTATGGAATTGTGCGGCTATTGCTGTTAAGACACAGAAGGATTGCGAGAAGGAAAAAATTCTGTGTTATTGTAAGCTTTTTGCATCTATGCTTCTTTCAATCTCCGAAGCGTGTTGTCCTTGTAAGGATAAGAAACTTAGCATATTCAAATGCTATATCATTATTTTCAAGCTTATCGTTGACCGGGATTTAGTCCAACTGATCACAAAATTGCAAGATATATTGGATCGATCGCTAGGTACTCTGGAGTCCCTGGAAAGTTCATTCGAGAGTTCTGAGGTTGATACCTTTCAGAAATTGAAACTGGAATTCTTATTGCTCAAATTTCAATGCTCGGTGAAAGATGGAGATCTAGAAACAGCAAGAATCTATAGCTCAAAAGCTGATATTACTGGTAACGTTGCCCTATTGGATGCTAGTACGCTACTGGAACTTTGTCGCATCATCTACAACGCAGCCATAGCATTGAATGGCTCACTGGATGCAAGGTCGACAGAATATGCTATCTCTCTTTTGAAAGATGTTCAAATTTA
Organism: Torulaspora globosa; assembly: GCA_013694445.1. Lineage (NCBI taxonomy): Eukaryota > Fungi > Ascomycota > Saccharomycetes > Saccharomycetales > Saccharomycetaceae > Torulaspora > Torulaspora globosa. The sequence goes on from CP059270.1 coordinate 1,051,441, forward strand.
TTTGGAACTTCCAATCGCCGATCTCGTATGCCGTTCAGAATTCAACAATATCAAATATATGTCGCTTCTGTTTCTCACGAACTGCTTAATCGAAAGCGACACAGCTTCCTTGGATGTATCTGAAAGCCAGAAGTACATCAACCTATTACAAAGCACATATCCCAAGAAAGCTGAACCTTTTATTTTGGGCATTAAGCTTGCTAAAAAGAACGGAAAGACTGATAACCAAAGCGCTATCACTGAAATAATTATTCGAATGATTATGTCTGTCGAAATCATTACCGCCTTTGATGCTGTAATCAGCGCAATCAGCGATTTTGCCACCATTGATACAAAGAAAGCTATCAAATATCTTGATTACGTCTTTTTGAACAAATTGAATCCCAAAGAAGATCAACAGTTGCTTGATAAAATCATGGTGACAAGATTCTTTATTACTACGCAAGCAAAAACTATGACTGAGTGCGAAAAATTGGATAGCTTGGACGATTTTAGTTGTGTACTGGAAAGAAGAATCGCACAAAACCCTTCAGAGCATGCCCTTTCAAGTATTATTGCCTTATTATGGAACTCAGGAAAAATGCAGGAAAAAGGCGGTAACTTTCACCAAAGCATTGGTTACTATAAGCTGGCATTGAATAATGTGCTGAGTGAAAAATATGAAGATAAAGCCAAAATTCAGAGAGCACTACAGAATGTTTATATCAAAATTGATAAGTTTTGTGAAGCAGAGGCTATCCATCAAAAGATGACTGCGCGAGATAGAGAATCACCTTTAAGCCAGCTGTTGATGTTGAAAGCTCATCTTAATTCTCAAGACGAAGCGAAAGCATCCGAGTGTCTAGAGAAGATCAAGAACTCCGAGCACGAAAACGCCATAGACGTATTCATTTTGGCTGCTGCCGAGTGTAGGAGATGTTCCAATCTAACGATACGGGGAACATTGATGTTATTTGAGATGCTTGAAGACTCACGGATCGCGGAGAAAACATGGTGCGATTTCTCTTTCTCTATCGCATGTATTTTGAGATCCACGGTGCAAATGATCATAAAGATGACAGAAGATAGCCCGCAAGAGGTACTAGGAAAGCATCTTGACATTTTGAATATTCTACTCAAGAATGGCGTGTCTTTATTCAAAAGATTTGATCTTCTGAGAACAATTGAGAAGAAAACGAAAAAAGGAGCATCGAATATCGAAGTAATATCATTTGATGAAGTTGAATGGTTCGCTTCTACTTCGTACAATATAGCTCTTCAATGTAAAAAGAGGCATAACGAGCACCGTCCGGAATTTGCTGCTTATTCTCTTCAATACATTCAGATGATACCAACAGAAAAAATGGATTGCACAAAACTGGTGCATTACCTTTATTGGAGGTACCGCGCTTCATTGCTGCATATCGATTCCGAAAGCAAGGTGATCCCGCCTCAAGATGAACTCGAGCTACATCGATTGCAAAAGGATTGCACATGTTTAATCGATGATATTATCGAGAAATTAAAGGATGATAGGCTCTCGAAAGAATGTACGCCAGAGCAACTCGCCCAAATAAACGAGTGCTTGGTGGATTCTTTAGTATTATCTTTCGAGATAGCTCTTACTGCACGAGACCAGCGAAGAATACGAAACATTCTCAAAAAGACTACTACGTTTTCAAGCTCTCATATCGACGAGTTGTTGTTTGAGACCGCGGCTTCTTCTGCCGATTTACCAGGCGGAATTTTATCTGAGATTCTTCGCACAATCATTAACAGAAATATCGCCAATACGGCTACTAGCAATCACTTGATCTGCTCATGGCTAACAAACCTGTTGGACACCTGCCCGGACACAACCGAAAACTCTGATAAGGATCTCATAGATCGTTTCTTGGCAAGAATTAAGGCAACTATCGAACCCACTGACCCCAAACTCCCTGTATTCAAGCAAGAACTAGAAACGCTCGCTACTCTGAATTGGAACCAAGGTGTAAGATGCATTATTAATGGAGACAAGCACTCCGGAGCAAGCTGGTGCACCAATTCCATCGCATTCGCCAATCTTGCTAACCAAGCATTAGAAACTAACCTCAAGACCATGTGGATAGCCCTATCTTCATCAGCCAACATTGAAAATACGTGAACCGAGCAGATCAAAAGATTGGAATGGCTGAATGTAACAAGAGTCATCAAACATCATCGTTTCCCTACAAGATTCGTTCCTGCCCGCTGCTTTGCAGCCAAGCCTGCTACTGGATACCTGCAAGGCAGTCGCAAGAAATGCAGTCTACAATTGAGCAAATTTACGCAATAAACGTCCCATCAGTCATCGAAACTAACCGTTGACTTACTGTTCGTTCTGTTCTGTCGTATGTGAAGATTGTTCCGCCTCGCTAACTGAATGCCACATTTTTTACTGGGTTATTTGTCATTGACTAATATCAGCCATTATTTCAATTATTTTTTCAAACTGAGTCAACTGGAAAATTGTACTGCAGCGACTTATTTAACGAGAATCACTTTTACTATGAAAGGAAGATGAGCATTAAGTGGAATTAATTGGATTGATTCAGTGATTTTTCAATTTTGAAGAGATATCAGATAAGTTTGAAATCATGTCAGGTTTGGATATCAATAATTTGAAGAATACCTTTCAAAATGCTATTAATTTGTCGGGTTCGCCGGGAGCTGTTTCTACATCTCCAACGCAATCTTTCATGGATACACTTCCACGTCGTATGAGCAGTTCGAAGCATGCTAAAGTGTTAAAACCATTTTCCACTGGAGATATGAAAATTTTGCTTCTTGAGAATGTGAATCAGACTGCTGTGTCAGTGTTTAAAGAACAAGGTTATCAAGTTGAGTTTTACAAATCTTCGTTACCAGAAGAAGAATTGATTAAAAAAATTGAAGATGTTCATGCAATCGGTATCAGATCAAAGACTAAATTAACAGCGAATGTGTTGAAACATGCAAAGAACTTGGTTGTTATTGGTTGTTTTTGTATTGGTACCAACCAAGTTGATCTTGACTACGCGACGAATCATGGTATTGCTGTGTTTAATTCTCCTTTCTCGAATTCAAGATCTGTTGCTGAGTTGGTCATTGCTGAAATTATCAGTTTGGCAAGACAATTGGGTGACAGATCAATTGAATTGCACACAGGTACCTGGAATAAGGTTTCACACAAGTGCTGGGAAGTGAGAGGTAAGACTTTGGGTATCATTGGTTACGGTCACATCGGTTCTCAGTTATCAGTTCTTGCCGAAGCGATGGGTTTGCACGTTCTTTACTACGATGTGGTTACTATCATGGCTTTGGGTACTGCGAAGCAAGTACCAACTTTGGATGAATTGTTAAAGAAATCCGATTTTGTCACCTGTCATGTTCCAGCTACTCCAGAAACCAAGAATATGCTTTCAGCTCCTCAATTTGCGGCTATGAAGGATGGTGCATACGTGATCAACGCTTCAAGAGGTACTGTCATTGACATTCCTGCGTTGGTACAGGCATGTAAGGCCAACAAGATTGCGGGTGCTGCCTTGGACGTTTTCCCACACGAACCAGGTAAGAATGGTGCTGGCGCTTTCAATGATGACCTGAATAGCTGGACTTCTGAACTTGTCTCTTTACCAAACATCATTCTTACCCCACACATTGGTGGTTCCACTGAAGAAGCGCAGAGCGCAATCGGTATCGAAGTCTCCACAGCGTTGACTAAATACATCAACGAGGGTAACTCTGTTGGTTCTGTAAACTTCCCAGAAGTTTCTTTGAGGTCGCTGGATTACGACCAGGAAAATACCGTTCGTGTTCTATATATCCATCACAACGTTCCAGGTGTTTTGAAAACAGTCAACAATATCTTATCCAACCACAATATCGAGAAACAATTTTCTGACTCTAATGGTGACATTGCATACCTAATGGCAGATATTTCCAACGTTAATCAAAGCGATATTAAGGATATTTACACTGAGTTGAACCAAACTGATTCCAAGATTTCCATCAGATTGCTTTATTAGAAACTGAAAGGATACAAATTACCTTGTCAAGACAAATCTAAACACATAGAAATTTTATAAAAGGATTAAACCATCTCATGGAACCAACGTTGTGCTCATCTTCAGCTATTAGTATACCGTATTATAGCGTATTATAGCGTATTATCTTCAATACCGCCCAAGGCGAAACCGGGTAACGAAGTTGATTCCAAATCACTTAGAACGAGCAAGATCACTCAGCACGAAAGATGTGACCGGGTAACTGAATTGATACTAAATCACTTGGCACGAAGAAGGTTTAAGCTAGGAATGGTCGGTGGCAAATGTACTAATGGGCGGTATATTAGTTAAGAGTAAGACAGATCAGTGTTACTAGAGGTCTCAATTGACAAGTTGCTAGATTCGAGCCACGGTAGGCTATTGAAATCGTAACTATCGGCTGTAGATAGTGACCAATTTTGTTGTTTTATCGAATTGGCAATGTCATTAACTTCAGCGGAGCCCCTGTTGGCGCTATTGAAAGAACAGGATGATTCAGTTAAAAGTTATGCATTGAAATCGATCAATGATGTGGTTGATGTGTTATGGTCTGAAATTTCTAATGGAATTGCAGAAATCGAGGCGTTGTACGATGACGGAGCGTTTCCCGATAGACAAATGGCGGCATTGATTGCGTCTAAAGTGTACTACAACCTAGGAGAGTATGAAAGTGCGGTAAGATTTGCATTAGCCGCAGGGGATTGCTTTGATATCGATGAGAAATCTCAATATGTGGAAACAATAGTGTCTCAAAGTATTGAGATGTACATTAGGAAATCCAAGCAGCGTTATGAAAGCCCAGATCTTGAAATTGAAGAGGATAAGAAGCTGAAGGCTGTTTTTGAGAGAATGATATCAAAATGTGTGTGTGCTGGTGAATTTAAGCTAGCATTGGGGATCGCTCTGGAAGCTTTTAGACAAGATCTAGTTGAAGAAATTTTGCATTCGAGGTTGGAGAAGGACTCTGAAGTGAATGCTTTGAAATTGATCAATTACGTCTTGACTGTAACCACGACCATCATCGGCAGTAGTGAATTCAAAGCGAGCTTACTAAAGGCATTATTCGATATTGTGACTGGTATGAAGTCCCCCGATTATTTTACCGTTTCAAAGATTGTGGTAAATTTGAATGATGCGTCATTGGCTGTTAGATTATTCGAGAACTTGAACCGCCACGAAGACATTCAAGTATCTTACCAAATTGCATTTGACCTTGTCTCTTCAGGCTCTCAGGAATTGCTAGATTCACTATCGAGTGAATTGGCCACAAAGAACTATGACTCAAGATTGCTAGACATCTTATCTGGCCTACCGACGTGCGACTACTATAATACTTTTCTGTTAAAAAATAAAAACATTGACATTGGATTATTAAACAAATGCAAATCTTCCCTAGACGGGAAATTCTCATTGTTTCATACTGCGGTGAGTGTGGCTAATGGGTTCATGCATGCTGGAACGACCGACAATACATTCATAAAGACGAATCTAACCTGGTTAGGCAAAGCTCAAAACTGGGCTAAGTTTACAGCGACTGCTTCATTAGGTGTCATCCACAGGGGTAATCTTTCGGATGGGAAGAAAATAATGGCTCCCTACTTACCTGGCAGCCGGTCTACTTCTCGTTATATCAAGGGTGGCTCATTATATGCCCTGGGGTTGATTTATGCAGGATTTGGGAGAGACATCATCGATTATTTGAAGTCAAATATTATTGAAAATAGTTCGGCCACTGGCGATGAAGACATTGATGTATTACTGCATGGCGCTTCTTTAGGTATCGGTCTTGCTGCAATGGGTTCAGCAAGCACGGAGGTGTATGAGTCGCTGAAGGAGGTGTTGTATAATGATTCTGCGGTTTCAGGTGAAGCTGCTGCGATGGGTATGGGGCTAACAATGCTAGGAACTGGTAACGAGTCTGCCGTCCATGACATGTTGACTTATGCACAGGAGACTCAGCATGGTAATATTACCCGTGGTCTGGCAGTAGGTTTGTCCTTGATCAGCTATGGTCGCCAAGAGAAGGCTGACAGTTTAATTTCAAGTATGTCAGAAAGTGAGGAGGCATTGCTGCGTTATGGTGGAGCTTTTACTGTTGCCTTAGCTTATGCAGGTACTGGAGACAATAAGGCTGTTAAGAAGCTGCTTCACATCGCAGTATCCGATTCCAATGATGATGTTAGAAGAGCCGCTGTTATTGCACTAGGTTTTGTTCTAATTCGCGATTACACAACTGTTCCTCGTATTGTTGAGCTACTGTCGAAATCACACAATGCACATGTGAGATGTGGTACGGCATTTGCCCTCGGTATCGCATGCGCTGGTAGGGTACTACCATCCGCTATCGAAGTCTTGGAACCTTTGACGAAGGATCCTGTCGATTTTGTTCGTCAAGCGGCTATGATTGCTTTATCCATGATTCTGGTACAACAAACTGATAAATTAAACGCAAAGGTATCCGAGATTAATCAGAATTTTTTGAGTGTTGTAACAAACAAGCACCAAGAAGGGTTAGCGAAGTTTGGAGCTTGTGTGGCACAAGGTATCATGAATGCTGGTGGGGGGAACGTAACAATTCATCTGGAGAACACGGAAATGGGAACCTTGGACACAAAATCCATTGTGGGACTGGCTATGTTTTCACAATTCTGGTATTGGTTTCCGCTTGCGCACTTCTTATCCCTATCTTTTACTCCAACTACCGTAATCGGGGTCCGTGGATCAGATTTGACTATTCCTAGATTTGAGCTTAATTGTCACGCTAAGCAAGACATTTTCGGCTATCCAAAAATGTATGAGGAGGCAGCAGACAAAGAAGTTGAGAAGGTTGCTACAGCGGTTTTATCGACCACAGCTAGGGCCAAAGCGAGAGCGAAGAAATCTAAGAAGGAAAAAGATCAAAGTGAGGATGATAAATCATCAAGAGATAAGGAAGAGGATAAACAAGAGCCTGCCAAAGAACGGGATACTAAAGACAAGGAGGATGAGCCTAATAAAGTTAAATACTCCTCCAAACCTTACAAAGTCGAGAACATGTCCCGTATACTGCCCCAGCAAGCCAGATACATCTCCTTCAACAAGGACGATCGTTTCATCCCCATTCGTAAGTTTAAAGGTGTGAACGACATCATGATCGTTATTGATAAAAATCCTAATGAACCTGTAGAGCTGATTGAAACCGTGAGACAGACTAAGGACATCAACGCGCCTCTGCCTACCCCATTCAAAGTCGAAGACGATTTGAACTATCCTGACGTATAGGCAAATGATTAATATCATATAGTGTTATACAATGCAACATCTAAAAATGAATAACGAAAACCGCTTGAAGTTAAGCATTGATTGCTCGATCTCATGAGAATCTTCCAAGTGCTTCGTCTACCAAGTCCTTATGATCTTCCGCAATTAGACCCTGCTTAACTTGGTGCTTTCTTTGACGGGCGTTCTTCTCCTTTTCCATCTGTCTTTGAACTCTTAGTTTCCTTTCATCAATAACATTACGAGTCTTCTTACGAAGAAATGAGCGTAATCCAGAGTTTTTGCCCTTTACATCTGGTTTAACCTGTGGAATATCTTTATTAACTTTTGCCTTGTCGAGATTTTCGTTAGTTATCTCTGCTAAGTCCTTCGCAGTCAGTCTTCGACTGGAAGCGTTCTTCTCGATGGTGCCTATCACATTTGGATCCAGAGTTATACTGTCTGCTGGTAATTTGTTTAACAGAGTTCTTACTTCTTGCTCTTGCCTCTGCTTCTTCGTCTCGAAAGGATTTATTTCAAGAGCATCGTAGTTGGCTTCACCAGCACCTGGTATAATGAGATTCGTAACACCTTGGTTGTGACCAGTGCCCAGAAGATCTTCGAAAGGCACGAATTGCATATTGTCTATCTTATTACCTGGCATGATGTGAGACATGTAGGGAGTATTTCTATTATTCTGTCCCATGGATCCAAAGCATGGTTTATTCTCTGGCCCAGCTTTCAAAGCATTCTTCCACAACTGTAAATGAGGACCGCGGTTGATTGCAAGAAGGCCTGTATCCGATATGCAGACATTCGAAGCTGGTGTTGGAAAGTTATCGATTGAATGTAGTTCTTTAAAGTTCCTTAAATCCCAAATTTTAATTGATTGATCTGCTCCTGCTGTTACCATGTTATATCCTGCTCTATCGATGGCGATGCTGGTAATCGGACCTCTGGCAGAGAGTAATTTGACTAATGGCTGTGGCATCGATGGCGACCAAAGTGTTACTGTACCATTACTATGACCCAAATGCATAATAGCATTCCAAGGATTTTGCGTCATTGCCGTTGTGGGACCCAATTTAGTCCGAAGTTCTGCCACCAACTGTCCCGTCGACACATCCTGATATTTAAGCCAACCAGTTTCCCCCGCTGTAGCAAGCAAATAATGATACGGTAAAAATTGCAAATGTCTGGCTTCAATATGCTGCTTTAACCGATGTAATTCGACTCCTTCATGATCATAGATAAAAGTATATTTCTTTTGAGCCACTGCAAAGAACTGCTCATTTTGCAAATATGTAGCCGCGTGGCATGTCTCATTAACATTAATCTCTGCCCTCAATGCACCTTTACGCCAATCCATTGACGCAATATGGCCCTTACGACCTGCGATCAGTAAACTTGTACCATTTCTCGAATAATTGATATGATAAGGTCCAAATTCTTTTAAACAAAGATTCAATGCCTTATTAGCAGTACTAATATCCACATTTTCAATAATTTCCTCTTGCCTAACTTTAAAAGTCTTTTCCATCTCATCTTCTGCCTCTAAATAACCAGCAGATTCGGGCAAAAGATACTCTGTAGCTGCTGCAGATGAAACTGCATCTCTATATTGATCATCTATTCTCTTCATACCAGCTCTCAACTTCTTATCTTTGATCTTTCTGCGTAATTTGCCAACTCCACCTTTCGAAGCCCTTTCAAACGCTTCCTGGTTCGCTCTTCTTTTCCCATTCGGTTTCCCCATCTTATAGCTCAAATACTAACCAATGTCAACGACTAAATCCACCAATTCGGTCTACTTCCCACCTTTTGTACTGATCTTCACTATAACTTTGATGCGATGAGCTAAAATTTTTCAATTAAAGCCTAGTAGTAACAACCATGAAAACTTCTTATAGTGCAAACTAGCGATCTGGTGGCCATCTGGCTGCTATCTCGACCTGCCGGAGTAGTCTGACGGGCGTCTCGAAGTTTGCTTGTCAAAACTGCGTCTTGAACGGGTCTTTCTGCGATGAGATCTTGACAGGAAGAGAAATGCTCGTAATCACTCAATGCAGTGGATCCGGTGCTGGTCAGCACATTTGACAAGCAATCCAGTTCTCGAACCGGAATCGGCAAACGGTATGAAGCCAGTTGCGACTTCTAGCTTCTAGGAACGATTCCAGGAGCGATTCCAGTGTTCAGCATTGCTCGCTGGCGCATCAGCAGTCTTGCTGACGTATCTGTAGCCCTTGCTGGCGCATCACAGTGCTTGTTGATGCCTCTGTAGCGCTTGCTGGTGGATCAGTAGCGTCAACTCGCAAATGCTGATCAACACTCTTAAGATCTTGACAGTAGACAAAACGGTCCCATTAGCAGCTATAACGTATCACTCGAAAGCTGGTTTCCACTTGCGTTCCCATAGTTCAGCGATTTTTCACTTCTTTGACTGGTATTGACAGTTAACATTGACTCAACTTGACAATTGATTCATTTTAGCAGGTTTAAAGATCCAATGTTTGCTAGGAATGGATTTCAAGTGGTCTCAAGGAGATTCATCTTTGGTGGTAACTCTGGTGGTCCAACTTTGAAGTCTAATGTTGGTGCAAAGTCTTTGTTGTATGCTGCCGGTTTAGTTGGTGCGAGTGCTGCTTGTTTATACGCTGTAGATGCTAGATCTGCGGTTCATCAGTACTTGTTGTGTCCATTGATCAGGTTAGCAACGCCAGATGCTGAACAAGGTCATAGATTTGGTATTTGGGTATTGAAATGGGGACTCGCTCCAAAATTACTGTTTGACAAGGATCCTGAATCTCTGCATGTTGAAGTGTTTGGCAAGAGTCTTACAAACCCCATTGGATGTGCTGCGGGGCTTGACAAGGACGCTGAGGCTGTTGACGGTATCTTCGCTACGGGATTTGGTTATATGGAAGTTGGTAGTGTTACACCAATGGCTCAACCTGGGAATCCGAAACCTAGATTCTTCAGATTGCCTCAGGATGGTGCTGTGATCAACAGGTATGGATTCAATTCTGCAGGACATGAAGAAGTGCAAGGAAATCTTGCTGAACGTGTGTCTCGATTCCTAAAGTCATATTTCACTGATAAGAATGCCACTGAGAACTTGTCTCTTTACCAGGACAAACTACTGGCTGTCAACTTGGGCAAGAACAAGTTTGGAGATACTGTCAATGATTATTTGAAAGGTGTCGAGAAATTTCAGTCTTTGGCTGATGTTTTAGTCGTCAATGTGTCATCGCCTAACACTCCAGGTTTAAGAAATTTACAGGACTCGAGCAAGCTGACCAATCTTCTGTGCCAAGTGGTCGCCAAGAGAGATTCCCTCATTGGCGAAGGTGATGCTTTAGGTCATTCTTCTCACAAGCCGCCAATCTTGGTGAAAGTTGCGCCTGACTTGTCAGAAACAGAATTGCAATCGATTGTTGAGTCCGCCAAGAAGTCCAAGATTGATGGTATTATTGTCTCCAACACTACTGTTCAAAGACCAGCGAATTTAGTCACCGAGGAAGAACATTTAAGAAATCAAGCTGGCGGTCTTTCTGGAAAACCGTTAAAGCCTATCGCTCTCAATGCATTGAAGAGCGTTGCCAAGTATGCGAAAGGTTCAGGACTAGTGCTTGTCGGTTGTGGTGGTATTTCGAATGGTAAAGATGCGATCGAATTTGCCAAAGCTGGTGCTACTTTTGTTCAATTGTACACTGCTTTTGCCTACGCAGGTCCAGGCCTGGTCGCTAAGATCAAGGACGAAGTTGCTGAAGAGCTCAGTAAAGAGGGCAAGACTTGGACCGAGATCATAGGTCAAGATATAGACTAACTGCAAATACTGGAAACCAACAAAATTATTTATTCTTGAGTAGATCTACTATAGATAACTACAAATGCCCATGACAATCAACACGAAGCAAATATCAGTGATTAACATTGACAGTACATCCCAGTATTGAAGCGCCGCGAGGATTTTACCCTTCAAATTCGCAATGGGAAGTCCCTGAGCTGGTAGCAACGATACCAGCTTGGCGATCTTACTGCTGTTCTGCAAAGTATCGACGTTGTTAGTCTTTTCGATGGACTGTAGCCTTTGATAGTAAATAGAAGTAGCGACTATCTCGAAACCCACAAAGATGGAGAAGAAATTGGAAGGCTTGATCAGCCATTGGGGCAATGAAATATTGTATGACACAGATTCCTTTGTGATCAAGTAAACGTATAATGAAAGGACTACCCATTTCAAAAGAATAGACCACGCTTTAAGACGATTGACCAAAAAATTGTGATAATCCAACATTCTTTGATCAACAGGTTCGCTCACAAACGGCATACCGGTCTCGCCGTCTCCACCTTCATTCATTGATTGAAACATCGACATCAAATCGGGCGTAGAACCGTCCGATTGCGATCCCATCAGATGTTTAAACAAATCCAACTGCGAATCCGCTGGTTCCGGTCCAGTTTTCGTTCCCTGACTCCTGGGAGCCCTTACAGACGATGGTGGTTTCGATACACTCGCAATTAACTCATCCATTTCCAAAGTACTAGCATTATTGCCCACAACAGGCTCTGAAGAAACAGCTTCGCCCTCTGTCGCGGACTCTAACGGTGATCTAGTATCCAATTGACTATCAGACACTTGTCCAGTAATCCTATTCAACCTAGAACTGCCACCACCATTACTGAATTTTTTAAGTCTTCTTTCCCTCAATAACCTACGTTTCTCAGCATCACTCAACTCGCTCATGGTCACTACTCACAGCTACCACTAAACAGACCTAAAACCCACCAGAACAAGCCTAATGGACCAGCTTTTAACTGATTCTTACCGTCTCTTTAAAGGTCTTCAACTTCTACCATACTATGTAAGATATATCACGTGGAACACACCATACATAGCTAGTCTCACTCACTATGAGCTGTATTTGGCCACCAGTTCATCGAATTTGGCCTCCAGGTCTCTGTGAGACCTGGTGAAGGCTCCCTCTGGTGCCACCTTTGCCAGCTCTTCTCTAAGCTGTTCAGCGTCATCGTGGTTAAGAGCGATCGACAAAGTGATCTTGCTTGCCAGGAAATGTGGTTTGTAGAGTTTAGCTTGCTCTGTTTGTTCCACGTAGTGCTGGGACTGTAGTAGATCAACTATAGCGGTTGCTTCTGGCAGATTTCCCTGTTGTAAATGCGAATTTAGTAGCGCGAGTTGGGTCTTCCAGGTCGGAACCGTCTGCGAGAGTTCTTCGAAATAGTAAAAGTTGGATCTTGTGGTTTCCCGGTTGGTTGCAAACTTGATGTACGACTCTGCGAGGTTCACAATCAGTTCGTCTTCGCTGGATAACAGTTCTTCGTTAGCACTTGTATAGTTTGACAGCATTGTAGAGGCGGTAGAGGAACGTCCCATGAGAAGCGCTACTTGAACCGCAAGCAACAGCAGTTCGGGCGTTCCCAAGGGCTCGTCGTTGTCGATCCCAACGACACAAATCTGTAGACTTTGTTCAAAATTGCCCACTAATGACTCTGCCAACGCCAACAGTAACAGTTCAAATGGTGAACCGTGGTCTTTTGAGATAATCTGGCTCAATTGACCGATATCCTTGGATTGTAAAAACTCCTGGTAGCCCTGGAATGCCTTATCAAGTTTGCTAGAACCCTCTGGCTCGAATCTGCCCAATGCCAAACTAGCACTATGCTTGTAGAAAGCTAACGTATCATCAGTGACCTTATTGGCCTTGGCGATCTCCTGTAACGTCTGCAAATAGTCCCCAGTGTAGTAGGATTGCTTGATAGTGAAGTAATTCATGGTAGCAGCTTGTAGTGTGTGAGTGTGGTGTCTAGTAGTGATAGGTATAAGGTTAGGTCTTGTTTTAATATGAAGCGAAGCTCTTGTATAGACACTTTAGGATAGTAGAGTCACTAGGTTGGCTGGTATTGTACTGATTAGTGCTGGTTGAAGGTAGCAACGATATGGGAGAGCAGTCAAGTTCGTCAGAGAAGTCTGATTTACTCAGCAAACCGTGGTTTCAAGATGCGTATAAATCAGCAGTTGAGTTTTACAGGAGGGATGAGCAATTGGATTCCAGGGATAGGTTAGAATTATCGAAGGCATATCAATCTATTGCCAGGGCACAGTTTCTGGGTGGTTGGCTTGGATTTTGCAGTGTGTTCGTACCACCGTTTGTATGCCGGTACTACAAGACTAACGCGATTAGAGGTGTTCGTGTGCCCAGGAACTTCGTGCTGGGGTTGGTGGCGATGTTTGTGAGTACACGTTGGGCTGGCAAGTATATGTATTCGCGGAAACTGGCTGGTTTGGATCCCGATGGGAGCCTGGCTAGTAGAAGTAGCTACGAGGAGCACGATGAGGGAGCAATTCGTGAGTCGAAGACGAGTCTGCAGAGACAGTACGAGATGATGAAACTGCTGGACGGTGGATTTCCTGCCAAATGGGCTGCTTATTTTTATATGACTTATCAGAACCCAGGTAGAAGGTTTCCCAACCCAGAGGTTAAATTGGAGCAGCTCAAGAGCGGCACCAGTGGGTCGCCAAGCTCTTTCATGAACCAGAGAGATCCGTTACAATTGTATTCGGGCCCAGCGTTTGATAAAAAGGACACCTGGCCTGGATCTAACAAAACGTCTAATGCAGAGGAAACGTCGCCTTCCAATTCTTGGGACGCTGTTCGTCAGTCGAGAAATGCTCCCGGTTCATCGTGGGATAGAGTACGGCAACATGGTGGCTCGTCGCCAGATAGTTTACGCTCGTCGCCGGATGATCGCGACGAGAAAGAAGACATCTTATCTCTGGACCACCCTACTCAGTCCGAGTTCGATGCTCTCCTAGAGAGGGAGCGAAAGGGAGAAGATGATGAACTTTAAGCCCTCAAGCTTCGATCCGCTCATTATGACTTTATGTTCTGAATTATGGCCATTAACGCATACGTAGGATTTATATGACTGTTGAGAAAATCTGGAATACATATCTTTTGCTTGTGTATCAGGATAAGATATTATCCGCTCTCTTTTCATCTGCCAACCTCTTCAATTGCTCTATAACGGTATCGACGTTTACAGTGGCATTCTTACCTTGTTGCTCAACGATATCTCTGTTTCTGATATTTACAGAGTTTTCGTTCATTTCTTGCTCACCAACAATGAAAATGAAGTTGTATCTCAACATTTGACCATTTCTGACTTTCTTTTGTAAAGTGTTACCAGATAAATCGACATCGGCATAGAAACCAGTGTTATGTAGTTTATCGCAAACTTGTTGAGCGTACTCTTGATATTTCACGCCAACTGGGACCAGTAAAACTTGACGTGGGGACAACCAGAATGGCCATTTGCCAGCATAATGTTCAGTCAAGATAGCAGTCATTCTTTCGACAGACCCAAGGATAGCACGATGAATCATAACTGGTCTCTCGTAGTTTTCATTGGCTGACTCATTATCCTTGTTATCCTTGGCTTTGTATTCCAGCTCGAATCTGTTTGGCAATTGGAAATCCAATTGCATGGTGGCACACTGATGCCATCTTCTCAAAGCGTCAGAAATCATAATATCAATTTTTGGACCATAGAAAGCACCATCACCAGGATTTAATTCCCAGTTACCACCCCATTTCCTCAAAGCAGATTCCAATTTAGATTCGGCTTTGTTCCAGGTTTCTATTTCTCCGACATAGTTCTCAGGTCTCGTTGACAATTCCATCTTAAACTCGAAGCCAAAGACGCCGTAGATATATTTCAAGAAATCGAAGAGTTTCTCGAATTCATCCTCAATTTGATCCGGAGTACAGAAGATGTGAGCGTCATCCTGTTGAAACCTTCTAACACGAGTCAAGCCGGAGAGAGCACCTGAGAATTCATTTCTGTGAAGAACACCAAAATCAGCAACTCTCCATGGCAGCTCTCTGTACGAGCGTTCTCTAGCTTTGAACAACAAACAGTGACCAGGGCAGTTCATGGGTTTTAGACCAAATGCTTCCTTTTCAATGTCAATGGTAAACATATTTTCTTTGTAGTTACCCCAGTGGCCGGAAGTTTCCCACAATTTAGAGTTGTACATGTTTGGTGTAATAACTTCTTCGTAACCTCTCTTGTGGTATTCCGTCTTTAGCAAATCAACTAACTTGTTGTAAATTCTGGTACCGTGTGGAAGCCAGAAACACGAACCTGGAGAGAGTTCATGGAAGAAAAATAGCTCCTGTTCTCTACCAATCTTTCTGTGATCTCTCATGGAGGCTTCGGCTAAGAATTTCAGGTGAGCATCCATTAGTTTCTTGTCTGGGAAGGCAATACCGTAAACTCTCTGCAGAGACTCGTTGTTTGAGTCACCTAGGAAGTAACATGAAGAATTCTTCAACAACTTAAAAGCCTTGATACGTCCAGTATTTGGAATATGAGGACCTACACAAAGGTCAATCAAAGTACCACAACGGTAAACAGTGGTAGCACCACCGTCTGGAACCTTTGTATTGACCAAATAGGTCTTGTATTTGGAATAATGGAACATCTTAAGCAGATCCTCCTTAGACATGACCAATCTTTCGAATTTTTGCTTCTGCTTGATAACATCCTTAGCCACACCCTCCAAATTTGGGAAATCGCTTTGCGAAACCGTTCTCTCCTCACCTTCTACTGGTTTCAAGCTATCTCTGATGGCAAATTCATAGAAAAACCCATCATCAGTTGGCGGACCCAAACAGATATGAGCTCCCAAATTACATTCACAAGCTTCACCCAAAACGTGAGCAGAAGAATGCCAGAAAACTTTCTTACCTTCTTCCGAATCAAAATCCAGCAACTGCAAACGGATCTCCTGACCTTCTTCTCCCTCAAAAGGTCTATCCAAATCCCATAATTGGTTGTCCACTTTGGCAATACACAACTTATCAGGCAAAGACTTGGCAATTTCCCTAGCGATATCCATCGGTGTAGTCTCCCAAGCGGTAGCTTCCTTGATAGAACCGTCCTTTAGAACAATCTTCAAAGGAACACGAGGCATAGAGGCAACTTTCTCATTATATTGTTTCTGTAATTTCTCAAAAAGCTCAATTCTTTCATCAACGAATTCCGGAAGTGGATCCAAATACAATGATTGTTGTTTCGATTTCTTATTTGGCTTGACACCTTTTTGATCATTTTTCTTATCGTTTAACGACAAGTTATTAACCTGTTGAGCAGCTTCCTGCGCACACATTGTTTAATACTCAGTTTGACACAATCAATGAACCATAACAGAGCCCACAAGAGACCTTCAATACCCTATAAGGACTGATTAAAACTTGTTTTATAGATGGTCTCGGTAAAAATTTTCAGATTTAGTCAAAATCTCGAACTTTTTCGTACAAAGTGCGGCGGGTTTCGAGTTACTCATTCGTACGAAACGAGAGCGGCCTATATCACTAGATACGAATTGAGTAACCCGAATTTAAATCGCTTCTTACGAATGAGTTACCCGAAATCGAGACCGTGCATAACGATCACAAATTTCGAGTAACTCGGTTTTCCGTATAGAATGATAAGTGATGAAGAAGCTTCCGCTATAATAATTCTATAAGCTCATCTTATAAGATATAAAAGTGTTAAAGTTGGTAGGAATTGTGTTAAAAGAAGGCTTTTAAGCGTCTATTTAAGTCTCCAGGTGTGGTTTGCTGTGTCTTTATATACTGTGATTTTTCAAGCGAAATTGTAGGCCAAGAGGTAGTATAGAATCTGGGATAGTGTGAATAATGTCATCTTTACTTTCAGAAGTGGAAACTATGGACACGTTACCGTTTGTTAAAAGCTCTACACCGTCACTGGAAGCTTCGGTAGAACCGAAGCTTCCGGCACCGTCAATTGAAGAAGTTGATACGAATCCAGAGGGACTAAGAGCACTTCGAGGACAAGGACGTTATTTTGGGATTGCTGGGGATGAAGATGGGACCAATGAGAGTGAACCGAAATGTAATAATTGTTCTCAGAGAGGTCATTTTAAGAGAGATTGTCCGCATGTGATATGTACGTATTGTGGATCTATGGATGATCACTATTCGCAACATTGTTCCAAAGCGATTAAATGCTCCAATTGCAACGAGGGCGGTCACTATCGGTCTCAATGTCCGCAGAAATGGAAAAGAGTGTTTTGCACCTTGTGCAATAGTAAGAAACATTCTCGGGATAGATGTCCAAGCATTTGGAGGGTTTACCTTCTCAAGGACGACGCTGGGGATAAAGCACTGCCGATGCATAGACTGTACTGTTACAATTGTGGACGAAAGGGTCATTTTGGGGACGATTGTATGGAACGCAGATCATCAAGAGTACCAAATGAAGATGGCAGCGCATTCTCGGGCGATAATCTTTCTGGAGAATTGAAAAGAGAGTATTTTAAGAATGTAGCGAAGCAAAGAAGGGAAGAATATTCTGCTAAAAAGTATGATGATTTTGATTACGATGCCTATGAGTTCGATGATGCATTTTACGATGAGCCTCGTTCTAAGAAACGTAAACAATCCAATTTCCATCCTCCACCGTATAGGAAAAAGGACAAAATTGTCCAGCCCGTGCAGCGAGGAACCACATTGCTTCCAACAGCCCCAGCAGCAGATAGATCTCATCCACTCGATTTCCCACGTTCAAACAGAAATGCTGCTCGCCTTACCCAGAATATGATGAACTCTAGATACGGGAAGCCGTCATCAAATCGGACGATGAACCGAGGAGACTACAAGAACTACAATTCGTATAAACCGTTCCGAAGCGGTACTTTGAGGAGGTAGCCCCGTCTGCCTCAACCAAAACTCCATTCGAAGCAGAACCACCGGGTTACGCAACATCTTTACAAAATTACGATCGCCGATCAGTCTTTCGCGGTCACTACACATTCAAGCGATATCCTGAGTCAGGATTCCTGACAGTATTCAGTGCTTGAGGACTGCCACTGCAATATCCCTGCATTGTTTTTCAGTGATGCCGGCAGGCTTAGTACCGGTACCACAGGTCTTCGTGAAATAACAACTACTTAAAGAATGTCAACTAGACCATAGACCATGAGTTTGAGAGATGGCAAGCACCAGTTGAAGCTGCCATCAGGATCTATGACTCGTCCATTGTAGTTGATAGTCTAAGAGATCATTTTATACATGTAGCGCGGCGCTAGCATTCAAAGTCAAAGGGCTTAGATGAACTTAAGTAGTTCAATCTTAACTTGTACAATATATATCTTGAAGTGTCAAACGCTTACTTTAAACCGCCATTGTCTCCTAAATGTGCTGCTGTACCGTATCGGATATCATTCTCTATATTATAGCTTTCTTTGTGCCTCCAGTAGCCGTGATGCTACGAGCAGGACTTTGTTCATCGGACTTCCTGTT
Source organism: Torulaspora globosa (assembly GCA_013694445.1). Lineage (NCBI taxonomy): Eukaryota > Fungi > Ascomycota > Saccharomycetes > Saccharomycetales > Saccharomycetaceae > Torulaspora > Torulaspora globosa. Next base: position 1,070,054 of record CP059270.1, read on the forward strand.
GAATCTCCTGTTGACGCTATTGGGCTTTCTACCGGGGATGGTTCACGCTTTCTACTATATTGCTATCACAAGTCCATTAAGGAGGGATACGGAATATGCCTATTTCTACCAACAAGGTTGGATTGATCATGAGAGACAAACTCCCAGAAATGGACCTCGTCAGGAGCCTATTGCGAATGCAAGCCACTCAGAACAAACTCCTCTATTAGAAGGCGCACCAGTTACTCACGTTCCCCATACTGGAGGCAAGATGGAGCCCTCCGCTCCACCGCCATATGCTGAATTGCCTTGAGTTTCTCTTATCATGGTACCAATTGCTTGAATATGATATAATTGATGTCTACTTATTTTACTCGTTTCTACAGTTGACTGCTAAATTCTATGATACCCTTTGTATTACAGTTCTGTAGACAAACAAGTCGACTGTTCCCACACTTTAGGTCTTATTCCCACTTGGTTCGTTTGGTAATGCTTGGTCCACTCATATCAAAGGAACGTTTCCTGTCTCCCCTGGAGGGCTCATAACTTACAAGACAAATTCGATCTACGAATCTATCCTTGCGCTTCAATTTGAGTGAATCTCGAAGAGTTATCTGGCCAATTTTGGATTCTGGAACAAAAGTGCCCTCAAGGGCAAGGATTTGTCCAGGGATGCAACTCACTAGCAAATTATAGGCTATCTCAAAGCCGTTGCCTTTCTTGTCCAGTTTGTTGACGATCAGTACAGCGTCACTGATCAGACCAATGTTAAATGGGGCCACTTTGATGGCCTGGCCGGTAGTTTGATCACGAACGTTAGCCTCCGATAATTGGTGTCGGTTTATTAAAAGCACCCCATTTGTATCTAGCGCCATGCAGAGTGATTCCGTAAGCATGAACAGTTTTTTTAGACAGGTGAAAGTACTCAACATCCTTTGCATGAGAGCTTCTTCACCGCTCATTGAAGATTGATCGCTCAATCTCATGCAATATTGAAGGAAATCTACCCTCTTAACCGCCGAATCTAGCTGTCTAGGCCGAAATACAGTTAATGTCGAATATCTGTCGATGCATACTATGTCCATATCTTTGTAATTGTCGGTAAGAAAAGAGGTTCTGGTCTCCCCATCTTCTTCCCTGTCTTGATGTTCACCACCGTTTGAATCAGTGTTCGATCGTATCACTTGAAAATCCGCCATAAATGTGTTTCTTCCAAGATCACGTACGAATGAGCCCAGCTCCCAATTCATAGCATGCGGTAAATCCACAGGTGATCGCAAAACATTTCTATTGAAGCCATGTCTTGTCAAACGTCTAGGCGCACTGCTTGCTGATGTTTCAGCGCTATCTGGACGATCAAAATCGTTATCATAATGATTTGATTCATGACGGAAAAGCTTAAAAATATCATCCTTCACATGCGCTTGCTTTTGTATCCAAACTGTTATGGTCCGTTGAATCGATATGCCATCATATCTAGCAAGGTCCTCCCAAAATATAGTTGCCAGATTGCTGAGATCATGAATAGGGTCCTCTAAAATCCAGTTTACTAACGAGTCGTACCCATTCTCATGCGCAACCATATTCCATGATTTAATCTCCTCAGGTTTAGTCTCTTGGATAATTTTCTTCTTTGTAATGAATGCAATAAAGAAGTCGACGTATGCCATAGGAAGCATTATCTTTCTGATCATCAGTGCAGATCGTGGTGATGCTGTGAAAAAGCTAAAACGGTCCAAGGGATTGATACGGAATGTTGTCACACCTTGATCCAGCTCAACAAAGATAGAAGGCTTGAATATAGTAACGTCCTTGTAACAATGACCAAAGAGGAATATGGCAGGCGAAACCCTTAAGTGGTTGGGCTCCATGGGAAGCAGATAGTAGCATATATGCTTCAATCTTGATCTACCAGTGTACTTCATATTCACATAAAACGTAGCTTCTTCTAAAGAACGTGAATCCCTCCCGCCTGATAAATATGGATACGTTGAGCCAGAGTAAAATAACTCAGCCGGCTGAGATATAACAAACGAATTTTCTGCCTGAATATAATCGTGAGGTAGGTTCAACACATATACGTAGATCTTCCCCGAACACAAACAGCAGTAAAGCAAACCTTCCTTGTATTGAAGTCCTGCAACCATCGAATCGCATCTTAAATCCACATTATCCTCTGGGGAACATCTTAGTACAAAACATGGGTCCAAAGCGAGACCTTGTTGAGATTTGAACTGGAAATCCTGTATTATTTCAATGAAACCACTAGATTTGGCCAAAATCATGTAATCTGAAGAATCCACTAACCCATCGTTAATGCAACTTGGTACCACAGCTCTATTCCTGGGCTTCAAATAGCAGAAAGCTTGCACATATACATCAATATCCGCCCTATTATGTTCTTTAAAATGTGAAATCACAGACAGGCCTCCATCGGCATACTGGACCAGCCGGTAGCCTGATGGCTTCCCCTTCGCATTGCAGGGAGTTGACACAGCCAAAGTGATCGTTCCAACCATCACTTTCACTCGTCTTAGCCCCATTAGTAGTACCGTTTGATCTTATTCAACAGGCTTGTTTAATGCGTCGCGCAAGACAGTAATGTGATCAAGCTTAGTGAGCCACTATAGATATCAAATATCTTGTCAAAGTGCCTCCAAGGATCATATCTCAGTCAGTTAGCACTATAACCGTTCCACTTCTCTAGCTTCTTTAATATCAGCCACCGTAGCTCTGCTGGTGCGGCAAGGAAGGCCAACGACTTGTCAAGGGAGTTAGCGTGATCATCGTAGTCGTTCTGGGATAAGCTGATTCGCTATTCTCTTCCATCAAGTTCAAATTTCAGTATGTGTGTTCCGCTGAACATAAACATGAGTTGAAGTCTCTGCTTCAGCTGGACATTCCCATATACTGCTGGCTAGTGAAGACAATAGAGGGCCTTTGGTCCTTCCCCAGTCGTGCTTTTCCATGCTGTAGCAGTTGTTGTCAGTAGTAGATCTGTTGTTGATCACTAATAGAAGACCGAGAAACAAGCTTAGTTGTAACAGTTCGTCCAGGCGCAATGTCAGAGGTATCCAGTATCGTGGTAGCAGCTTCTAGACTCTTGGAAGTTTAACTGTTATCTGGAGAGCTCGGCGGCTAATTTCGGCACTTTGATATTTACAAAATCTGCTGTTGGTGCACTTGAAGGAGGTTAATATGTTACTTGATCTTCAATATCTAAGCAATGAGTCCCAACAGATTCATTAGTTCCTCGGCAGGGTGCGATTTGACCAACAGCATGGTTGAAAGGTACAAAAAGGAGGTTGGAAGCAGCTTTAGCTTCTTAACCGTGAAGGCCATATCGTATGGACTATCAAGATTGAAATGGTCTAGTTCCAAGCGCAAATGGCCAAGAGCTGGGTTTATCAGCCTATGATTCACGGGGAGAATTCGCGAAGGCTTTAGCCAAGACAAGGATCGCCATCCAGCTTGACGAGCAAGGACGAACACTCACTAGTTCTACGTCCTGTTTATTACATTTTTGGCTGAGCGAACGTAGAGTGGTTTGCGAAGAAGTTATTCACTATGGCTAGCAAACCCAGTGTTGAAACCATGAGACGCTATATTACGAACTGCAATTATAGATTGCGGAGGTATTCTAGTCTGGGGATGCAGGTTTGGAACGAATCTGAAGTGCTAGTGGACCGGAAGTCCAAATTTCAGGCTAGGAGTTGTGCTATAAAAGACCAAGCTGATATTCCAAGTTTACTTCAGATCCTCTTGCAAGACAAGCGGATTGCAAGAGCCAGCCATCCGCATATGTACGCCTGGAGGACCGGTGAACTGAAATCGCGACCGGCAAAAGATATCAAAGTCCCCAAGACTGACAAGAGAGCCGGTACTGGGACAGCAAAAGTTTTCAATGTCCATCAGGGCTCATCGGACGGCGGCGAGTCTGGAGCTGGACAACGACTTCTTACGCTGTTAGAGCAAGCGAATGTCGTGAATGTTCTTGTTGTGGTTACTAGATGGTACGGCGGGACGCCGTTAGGACCAGCAAGATTCCGACATATATCGTCAACAGCAGTCGAGAGTCTGAAAAAAGGTGGATTTCTACCATGAATTATTGCATGTAATGCAGTATTGACGTGCTGCTTACAGTATCTGTTGATTTGCATGTCAAGGCCGGTCCAAGACAGAAGGACGTTTTAAAGAATATATGATTAACTTATAGATTTGATACAGGTGAAGAAGACCTTGGTTAGCTCATATATATTTGTAAGGGTTCAAAATTCCATTAGGATCATAATGTTGCTTCAAATCTTTCATTAATTTAATTTCTTCTTTGTTCTTGGAGTAGCCAATGTAGTTCTTCTTCTGGAAGCCAAGACCATGTTCTGCACTGATTGAACCATGTTTCGATGACACAAATTCATAAACGAATGGTTCTAGAGCCTTTTCTACCTCTTTGCTATATTCACGTACTGCAACGTTGAGATGCAAATTACCGTCACCAACATGCCCGTAACCGACCGCTTTAATAACAGGCTTTGGTGCGTCGCCAACGAGTCCAGCCTCTTCCAACTTCACATTAGCCGCTTCCACCAAAGAGTACAAATCTTTTAAAGGCAAGGAAACATCGTACTTGTACACGCCACCTTCAGCTTGAGAAGACTCTGGGATCATTTCTCTCCATTGCCACAAGTTCTTCAATTCCGTTTCATCCTGTGCAACAACACCGTCAACGACTAGCTCTTCTTCCATCGCGCTCTCCAAGAAGGACTCGAGTTTAGCGTCATCGTGCTCTTTATTAGCACCAGAAGTCTCAATCAAAACATAAAATGGATAGTCGTCGTCGAATGGGTATGGGGAATCTGGCAAATGTTTCTTGGTCAATGCTTGGGAATGGCAGTCCATGAATTCGAAAGCTGACAGGATTTCAGACAGGTCTTTCTTAGCCTTGACAAAGACTTTTTGCACCGATTCGTAGCTGTCCACAGCTAGAAAGCTCACATTAAAAGCCTTAGGTCTTGTTGGTGTCATGATAGAGACACCTGTTATAATACCAATTGTGCCCTCAGATCCGATAAACAATTGTTTCAAGTCATAACCAGTATTATCCTTTCTCAAAGCATCCATGCTGTTCAGAATTTCACCATTTGGTAATACCACTTCGAGTCCAAGAACGCTACCATGAAGAGAGCCATAGCGCAACAACCTCAGCCCGCCAGCATTGGTAGCTACCACACCACCAACGTGACAGGAACCTTTGGCACCGAGATCAAGCGGGAAGATGTAACCATGTTCAGCCAAGAAATTGTCAGCATTCTCCAAAATCAAACCAGCGTCACATTTCAAGATACCGCTCACTGGATCAAAGCTTCTGATTTGATTCAAATTTGACACAGACAATATAATCTCATCAAATACTGGCACAGAACCACCAACAAGACCAGTATTACCACCTTGTGGAACCAACGCAAGTCTTTGCTCGTTACAATACTTGACAATCTTAGAGATTTTCTCCACAGATTTGGGTTTCAACACAATTCTAGATTGACCCATATACTTTCTCATCCAATCCTCATTGTAAAACGCTAGATCTTCAGTCTCTGATGCCTCTAACACTTCGCTCTCGGATAGAACAGATTTAAAGAAAGCCACATCTTCATCTGCAAGCTTTTTAAAACTCGTATCCCGTTTCACATACGGATAAACTTCACTAGTCAATCTTGGTTGAATCTTGCTGGAGTACAAACGTCCATTCCGGATAATATGACCAGTAAAACCCGTTCTTGCGACAAAATTCCCACACGACAACTGTCTCAACGTTGCTACTTTTACCAATTGCCTTGCAAACCGTGATCCAATCATTTCAACAACTTTCAACGTATTCAATACCATTACTTATCAATCATCAATTGTAGTTATAGTTTAACTATAAAAGTGAAAAATTTGACACCTCCAACAAGACAACAACACAAGATCAAGATTCCTCTACGATCCATCTGGTCTACTCTACAGACTACCGATGCCCAGATACGCAGTCAAGACCAATTGACCTCAGCTCTTAATGGCTACTAACAGTTGTTAATCGTCTAGTTCAAGTCGTCTTGGTAGCGCCATTCCAAATGAGTAAATCCGTCTATAGCGATACGAGTTTTCGAGTTACTCATTTATATTCGTATACGATGACACTCAAATAAACCTATCCAGCACTCAGTACGAAAACAAGTATAATCACTTGATACGTGACTGCAATCACTTTCTCCACATCATGAATCTTATCAGCGGTTAAATACGTATCTACGTATAAAGTGATTGTACTCAACCTGACGAAGCAGGTTACTCGTTTACATACGTATAAGAGGACACTGAATAAACCTATCCAGCACTGAGTACGAATACGACGAATACTGTAAAATGGGCCTCGAATACAATCACCTTATACGTGAACACATATTTAACCGCTGATAAGATTCATTATGTGGTCGTTAGCAAGATCATAGAAGCTACGATAAAGAGTTTTATCCAGTAGCGATAGTAGCATAATCGCTCTCTGAGTAAGGATTGTAGTTCTGAGAATATGCACTGAAACCGATCGAACCCACATAAGCTACAGTAAAACGGGAGTGATGAAGTTCCGCGTGTAGCGATGTATTCGCCTCTGTATTCATCACTCACTACGTCGTATTCGCACAGCGTATTCGTATTCGGACCCAGTACTGCTCTTAGAGAGTCCCTTTGTCACTTTGTACGTAGAAAGTCTCACTATAACTAGGCCTAGCTAGTATAAAGTGATTGTACTCAATACGAATAACGAGTAACTCGTTATTCGTATAAGACGATACTCGAATCCTTAGTTAAACCCTTGGAAGTGTTAAGCATTGCCCTGTAGGTTACTGCATTCTGTTAAAGCAGTGTTACGATCTCAATGTCTACTGCTGCTGTTCACGACGCTGCTTGTATCTTTTGCAAGATCATCAAGGGAGAGATCCCTTCTTTCAAATTGATTGAAACCAAACACGCGTATTCGTTTCTCGACATTCAACCGATCGCTGAAGGTCATACTTTGATTATCCCCAAGTACCACGGTGGTAAATTACACAGCGTACCAGACGAATTTCTAGCTGATGTGTTACCCATTGCCAAGAAACTTGCTCGCGCCCTGGAAGTCGATAAAGAGGGTCTAGACGATCCAATTGGGTATAATTTGCTACAAAACAACGGTAAGATCGCACACCAGGTGGTCGATCACGTTCATTTCCATTTCATCCCGAAAAAGAGCGCCAAGACCGGGTTGATCGTCGGTTGGCCCGCTCAAGAGACCGATTTCGATAAATTGGGACAGTTACATAAGAAATTGGTCGATAAACTGGAACAGTAGAGAGAAGCTCTCTTCATAGTTTATATAGGCATTGGATGCGTATTTCCCACACTAAATCTAGCTCTCTTGTTGTTGGCGTTACAAGACGTGGAGAGAAGTGATGGCGGCTTTGTTGGCGGCTGCCGGTTTATATACTAAATGTGTGTCACTTTGCACGACACTTTGCTATAAGCTTATAGATATATAGTAGAGCAGCGATATGAGCAGTGGTATGAGCAGTGCAGTGATCAGAAGGTTGAGAGCGGTGAATATGGCGGATTCGCAGGGTGAAGAGGCTTCAAAGTGTCCGGTAAACCATGAGGCCAGGGAAGTTTGGTTGAAACAGGGTGATGTTGGCAGGGAAACGTGTCCCGTGGATCACGGTGCAGGATCTGTGGAGTTGCCAGAGGAACGAGAGGTGTCGTCGATCCCCAGGACCGGTACGGGAGCTCATTGGGTGTATCCTTCGGAGAAACAGTTTTTCGAAGCCATGTTGCGGAAGAAATGGGATCCCAACTCGAGCGATATGAAGACCGTGGTTCCCCTGCACAATTCGGTGAACGAGCGTGTGTGGAGCTGCATAGGGTTGTGGGAGAAGGGCCAGGGCGGTGACGCGTGTGGCGGTATACAGTTAACAAGCTTCAAGGGGAACGCCAAGAAGCTGACACCGCGCGCGTGGTTCAGAAGCGCGGTTCTGGGCTACTCGAAGCCCTTCGATAGACACGATTGGACCGTCGACAGATGCGGTAAGGCGGTCGACTACGTGATAGACTTCTATCACGAGGACAGCGAGGCACGCGGACCCAACGTGTACCTGGACGTGAGACCCAAGCTGAACTCGCTCGAGGGCGTCCGTTTGCGCGTATGCAAGGCGCTCGGCCTTTGAATCGGCGAAACAACTACTTGTAAATATTGGGCATCGGATTACGTATATACATGAATAAGGCGTACAAATGTGTCTAAATTCTGCCAGCAGCATTGAAATGTTGTCCCATTTGTTGCATGTGCTCGCCAACCTTGACGTTGGTCTCAAAATACTTGGCAACACATCTGTCGAGACAGTTGGACTCGTTCTTATTTAACTCACCTTCGCTGTATCCGGCAGTGATGCACTTCTTATGGCAATTGTCTACCAATTTGTTAAACATATCGGTCACAAGGTCTAGTTCTGCCTCGGCAGCTTGAATTTTTTGTTGCGAAGAAAGTTGTGGTTGAGCATTGCCTCCGAAACCAAGGAATGACATGATCAGTCGTATTTGAGCGTTCCAATTCGTTACATTACATCTACCAAGCTAACTATATACTATCGTCAAATCACTTACAAAGAGAGCTTGATTTTAGAAAACTTTTCAAACTCCGTTACCCGGTCCACTTCGCTTAAATCGGTGTTACCCGCACTCGACGGCCAGCTCAGCCAGTGAGAAGCAGTGGCCGTTGACCTGTCGTGAAGGCATGCAGGGTTCACGATGGCGTTGTAGCGGTTCTGTGAGTGCCGCTGAGTCTCCATGGTTTAGGTTTTTTGAGTACCCACTGTATCATGTGCCATTTCGTCGTCGTCCTCGTATTCGTCCTCGTCTTCGTCGTCATCGTCATCATCTTCATCGTCATCTTCATCGCCATCTTCTGTATTTGGCCGATTTGAATCTTGATCGTCGTCTTCTTCATCTTCTTCGTCGTCTTCTTCGTCGTCCTCTTCCTCATCGTCCTGTCCGTCGTCCACATCATTTTCGTCTGCTTTGCATAGCTCCGATATGCGACGTCGTAGAATCTCGACAATATCATTCCATTCTCTCATTCCTCCCATACCTATGTCACCACATATCAGAACTTTTTCCACTGGTTTTAGGACCGTTATGAAGGGAGCATCCTCCTGTAGAATTTTCAAATGCGTTTTGGTCATCGGGTTGATATACATGAACGTGTTCATCGCAGGTGCCACCAGCACGGGCGTCGACGGCGTCCAGTCTCTCAGGATTGAAGTCAGTAGGTTATCGCACATACCGTTTGCTATCTTCGCTAGAGAGTTGGCGGATAGTGGAGCAATCAGGAATATGTCTGCCCATCTTCTTAACTCGTGATGCAAAACAGGGTCACCCAGTTTTCTAAAACCGGACCATTCGTCTTCTTCTCGCCATATTTTGACATCGGTTGATATTTTCAATCCTTTGAGGAAATGCTCCGCAGGTTTCGTGACAATAAGCTGGATGGAGACCTTTTCTCTTGTGTATATTTTGAACAATTTGTCAATTATTAGGGGAACTTTTATGGTAGCTACTGAACCAGTAGCACCTAGTAATATGTGAAATTTTTTATCATCTTGCTTTTGGAAAAACTCCATGAAGGGAACCTGAGGGCCCGTCAACGGTTTTATGACTTCCTTTCGAGGTATCTGTGGTGGTGGAGCATCGACTACGTTTTGAAGACTACTAGAGTTATTGGTCTTAACTCGAGGTTCGAAGTAGATGAAATCTCCTGGCATATGCACAATCGAGTTCTTCTCCTCTGACGGTGATTCAGCTTTCGCTACCAATTGATCCGTGCTTGCATTTGGAGAGTTTGACAGAGAGGTTCTACCCGGTTTGGCGCTGATGGAATATCTGTGATGCGGAATCTTTGCTCCATTTGACACGGTAAACGACACTGCAGTATTAGACGAAGCACTGCTGGATTTTTGAGGCGAACTGTCCACTGGGGTATCCGTCAGAACCTTCAACTTCTGACTGCTTCTGCCATTATCGCTTAAGCTCTTGTACTTATCAAAAGATGAGTACCGAGGAATAGACCTACTTGAATCCGATGAAAGTTCCAACTTGGCCGGTCTTGAAATCTCATTCAAATCCTCATTAGACACATGACTGACCTGATTCTTATAATAAACAGGCCTGTTATCTTGTTCTCTTCGCACTGTGGATTTGGCATTGCGCCAATTATTTAGTATTGAAACTGGTTTCTTGATTTCTTCCACACCAACGTTTATAGTACCCGTCCCAGAACGTGTGGATGTCTCTACACGCTTCTCTTCACTCATTAAATCTCAAACTTCTTTCACCTTGTAAACATACACAATTATTAGTCAGAGCGGACTTCTAGCGTTGCCTTATTCAACTGACAAAAGTGGCACAAAACTTCACACAGCACAAAACACCAACAAGTACACCTCTGCCACTGGTAAAGGGGATCAAGAAGCCTACTGATAGACCAGAAATGGTCTTCCTTTGTACAAAACATCCCATCTTACCAGTCAAGCTTTGTCAAATGGCACTGGTGATGATGTATGGGTGCAACCTGATCGTTTCAAACGAAACCATTTCAAAAGTAAATTTATGTTTAGTTCAACAAAGACAGATTTCAAGCAAAGTAACATAAAAGCTGCTTTATGTAGCGATAGTCATATAAAGTATTTAGCATGATTGCCATAGATTGAATAATCCACGTAGTCAATAGAACCTCTTGGTGAAGTAAAAGTTTTTCCAATTGAAAGGTTCTGGCTCGAGTCGTGTATATGCTGTGAGGGAACCTTCTTTGGGATTGCAAAGTTGAAAAATGATGAAAATGAAGCTCCTAGTCTTTTCATGACTCCACTGCCAGCGGAACTGGTCTCTGGTTTCGGTTCCGTTGTAATCTTTGTACTCACTGTCGAAGCGGTTCTTGAGATCGATGTTGTAGTAACGTCTGTCACTTGTATTTGGAACAAGCCAGGCTCCGCCTGGCTTGCCGGAAATTCACGAGGTAGCGACGTGAATTGGAAATTTGACAGCTCTATGTGTGCCTCCAATGAGTTAACTGGCGCGGACTTTGATCTCGATGTCCCAGCGACACCTTGATCAAATAGCACCGGCACGAACCGCGGCTCGCTCAATCCGGGAATCGGCTCTGGCGCTTCAAGAACCAGCGATTCCGTAGACGCCTGCTCGCGATAATGTATCTTGGGGGTCAATATAGGTCGAGATGTCTCCTCTCTTGTTTCTTCAAGATTTTTCACCACTTTGCGGCTTCTGTTCTTCCATCTTCTTATTGAATAATGTCCCTCTATGGGAGATCCAGCACTTTTCCTCTTGGCCCTATAGTCCCTAAAAGCTTGTTTAAGCGTTCGTCTTCCAGTAGTTGGTCTATCGCCTTTGTTTCTTCTCAGATGCTGTTTCCGTTTGCCTGACTTGCTGACATTGTCTACACAATTATCAGCTAATTTTTGATGGTCTGACATGCTGAATCTGGATCTTTTAAGTGAAGATCTTGAATTATTCTTGTTATTTTAACCTTTGTGCCATTTATTTTAACACTGACGCTGTCCCCTGTCGCCTGGCGCGCACAGTAATGCTGTGAAGAAATAAGATAGTATAGTTAAATAAAAGACAAGATTAAAGCAGAGAAGTTGATGGTCCGACGGTTGCTTTTAGAGAGGAATGCGTTGGATGCATTAGATCTTTATTGTAGAAAAGCCAATGCTCGCACTTTAAAGCGATTAGCATTGTTTCTTGGAGCAGCACAAGGAACAAATAAGACTATAATGAGAGAAAATATACAGTTTCAAGCAAGATGTTTGGAAGAGCTGCGAAAACGGAAACAGGAAAATAATGTAATTTCTGTACTTGCAATTGATGCAGGTATTGCTAATTTTGCGTTTGCTCGATTCTCATGGGCAAGCGATCAGAGACTGCCATTGTTGTTAGATTGGAATAAGATTCAGCTGAAAGAAAAATTCCTGCCAGAAAATCGTTATAGTATGACATTGAGTCCCAGGGATACTTCCGATGTGGTCTACAACTTGACTGAGTACTTAACCAGCGAATTGCCCGTACCGGATATGTTCACAATTGAAAGACAAAGAGCGAGATCTATGTCATCAAAGAGTATTTTAGAGCCTATATTGAAGGTTAACATTTTGGAACAGGTTCTCTTTTCAAATCTCGAAAATAAGATGAGATTCAACCATGGATCATCAAAACTAAACTATATGGTGGAATCATCGGATCCTCACAGAATGACCTCTTATTGGTGCAGTCTCACGCCAACAAAGAAGGCTTTGTCTAAAAATTTCCCAGAAGATTCTGAAGAATCTAAGCTCAAAATAACGTCTAATAGACTATCCAAATCGATCAAAATAAACCTTGTGAAAAGATTACTAGAAGGTGCCCTGGGACTGACCGATGAAAAAGTGATTGATCTAACGCCAGAATGGAGCCAAAGATTGAAATCACATATACCACGCAATCCCAAGTTCAAACTCTGGGATTGTGCCGGCTTGGGACCCAAAGCTGGCGCGAGAAAAGACGATGACTTAGCAGACGCATTCTTACATGGATTGGCATGGATTGAATGGCTCAGAGCATACGAAGAAGTTCGCGAAATAGTGCTAAAAGAGAAAGGTAAGTACGACCAAGACGTGCTAGCTGATTTCAACGATTATTGCAAGAACAAGAAGTTAGCCCTGGAGAAATTCCAACAAGGTACCACCAGCAGACTCACAGAACTAGAGCCGTCCGATGAAGATGACTACGAATAGCCTGTATATAGAACCGCCATAGACAGTCGTTGTTTTGGCTTTACGTTACCCGAAGCCTTGCAAGAACAGTGTAGATCAATTAGCTAGTGAAATATTCTAAGACAGTTGATTTTAGTCGTGAAATTGGCTATTGCAAGGTTTAGAAGATCATTTAGAGCATCATGAATATCAGGCTGGAACTATCGAGATTTTTGAAGCTATGTTTTGTGCTTTCGTCAGCTTTTATGTTTTGGAAGGGACTATCAATCGTTACAAACTCGCATTCACCTATAGTAGTGGTACTATCGGGTTCCATGGAGCCAGCATTTCAAAGAGGTGATGTACTTTTCCTGTGGAATAGAAATGAGATGAGTAAAATCGGTGATATTGTCATTTATGAAGTCGAAGGGAAGTCTATTCCGATCGTTCACAGGGTCCTGAGGGAGCACCATAGCGAGACTAAGAATAAGCAGTTGTTATTGACCAAGGGCGACAACAATGCTGGCAACGACATCCCGTTGTATGCTAACAGGAAGTTGTATCTACAGAAGGACAAAGATATTGTCGGGACTGTGAAAGGATATGTTCCACAGCTGGGGTACATAACCATTTGGATCTCTGAAAATAAATATGCCAAGTTTGCAATGATGGGTCTTTTGGGATTAAGTGCTCTGCTGGGTAATGATTGATGTTTTTCTTTGCTTCTGATCAGTAGTCCAATTCCATTCGTGGGCTAAGAGGTCTCTTACGACTTGTTTGCGGCGGTACAGTCACACGCAGGTCGACCTCTGAAGATGCATTTTTAAACTCATCAAAAAGTGCTCTTTTGACTTCATCCTGGTCACCTAGCTCTTTATACTCCACAGTATTTTTCAAATCTTCGCGGGCTACTTCCCAAGAATCGGGTTTAACATTAGCAGCTCTATAGAATCTCTTCAACATCAGCCTAAAGTAATTCTTTTTCTGCTCCCATATCCTATGTTGCACTTCAAGCTGTTCTTTCTGCTTTTCCTTTCGAAGATTTATCAAGAGCTTTACGATTGAATCGATATCGTCTACATCCATTGCTTGGAAATGGGGCTCTTTGCTCAATAATTCCTTGATCAGTGATATGTTAATGTCGTCTTCGTCATACCATTCAAAACCCTTTTCAATAAGCAAATTTTGTGCTATAGAGCGATTAGCACTCATAGTGATTGATTTCTCTTCGACAACGTCCATAAACAAATCCAAAGCGGACGAACCGCCCGTTCCCAGCATGCGGAGAAACTTTGGATTGTTCTTCAAAACGGGATACACATCTTTCCACTTGGAATCTGCTTTTATGCGAAGCTCTGGAGATCGCAGTAGTTCTTTGAAACGATCACGAGCTAATCGATCCTTCGTGTAGTTTTTGGACTGCAGTTGACGCAGATCTTCTTTCACCGAATCTTCAGTTTCATGCACCAACAACAGATACACGTTCAGCACATCCTCATGGGTTAATACTTTGAAATGCTTATTAGCGACAAACCGTTTGTTCTTTTCAAACAGGTAGTTATCAAGTAGATGTTGCCAGCTGACGACCGGCAGTTGGGAGCCATTCGCAAGAACGTCAGCGGAGGTCATGATTCCTCTCAAATATTCTTCTAGCTCCTTTAATGCCTGTTTTTTAGTCTGAGAAAGCTCTTCTTCCCGTTCTCGCGCTAGACTGTCGACATACTCCAGAAACGTCGCCTTCTTCACGCTTTCCTTTACAACCGAATGTTTATAAATCGTCTCATTCGCAATCAGCCTCTTAGCGGTCAGCCACCTTGTATAATATCGGATCTCCTTTTTGCTGCGTAGCATCTCCAAGAAGGCACTCTTGAACTTGCTCGTTTCTGTGCGCTCCTTCAACAACTGATGTTCGGATCTGTTCGACAGATACTTTTCAAAAATCTGCTGCTTCCACAGCGGGTCATCATCAACCATCCAGTACCTCGGATCCGACGCCCCCAGCTCAGATATGATCTTACCGAATGACCACGTCGAATCCACCTGATTTTCCTGCAACATTTCAATAAACTCTCTCTCGGCCTCCTCCTTCGTACGCTGCGGCGGATTCAAAATCTTCGACGTATTTGCATAACTCTCCCGCTTTTCTTCTCCCTCGATGCTCTTGGCAACTTCCGGTTCCTCTCGTTCTTCTTCTGTCTCGAAACTTGGTGCGTCCCAGCGCGATTCCTTGGTTTCCAAATTATAGTAATACAACTTACCGTCTGATGTCCTAGAAGTTTTCCAACCGTGCTTTAACAGCTTCAATTCATCCTCAGATAGCATTTCCTGCGGTTTTTCCCATCGCGACTCACCGCTTCTCGCATTATAATAGTAAACTCTACCATTAGCATCCTTGGCCTCTCTCCAGTCACCAACAGCACTCATTGCATGATACACAGTGAAACACAACACGCTAGCGGACCTAAGACCTTCACTTCCATCCAGATTACTTATCGATGAGCTTATTACTATGGTATATTGGTATACATTTTTCAATTTACCCGGCTTCACCATAGTTAAGATCTGACCAGTTAAAAGGGGAACTTGAAGACTTCTAAAGGCCAAAGACAGCTATATAAGAAGCCAGATTTCCCGCTATTAGCTCAAGATGTCGCAATCTTTACGTCCTTACTTGACCGCTGTACGCTACTCACTGGAGGCGGCGCTCACTTTGACCAATTTTTCGTCGCAAGAGGTGGAAAGACATAACAGACCAGAAGTGGAAGTACCCAATACGAGCGCTGAGTTGCTGTTGCAACCAATGCATATATCGCGTAATGAGAATGAACAGGTACTGATAGAGCCAAGTGTGAATTCTGTACGTGTGAGTATTAAAGTTAAACAGGCAGATGAAATCGAGCATATTTTAGTCCACAAGTTTACGCGGTTCCTCGAGCAACGCGCAGAGTCGTTCTACGTGCTGAGACGTGTTCCGATCCCAGGTTACAGTATCTCTTTCCTCATCACTAACAAGCACACGGAGTCGATGAAGACGGGGAAACTGGTCGATTTCATCATTGAGTTTATGGAAGAGGTCGATAAAGAGATAAGCGAAATTAAGCTGTTCCTCAATGCCAGAGCCAGATTCGTAGCAGAAGCATACCTGGGAGAATTCGTCTATTAACTGGGTATAAATCAATGAGTATCATTATATACGAATACCGAGTAACCCGAAATTTTGTAATCGTTATTGACGGCAACGGCGCTACCAAGTTAGATCAAAGAGGTTACCCGGATAAATGTGTGAGTGGATTAAGTGTCACTGTATACGGTCTAGAGCAACTCATCGCTCTTAAAGCTTATATAGTATGGTAAAATCTGGACTTCAGGTAAGCAACAAAGTACGTAAGAAAGGGCCTCAGGAAGATCGTTCAAGGTCCGTTGAAGTTAGCTACGAGTTGTGACGGGATGTCTATGGATTCTAAGGACACTCCGAAGGAGACAGGATGTGATGAGTCTAAAGTGGAAAATGGCGGCGATTCTGGCGTTGCCGATGGGCAGAAGGATGAGGAAGTCAAGGTAGGCTCTACAGGACCTCGTTCCAGCAATATCAAAGGTAATAATAATTTTGAGATGTTGAGTTTTAACGACAATTATGCGGCGATTTTGCAAAATTTGACTAACGACAATGCTCAGTCAGCAAATTTGAGCAGTATAAGTGCCAAGAACGCGCTCATGTCGATTCTATCCGATGCTAATGAAGCCAATGGTAGACAGAAGGAGGGGGAGCGGCTTACAGACGCAGAATCGGGTCACGGGAACAGGAATGGGCTTAACAGGGCGGGGATTGACAGGAGTAACCTCGATGCACTTTTACAGCATTACCAGGGGCTGCTCAGTAAGTCTGAGAACACCAGCAATCAAACTGGGGCTCAAACTCCATTGAACAGCGTTCCAGATACTGCGAGAAGCAATCAGACTCCGGAGAACCAGGTAAATTCGGCTTATCCTGTAGCGGGTGAAAAGCCTTGTGATCATTGCAGAAGAAGACAGATCAAGTGTGTGGTAGCGTCAAACCAGCCGGGTTGCATGAAATGTGAAGCAAAGGGTATCAAATGTACTTTCTCGGAACTACCGAACAACGCCAATAGATTCAACATCACTAGCTCAGAGACCGCCAGAGTGAAGCATTCTCGGTCCGATGAATATACCAATGGTAACAATATACCGAAAAAGGCCCGGTTTAACAACGGTGAGAATGTCCTACAGCAGTATTCTGAATTGTTGCAGCAATATAATGATCCTTCCGCAAATCCAAACCAGTACGTCAACATAGGAAATGCGTCATCTCCACAAATACCGAGCGTTCCTAACTTGATGAATTCGCTTCAAACAAATGCAAGAGATATGCAATTACCAAGGCCATCTCCTCCACCCCAAAACCAGTTTCCAAGGTCGTCTTTTTATGTGGGACCAACGTCAGTTTACGATATGAACCTGGCAAACCATGTCAAACTGGATCATATCGATCAAATACAGTTGTCACCTACGGTTGCTCTTCGAAAAGTTGCGCCAAATGCGCAGTTCATCCTTAGAGATAATTTTAACCAGAAGTTGTACATCAAGCAAGAGCAAGAAATAGATCTGGTTGAAAGAATGATATACCCACATGGCAAAATATTGGTCGACATCTTTTTCAAATTTGTACATCCTTATTTTCCCATTTTGCATGAGAAAGTCTTCTTGGAAAAGTACTCCAGGTCTTATAGAGAACTTTCTGCCCCTCTGCTAGCGTCAATTTATTCACTCGCGCTCCAGAGATGGGATTTTCACCCAAAGCTGATAGGTTTTCCGAAACCTGATGTTACTGAACAACTCAACGAGATAGCTTATAGAACTTTCTTCGATATGATTGAAAGACCCAAACTGAGTATGGTTCAGACAGGGCTGCTTATTTTGCGGTGCCGCAGCGAATGTGCCAACAACTGGGTGATAAACTGTGCTGTTGTAGCTTTAGCAGAAGAGCTTGGGCTCAACGTCGATTGCCAGGACTGGAGGCTGCCCAAGTGGGAAAGAGGTTTGCGAAGAAGATTGGCATGGGCAGTTTGGACGCAAGATAAATGGACCGCTTTGATTGAGTCGCGCCATTCCCACTTGATTTTGGGAAGGAATTGGCTTGTCAAGATGCTCAAAGAGGAAGATTTTCCAGCAGAGTCTCCCTTCATTGGCAGCGCAGCACAAGAGGAAAACAATTACAACGCATCAAATCCTTTAGGTAATATTTCCCTCTATGATATGTCCCTTACCAACGAGGATTACAAAGATGGGACACTGATGTTCAAGCAGCTCGTCTCCTTAAGTGTTATCGTAGGTGACATAATGGAAACATTTTATACAGAGGGTGCCACTCACGTTCCGCCAAAAATAGAGCAGGTGCTGAAGTTGGCCAAACCTCTGCAACTAAAACTCAGAGAATGGTATCACTCTCTGCCGGCGCAGCTATCAATGAATAACTTTATTCCAAGAAAATTGAATGCCAATGCGACTCTTACATTGGCATATTTTGCTGCGGAAATAACACTCCACAGAACAATCATTTCGACTTTGACGCAGGATACGCCGAAGGAGTTAGTTCAGGTTTGTCGAACGGCAGCAAAGACGAGACTTGTTGCAGCGATTGAGTTCGTGCGCGATTTGAAAAATGAACACATCAACGCCTTTTGGTATTCATCTTCTACAGGGAATCTCATGCTCATTGCTACATTCGCATCTTTATTATACGTCACTTCGAGAACAAAAGATGAGGCTATAATATTCAGGGATTGCCTGCGTAATTATATTTGGGTTTTAAGGATAGGCTCAAAATCGTTTGATAAATCAGCGAATGCACTCAAGGGTATTCACATTCTCTTGGCGCAGATTCCGGGTTTATTAACTGATGAGCATCCTAAGGAATTTGTACCGCCCACGTCACAACCCACAACTTTGCCAGGGCAGCACTGGAAGATGGCGACAGAACAGTCTCCTCCTGATTTCAGCCAGCTAAAGAATTTACCCCATGATCTACTCCAAAGCCTCTCGAGCACGCAAGGAAGCTCTCCTAATGTGCCTAACATCCAGCCCGTTCGCCAGTCCTCCTCTCCGGCTTGCTATAATGCTTCCAAATCTGAGGTCAACCCAAACTCTTTCAAGAATAATGATAATGGCGAAACCGAACGGAACATGAGTGAACTCAAAAATAACTCGACGGCTCTTTCACAGCTGAGCCCGCAGGCTCTTCCTCTGAAGAAATTGAGCTCTAGCGGAGCAGTGAATAATCATAGTCCAAGCCGGGCCGAAAATCAAAGGAATTCTCACAGCCAAGATAGGAGTATACAAAGAGTCAACTCAGCAACAAATCACAATGAAAGTAACCCGATAACCCCCCAAAGCGTAGGAAACGCTGTTAAGGAATCATCGCCTGTTAGCAGGAACCCCAGCAATGGCAATGCGGTAAATACAGGTGAGGCTGCAAACAAACCTTCCACAATGTCACCAAGCTCGATACAGGACAAACAGCGGCATACTGATACATTGGATACACAGCGATCTTATGAACATCCAAAGACCTTCTCGAATAATGACAATGTGGCAAGCCCTGAAGGAACGACCAGTGGCACACAAGATAAACCTGCTTGAAAAATTACCGTTACTGCCTGTTGTTTTTACTCAATATATAATACAATACAAGATCACTCTGTTAATAAATTCATTCAGCTTGTTGAACTGCGACAGGATCTCTTGGTTACAAAAATTTCGGAACCTCAGTATCTTTCGCTGCATCCGTCAGTTCTCCAGGATTCTCTACCAGTGTATGAGCATCAGTCGACGGTGTATAATTCAGAAATTCAGCTTCCTTTCTAGCGAGTTCATTAAGTATCTTTTTATCTAGCACCACTTCTTCCCTCTCATGAAATGACGATTCTGGAAGACGCGATTGCTGCGTCGTTCCTTTCGCATCAACTTCATTCATTAAGCTTTTCAGCACTTCCTCAAGTGACTCTTCTTCAATCTGTTTCGAAGAACCGTTCAAACTGTTTATTATCATCTCTTCCGAGTACGGTCTAGCGGCAGAATATTTCCGCACTTTCGCTGCCTCATCTTCCAAATTGATTCCTTTGACATTAGAAATTCGAGCAAATAGCTTGTTCACCAATTTGAGCTCTTCGTCCGGATCGAAATCTCGATCTCCCTGCTTTGCCCTTTCGATCAGTTTCTCTAAAATCCCAATTTTCAATTCATAACGTCTATCAAGCTCTGCATTAACATTCTGTTGATTAGAAACGTGGCTTAACATTGAAGCAAATACAATAACAGCTAAAGCAGGTTTCAACATGCTCTTATCGAATCCTGATTTCTTCGAACTCTTTTTGCCCGCAGCATACGAGTATCGTCTAGACGTTGTAACCCATAAAGATACCGACTTTCTAAACATCCTACCAACAATCAACAGCCACCCAAAGGTCTCAAATCAAACTCTGAAACCAATCATATAGCTCTAGTTGGGCCATCTCATCAACCTTCAAGACCTGCTTGCTTGTGCGCCATCACTATATACGGCTGAAATTTTTCAAATAAGCAGCTCATCGCATAAAATAGGCCTAAGATCAGCCAGATTTCAAGAAGATTTAGTCGTCAATTGAGGCAGCTAGACCGAATTACGAGACGGTAAGCTATGGATCGTGATAGACAGTTAAAATTGAACCATGGTGCCGAAAAAAAGTACGAAAAAAGCTCAAATATCAATGATGGAGAGCTTGATAATCTGTCGAACATCATATCAACTTTAGTGGATGAGGGAGATTGTAGAGATTTCCGGCCTTTGATAGTATTTTCTCAGAAGGGATTTCTATCGCAAGTTGTTCAGGTTTGGTCGTATTACGCTCAGGTCAATAATCATTTCAAATTCTCCAAGACGACGACTTTGTTAGAGACTGTGTTGAGACAGTTAAACAGTGATTCAAATGTGCAGGAGCACGGAAGTTCACTGATTCTTCTCATTCTTACGGGTCATATCAAAGTTTTGTACCGCGGTGTGAATACAATGCGTCCCTCGATTGCGAATCCGATTCTCCGTTTGATGAAACAGATGATATCTTTCAACAACGGGCAGCATGTCGAAGCATTTGTGGCTAACTTCGATCTGAGTTTACCTGGTTTAGCCAGAATTCTTACAGTGAAAAAAGTGGACGCTGCTATTGTAAGGGATGATTCGACTAGATCGCCGAAATCTACGATTAGAGACACATTTCTGGAGTTCTGGCTCGAACTCATCAGGAAATCTTCACCACTTGTCAGAAAGCAAGTCATATCAACGAATACCAAGATCATGGGCGCTTGGTTTAAAATGATGGATAAGATAGAGACACCGGAAATGATACGGAATACTCTTGATGTGTTCACGAATTTAATTTTGAGAGAACCTTCCTATAAGCGAATGACAAAATCTCAGATTCTGAATGAATTAGCTGTATCGAAGATTCATACATTTTATTATTCCGCGGACCGCAGTCTAGTACAGAAAGTTAATGAGTTCTTCCTGGCTTACGGCAGTGATCCAGAATCCAGCGTTGCATTTCCTGATGACGCAGTTTGGTTTAAGAACTCCCCGATTAGTGGTACTCATAGAGGAGCAGAGATATCCATACATCAAAGAGACTTCAAAATATACAACAAGCTACTATTCAACGTGCTCAAGATTTTCAAACCTTGGGAGGATGATACACAATTGAACACTGCTATAAGGATTCTCGACAATGTGCCAGAGCTAGTAGCCCCATATGCTGCCTTCTTGGCATCACTCGGTGCTCACGATCCAAAAATGACATCGTACTGGTTTGGATGTACGGCACTTTTGGGAAGAATAATGCATCTAAGGATACCGACTCTAGTCGAGCAAGTTGAAACCGATACGCCTCCACATACACCGTTCGTCATGGAGAGTATTATGCCTTCATCTCTATCCAAGTCTGCACTAACGAAATCGTTACAACATGAAAAGTTCATCATTAGACAACTCGCATGTCAACTGTTGATTTTTGCATTCCAGAAGCTCCAAACAGTCCTGGATCTTTATGATAGGAAAGGATGGACTTCTGCCAAGGCTTCAGTGAGGAAAGCTTTTTATCTCAGCTTGCCCGATTTATCCGTACTATCATCAACCATGAATCAATCCTACGAAGCACACAAAGAGAATAAGATACTTCAGCTCTCGATTTCAACCATCCTAAGGCATTATAGCACGATCTTTCCAAATTTTTTCAGCATAAGGCTACCTTCATCTAACATATTCTTCGATATAATGGAAAGCAACGATATTTCTGGCATGGATCTTGCCATACTCGAGAATTTTCTAACTTTCCAAGAACTGAATGGTCTGCAGACGAAATGGTGGAATAAATCCAATCGAGAGTTCTCGCTTTTCACATCTTTATTGAAGGCGGCAAGAGGTTCATCAAACTCTTTAGCTGAAAGATTATGTCAATTGTTAGATGACATGTTTCGTGGAACTGTCGCTTTCAACTCCAAGCTCTTATGCTCTCCACACAGAGCTCTGATTCACAGCGTACAATCAATGCCAAGCATATCAGAAGATGAAATGTCAAATATCTGGCGTATTCTCGATGAATCAATTCAACATGTTATGAGAGTGCCCTACAAATATGTCGATATATCAGCAAATTATGATCGACTCTCACCGTTTATCTTGGCACTTTTGGAGCAATGCAAGTACGCTAATACTGACAAGAGTTTTGACATCAGCCAGAAGTGGGTTAGTTTCTATCTAAGAACAATGATAATATGCGGGGAATCAGAAGAAGGTGTATTGAATGCCGCCGGCTGCTATCTATCTGATACTTGCCAGAATTATATCAGGAAATATCTGGAAGACTGCTCTGCGAGAGAGGAAACTGCAGATGAAAAGCAGTTCCGGGATAATATCATACACACATCATTCTGTGATCTTGTCGTACTTCAGAGGTACGCAGATTTAAAGAAAATAACTAGATGTCCTGTATCAAGATTGGATGCCGTTGGCCTTATTTTCCGGATAAGAGAACTAGCAAAAGATTTGGCGGTGGAATACGACACTTACTTCAAGTCTATTTCAAGAGCTTTGATATGCATGCTTGCAGACTATGCAGATGCTGATCGATCATTTACATTTTTGAGCTCAAGCGTTCTGATATCACTTTTACGACTTACAACTCAATCATCGAATTCTGAATCCACGAAGCTGAAGAACAGATATATCACTCGTTTGATGCTCCAAACCTGTCAAGAAATTCAATTAAACCACTTGGAACTAAAGTCTACAATTTATGAGTGGCTGCAAAGCAACGATGAGATGCTTCAAGAAACATATTCAGATGAAGAAAGTCTGCTATTTATGTCGGCGCTTTTCAGTTTCCTTGGATATGATGGTTGTGATAAGATTCTTCTGCACAAGAAGCAACTGAGTTTCATTTCGACTCAACTTCTATCGAGAGTGGTACTGGAGAGCAATGAATCTTGTATCCATTTCATGACAATTATGCTACTTGTGAGAGAAGCTTCACCAGACTCTCTTCGGATTGCTTCACAGTTTATTGGTCAAAATCGTGTTAAAGACCTAAGAACTGAAGAGTTACTTCAAACAATTTTGACTGACGATTTATACTCAAGCATTACAGAAGCATTTATCAGCTCCAACTACTTCTCGGGAGAACAACTATCATCACACTTACAAAATATAAGAGGTGAGCAAAATGCTCTATTGGTTGCGCTTGCTCTGCATCAGTCTAAGCAAGAACAGATTCAAGAATATGTCAGAAAGGTTCTGACATCCACCCATTCCTTAATCGGTGGTGATAACCCTTCGGTTTCTCGTTTAGCCTTGGAATTAGTCTGTCAATGTCCAGAATCATTCTCAACAGATGAGAGGAAGCAGCTAATTGAATATTTGATCAATGAACACAAAGACAAGTACAATGCAGCTGTCGTGAAGTGCGTTGTTAGCATGGGTGATTTCGAAGAGAAGGCTGTCCTTAAATGGCTCAATAAGCTGGTACTTTACATCACCAAATGCTTTTCGGCTACCGCAGTGGTTGATTCCCAGCTGCTCAGTGCCCTAGACGAATTGAAGGGTTTGAAAGATACTGTCTGGCAGAGTGTTAACAAGAATATACTGAATTCACATCAGGAGGTCATCTTATCCGGAAGCTTGGTCAATCAAGAAAAGGTATTGGAGTATGTCTTACGGGTCCTCCTGGCTGTCGGCTCTGCGTCTACATGGAACGAAAGATTGATGCAATGTTTAGTCAACAATGAATCAAAAGACTTAACTAATAAGGAAAAGGACAATTACGTCCCATTTCTAACAGCCTCCATCCTGTACGTTCTGTATCTCGGAGACTTGGAGCGCAACAGTAATGCTGCCATCCAGGAGGCTCTTTTGAGCTGTTACGAGGGTACAATATCAGCGAAAGACAGATTAATATTGAAAACATTGGAACTCATCGAGGCGCAAACTTCCCTGTCATGGACAAATCTCATTTATGATTGGGAACTGATCGATGGCACCAAGGAAGAGCTAAACCACGGTTATGTTGAGCTGATAACTAAACGAAAAGAAGGCCTGATAATCACTTTGGACAGACAAACTATCGCAAAGTCAGCTACAAACTACAAATTTGATAGACCAAAAGTACCGTCTTTTGAAAAGCCTAAAAGCCACATCTCCTGGGAGATCCTGCTGTCCTTTTATCAGTCAATCGAGAAAGACAAGCCTATACCTTTTCGTGACACATATGATCCTTTATTCCTGCTTCTTCTCAGTGTTCAAAATGATGAACTTGTTAAAAGCTCAAGATCCGAGGCCGGTGGTTTGGATTATAAATTTGATGTTAAAGCTTTCCTGACTTCCAACATTCTCCAAGTTGTAATATGTTCATTAGGTGACGAAACTGAAATTCAATCGATTGCACTGGCTTTAATAGAAGGAATGCTCTCTACTTTGCAAAAAGATGACTATCTCAAAGACTTGCATATATTCAAAATCCTGTTGAGCAAAATAGTTTACACTTTTATGAAATCGAGAATGGCAGGAAAGGAGAATATAAACTCCATTGCACCTTGTATCTGGTTTGCGATCTCTCAACTATTGACAGAGCTCATCCAACCAACTTCTCAACTTCACGAAAAGGCAGTCCGGTGGGTTCTCAGTAAACCACTAGTTCGTCCAATAGATTTGCCGTTATGTCAGGAGCTATTTCGTCCTCCAGAGACCAGTAATACTGATCAAAATATTTACTACAAACAGCTGGGATGGGTACTGAACGTTTTGCAACAAGGCTTAAAGACGGAGCAGGATGTGGAATTAATTAAAAGAATTGGAGTCTTAGAATGGTTGTCGAACCTATTGAGCATGCCATACATCAATGGAAGAATGCGTTCAGCCATTAGCGCAATCTTTTATGCCTGTCAAAGATTGGGGAACAGCGGCTCTTCTCTGATCACAAGAGCGGCATCAATAGCGACATTCGAATTACAAAAGGTATCTTTAGAGCGGAAGATAAAAGCTGCAGAGCTGGAAGTCACGAAGAATCCAAAGAATTCGAGACATTTACAGAAACTGCTTTCATTGCAGCAACAAAGTTTAAACTGCTTAGAAGTTTTGACCGGCGACTCAATTCTAGCTGGTTCTAACAAGAGATTGTGCGAATGGACCGAGAATGATGCATATAATATCGAAAAGCGTTTTAAGGTTCCCAAGTGTTGAATATTTCTAATGTCTAATACGTTACATAAAACTGCATGCAATTTGACCTAAGATATACGACCAAGGTATGTACTGAGGTCAGCTTCATTGGTTGCCGTCTGAGAAGGATTTATTGCACTACCTAGCCACATCGCTTGATCTGAAATATCTCTCCATAACTCACAATCGGTTTGACTGAGCTTATTCATTTTATCCAGTAGCTTTTGCAAATCACCATTATCAACAACATTAGCTGGATTCAATTGATTTTTGTTTTCCTCTGCAATCATGGTCTCATTCTTAGTTAGGTTGGTAACAGACCCAGAAAGCGTAGCATTTATGATATCAGAAAGGGCTGCTGTATCGGTACTGGTATGAGAAACAAAATTGATATCCTTATAGTCGTGGGCATCAAATTGCGAATCAGGCTTTAAAGAATCATTGTGCTTTTCGATAAGGTCTTTAAAGATGCCATGAAAATCGAGGTTTGCGATCAAAGTAAGCAGCTGGGCACGCCTTAAACCTGCTGGATTATTGCCAAGGTTTCGCATTTTAGTAAATATCTCCAGAGCGTGATCCAAATGTTCGTAGGTATTCTCATGGATACCGAAAGTTGCATTGAACAGAACTAACGTGCAGGAGGAGGTGAATAAATATTCTCTATCCATATAGCCGAAAAGAGCAACCATATTCTGATCCATGAGAGCCCACAGAGAGCGTATGGTGTTTAACGAAGCTTGTAATGAACAGTTCAGAAGAGCTGATATTGCGGATGAATAATTTTGCAGATTGATGTAAGTCTGGCTTTCCTTGTATTTCTTCAACTGAATTGATGTAAAGTGGAACAGCAAGGGCCGAATAGCTAGATTCAAACCCTGAAAGTATTCCGTGAACATGTTAGTGCACAACCGGGAAATCTTCAATTTTTTTTGTCTAAAGTCGACTTGAAGAAAACTCGAGAGATTATTTCTCCATTCCAGCAATTGCTTAACGATATGTTTCAAAGTCGGTAGTATGTTGGAGCTGGGCTGCCGTTGATAGAGCTTGTTCAGTATCTGGGCGTTAATCTGAACAATCTTAACACAATTCGTGATGTATTCAGCCTCGGGGAAAATATAATGCTCACTGCCGGGCGGCGGATTGGACATATCGAAATCATCCGGTAATTCAGTAGAGATAGTTTCATCCATGAAACTCAGTGGAAGACCGGCTTTACAACTGAGCATTCTTTCGAACATATAAACGGTCCACCAGAGGCGCCGACGGTGCTCGAGTTCATATCGCGTGAGCGACTCTCGCTGGGCGTCGACGTGCATTCCTACTATCAACGACGCTTTCAGAGCCTGTCCAAAATAAAAGTATGAAGCAACCGTACAATCTGCAACTTGCAGGTAAAATGCGTATAGCAGCATCACTTCAACTCCGCCTTCCTTTGTAATATTCTCTACTTTTCCACTAGAGAAGAGACAGCTGAAGATCTCGGATGCATCATCAAAAAATCCAGAACCAGGTAGTTTTGCACTGCCCTTCAGTACCGCTTTGTTACCATTTACATTATTGTGGGTTCCCAAATACATCTCTCCAATGGCGAAGATAAGTAAGACTTTACAAAACCAAATTGTTTGCAAAGTGTGGTCATCATAAAGTGGCTTACCTTCGTATGCTATTTTCAATCCATTTTTGACAATACCTTCGTTGAAGAAATAGAAACATCCATCATTGTAGGTGATAAATGTATCAACCAAAAACATCGCATAAGAATATGAGGGAAGCGTAAAATTTACCGATAAATCCTCATTATCCTCATTCTTAGCGAGTACAATCCTGTACGCATTTCCCTCTTCTTGTAGAACCTGATCAACGGGCTCATATGTTTCTCCTAAAGAGTTTTGACCTTGTTTGCTTGGTAATGGCATTCTGCTAGCCGACTTACGACCGACGGCGTCCTTCGGCAGGTATTTGGATACCAGAGACTGGATTTCAAGTCCGAAAAGCGTCATGGAAGAAGGACCGACGAAGTATCTCTGGCCCGTACGCGACTCGACCAGCCTGCCTCCTCGTGCGAAGGACGGTACTATATCTTCATCTTCTTCACTATTCCCGCCCACCGATTGCATCAAATCTTTTTGACCTTCCTTTACAATGGTATTTTCATTAAATCGGATATCCGATGCGTCCGTCTGCAGGTCTAGAGGTGTCAACACCCTGCGAATAGGCACACCAGCACTATCTTGCTCGCCATAAACGCCCTTACTGGCAGAAACTTCTCCACCAGACTCCAAAGATGCCACCAATGCCTGCAATCTGACGTTCTCCCGCTTCATATTGGCCAAACTTTCCTGTAAATCTTGCAGATACTTCATAGACACTATAAGTTTCTTGTTAGGCTCCAAATACTCGCATGCAATGTTCACTGCTGCACATTTAGCACATGGCTTGCCGCCTGGACACTTGACATGACGTCTTCGACATCGAACACACGCCAAAGCCGACCTTCTCCTTCTTTTGCCTCGAGACCCTTTAGTCTCCACATCGTCGTCCTCAAACTCACCATATCCACAGTATTCCGCTGCAAACTCACCATCGGACCCATCATTCCTCTGTAAACTTCCATCCGTCGCACCAGTTTCGTCACCACGCTCGCCATTGATTCTCTTCAAAGTACCGGCCATAGTAGCACCACAAACCACCCAAACCACCTACCAAAGAGCCTGAACAGTGGCTCATCTTGTCTCATCCATCTCTTCAGCTACTTATAAACTGATAATGTTCTTATAAACCTCGGCGATCAAATCCCGATTCCTTCGAGAAATCAGAATCGTGTGAGGTGATAATCGTACAAGGTGATACACTATGGTTACCTGGAGAATCGTGCAAAGTGACATATTTGCGATGTTACCCGGAGAGCCGTTCGAAATGACATCAATTTTGTTGTTACCCGGCTATTCGTGCAAGGTGATAATCTGAATCTTTTGTTACCCGGTCGAAGCGGTGGAATAATGCAATTCTATTGGTCCGGCTCAGAAAACCCTGTAGAGACCCGATTTTCTTACGATTCTCACTGCTTGAGGGAACTTGGTATTGAACATTAGTTAATGAATAGATTGATGGATAGATAGGATCAATTGGTTGTTGGTAACTGTGTGAACGCTGTAACGCAATGTCTTTGGCTAATCCTGCATCTAGTAAGTTGAACTGGGCAAAGGTTATCTCCACTTTGAAGTTATCTGGTAAGACAGCGGCGCAATTATCTGCATTCAAGAAGAGAAATGATGAAGCTAGAAGGCAATTGTTTGAATTGAAATCCCAGGAGACGTCTGTTGATTTTGAATATTACC
Organism: Torulaspora globosa; assembly: GCA_013694445.1. Taxonomy (NCBI): domain Eukaryota; kingdom Fungi; phylum Ascomycota; class Saccharomycetes; order Saccharomycetales; family Saccharomycetaceae; genus Torulaspora; species Torulaspora globosa. Next base: position 1,098,937 of record CP059270.1, read on the forward strand.
GTTCTGTGTTAAAGAATAGTGCTGTAGTGGACAGAATTGAACAATCTTTTAAAGCGTACAAACCAGCTTCTTTAGATGCTTCCAAGCAATTATCTACTATCGAGGCTTTCGAAGCACAAGCAATTTCCAATGCTAAAGAGACTGAAGAATTGGTCGCTAGCGAATTGAAATCTTTGCAGGAAACTTTGAAGAATATCGAATCTGCCAGACCATTTGACCAGCTTACCGTCGACGAATTGGCCAAGGCTAGACCAGAGATCGACGCTAAGGTCGAAGAAATGGTCAAGAAGGGTAAATGGGAAGTCCCAGGGTACAAGGAGAGGTTTGGCGATCTCACCGTCATGTAGACGGCTTGCGTCTAAACTCGTCGCATTGCATGGTCAGGGCAATGTCCAGCTCGAGTACGCTGCAGATTATACATTCCTAAAGAGAACGAATCGTTTATATAACTTACGAAATATGTGCTTATTTTGACTCAACAGCATAGTTCTGGTCTTTACACTTGTAGATAGAAGGTAAAGTGGTAATGAACAAAGAGCTATCTGATAAGTTCCTGAGATGCATCGGACATGAAAGAGAGCAGGATGTTGAAGTTACTAGCCGGATCTTGAAGACTTTACCGTTGCCAAAGCTGGTTGATGCCGGTTATGCCATCTCGAATTTAACCATGGAGAATCTGAGGACAGGACTAGGTGGTAAACTGTGTTTGGAATTGGGACCTGATCGTGCTATTAGTGATGAAATAAGCAGAGGCGATATTAAGTCTGGAGACATTGTTCTAATTAGACCCAAACTGTCTTCGACAGCGGGGTCTAAGAAGAGTAGAAATGATGGAAAGGAGACTCAAGAATTTGAATGTAACGGTGTGGTATTCAAGATCTCAGACACCCAATTAGTTATTTCCATCGAGGAAAGCCAGGAAGATGCTGCCTCTAGGCTTTCGACATTTACTCGTTTGTTCGTCTTAAAGACCACTAATACGATTACTTATCAAGTTATGGAGTCATCTATGCGAAAGCTTGCAGAGCTTGATGGTCTCACATCCAATAAGATCGTTCAATATATGCTCAATAGTAGGCCTTTTCTACCACAGCCGCCTGCGAGCAATGTAACATTCAAGAACTCATCATTAAACGACTCTCAACAAGAGGCAATCAGATTTGCTTTAACGAATGATATATGCATTATACATGGTCCACCGGGAACTGGGAAAACGTACACTTTGGTGGAACTGATACAGCAGCTGCGCGAGAAGAGCCAGCGTATATTGGTCTGTGGACCTTCTAATATGGCTGTGGATACTATACTGGAACGGCTAGCCAAGGTCATGCCTGGCAACGAACTTCTCAGAATTGGTCACCCAGCTCGACTTCTGGACAGTAATCTAGCGCATTCACTTGACCTGCTAAGCAGGAAAGGATCCGCTGGTGAGATAGTGAAGGATATCAGAAATGAAATTAACCAAAAGATTATCCTTACGAAGAAGATAAAATCATCAAGAGAGCGTAAACAAGGTTGGAATGACATCAAAGAGCTTCGCAAGGAACTAAAGCGAAGGGAACAGAAAGTGATAGTCGATCTTATTCTGCAGGCCAAAGTTATAGTAGCAACTTTACATGGGTCCAGTAACAGGGCATTGTGCTCGTTGTACAGTCATACTCCACATCTTTTTGACACGTTGATAATTGATGAAGTATCGCAAAGTTTAGAACCGCAGTGTTGGATTCCTCTAGTGTCCCATTATAAATCCGACATAAGTAAGCTTGTACTCGCTGGTGACAACAAGCAACTGCCTCCTACGATCAAGACTGAGGATGACGCATGCGTGCAGAAGACTCTTGGGACAACTCTTTTTGGTAGACTGGTTAATTATTATGGAAACGCTTTCAGGAAACTATTAAAAGTACAGTATCGTATGAACGAGAATATCATGGAATTTCCATCAAACGCTTTATATGATGGGGAACTTATCGCAGATTCCCTGGTGGCTAAAAAAGTACTGTCTGATCTGCCAGGTGTCGACGCCAACGATGATACCAATGTCCCATTTATATGGTATGATACACAAGGAGACGATTTCATGGAGAGTACTGACCAGGAGGAGGATATCGTGTCCTCTAAGTTCAACGAGAACGAAGGACTCTTGGTGAAAGCTCATATTGAGAAGTTAATTCAGAGCAATGTACCGCAAGAGGCCATCGGAGTCATTGCACCATATAGTGCGCAAGTGACACTTTTAAAACATTTGATTCATAATGTGTTCCCCAGGATCGAAATTTCAACGGTAGATGGCTTCCAGGGAAGAGAAAAGGAAGCAATTATACTTTCGCTAGTGCGCAGCAACAGCAAATCTGAGGTTGGGTTCTTGAAAGAGGAAAGAAGATTAAACGTGGCGATGACGAGACCAAAGAAACAGCTTTGTGTCATTGGCAATGTGGAAACTTTACAGAAATCTCGACAAAAGTTTCTAAAAGACTGGGCCGATTTTGGTGAAGAAAATGCTGATGTAAGATATCCAGATATCGGTGATTATCTGTGATATGAATCAATCTGCATGCACGTAATATCATTGATCTCCAATTACATAGAAATCAACATTTTCATCTGCTGTGACAAAAGATGCGTATTTAGGATTGAATGCAATTGTTCTTGGACAAGAATTTGGAGCTGCAGGAATGAATCCAACCGGTTTAAGTGTCTTGTTGCTTATTGAATCGGAATGGCTCCACACGGCTGTTCGTCCATCGTAGTCTGTGCCCAAAGTGAATCTTCCGTCAGGTGTAAAGCATGCTGATCCAGAATCCATGAACTCCCGCAGCGGGAACGGTTTCGTTCCCGTTAGCTCGAACAACTGCGATCCATCAAACGCATCTAATATTATTTGCCGACCAGCTGACGAGCCCAGCAATAGATATTTCCCATCATTTGAAAACTCAAGCTTATTCCATTGAGTAAACCCCGGCTTCACCTTTACCACTAAGAAAGGTCCGCTTTTCAACTGCTTCAAATTGTACAATCCCAACTCGTTATTCTCCGGATTCCCCAGGGCAAACACCAGACCGCTTGGATCATAAGCAATACAACTCGGAACCAAACTAGGAACTATTGCCTGCGATTTCGACACCCTCAAATCCCACAATCTCACCGATTCATCATACGATGCCGAAAGAAACGTATCATTTAGCGGTGAAACTTGAATATCGCTCACCAACGCCCCGTGTCCGGTGAAATATCTCAAATACTGATTAGTCTCCAGGTTCAAATGCCTTATATCAAAGCTTTTCATCGTAGATGAGTAAACACATTCCGATTGTGCATGCGTAAACTTGGCAGAATGACATCCATACTTCTTAGAAGCAATTGTACTCAAAAATCTGCAACTCACACCATCATACAAATGCATATTATCACTAGCTGACGATGTCAGCAAATACTGTCCATGATCATCGTAACTCAATGACGTTATAGGAGATATCTCGTTCTCTGGAACTCTAAAAGACTTCACTGCCTGAAATTTCAACAGGTTATCTCTACTTATATCCAACGCCATACCACAGAACCCCCAATACCACACTCAATCACTACCTTCTACACTACTAACTCTCATTATAGTGTACTTTTTTCAATCAAGCGACTATTATATACTCTTCTTACCACAACCTCGACACCTAAACCAGACGATTTCAACCAATTGGCTGCCCACTGATCATCGATAAGCACCAAATCATGAACATCAACAGCCTGGTTCACTTTGGTTTCGATCTGACGCTTATAGCGATGCTTCTCGCTGCACTGCGACACAATACGGGATACGTGTTTGCGTTCGAGCAGACCGGTATAGGTCGTCACGTATACAGGGTACTGACCTGGGGGGAGTGGTGTTACCACCGGTTTGTTAACTATGCTGTTGGTTCGCGGTACTTCCGGAAACAGCTTCGCAGTGACGGTTTCGCAAATAGAACCGCTAGAGAGATAGAAGAAATTGGAAGATCGAGTCGTAGGGCTCGTGCTGAGTAGCCAGCAACCGCTAGAGCCGCTGCCGAGCGCTGCTAAGCGCTTGATTTAGCTGAGATGTTAGGTGTAGTCACGTGACGTCCACCAGAGGTTAAGAGCTTGATGCCTAACTGTGTGATATCAATGACATCGCAAAGCATTGAGGTTGCCGGCTAGGATGTGCCCATCAGATTCTCCTTATCGCATCCAACAGCGACGCCCATCACCAAGATACCGAGGACATAGAAAGGGCTAGACGATAAGTGAATCGTGGTCTAGGTGAACAGGTCTTATAAAGACCTTAACCATAAGAGAAACCCAAGCTGACAGGCATATCCAGAGTGAGTAACTCGGTAATTCACATTACGAGTAATGAGTATTCGCCGTCAATAACGATCACGCATTTCAAGTAACTCATTTCCGTATATGATGATACTCGGTTATAGCCTGGAGGTGCTATACAAGAGGTTGACCATTAGCATGGTTAGATGGGAGAGTGTGAGTCCATCGATTCGTTGAGCTCGCCAGGATGTCTGATAGTCAGAGGTTTGTGAGTCTGGGAGATCTGCCGCTTTTCAGAGAGATTAAAGAGGTTTTGATGGTGGAGAAACAGCAGAACAAAAATGGTCGACCGGGAGATGGAAGAAAAGTCGGGGATAAGAGCAAATTTGGTTGTAATGAGTCGAGTGCTGGATGTCATTATATTCCACCGCTTTCTGCTTACAATGCGATTGAAGAGACGCCGTACTTTCCGAGTGGAACCCGGGACGAGAGGTTTGCGTTTGATGAGCTGACAATGAGAACTGATTTGGCACAGCAGAGATTGAACAGCGTGAGAACTGTTGGTTGGGACTGTATACGACCAATAGGTGTGAAGGAGACAATGAAGCAGTTGCAAAACAGATTGAAGAACCGAGAAAATTCAGCCAGGACTGCGGAGCCAGGCGATTTGCCAGCGGTTTCTGACATGCAGGAGAATGGTGATGAAGCGCATATCGATGCGTCTGTTGGGGAGCAGGTACTTCCGCAACAAGAAGAAGACGACGAGGATCTGTCGTACGACTATGACGCGGAGTTTGCTCGTGTTGAACAGGAAGCAGACGGCGAAGGGCGTTCTTTCTGGGCAAGCAATAGAGGTACCGGGAGAGATGTTACTATACAGCAGTTTGTCGAGACTTCTCATGTCGAAAGACAACCTTACGACTCACAGGATGAGTATGAGACCTCCCAGCTAAATCTTGATCCCGAGCAAGGCGAGAGCCGAGAATTTATGGAAGTTCCTTGGGTTGAAGTTTCTGACACTGTTGAAAGTGTTAGCTCACGACGAATTAGTAGTTTAAACAGCGTCTTAGCAAATCGACGCGATCTGGGGCGTGAGATACAATGAAGTAGATGTTAGCTTAGATGCTATCTAAATTCGCTACGTACTGGGAACAAAATTGGATTGGTTTGACAAAATTTGGCTTGAAAGCGGTAATTTGTCTACCTTATTACTTCGCAGATGAATCGCTGGTACGACCCACTTCCCACAACTGCATCTTGATCCCTTCCAATTGTATCCTCCAACTTTACTATTGCAGCCGGGACATAAGAATTTACCTTCCAACTCTTGTTTCCCCTGTAGTTCTTCTTTCATCCAGTTCAGTGGTTCAACAAAGTAGTGTGAACAGATATTCTGAGATTCTTCGATGCCAATGATTCTTCTGGAACCTGCTGCGCGTCTGATAAAATGACCTTCGAGTGATTCCTTACTTGGCGGTTCATGATTGATAAAAGAAGTTGATAGTGCCAATCGCTGTCGACATTTTTTGCATCTCACTACGTCCACATTCTCCAGGTTCTCCAAAGACATATCCTTCAAATCATCCACTTCATTCTTGAAAGTATCATCTCTAGCCAGTATTTCTGTTCCGGTTGGATCTGCCTTGACAGAGTTCGTCAACCTCCACTGTTTGTACTGTGGAAAGTCGTCATCCACAACATTCGATCCCATTGCTTCGTAAATCGCTAATTGTTCCATAAAGTTCTCATTGGGACATGCTGATGGCCTCTTTCTGCGTACTGCATGAACAGCTGTCTTCAACACTAAACCGTATCGATACATCAGATACGCAACAGTAAAAGCTGCAGATCTCGAAACGCCCGCCTGACAATGGATAAACACGGCACCAGTCTGCGGTTTACGCTTGAAATCAACCTTGGATGGATCATATTCTCTTTCATTGGGGAACAAACATTGGTCTAAAAACTTATTACTCTCGTTAACATACCGCAAAATATCCGTACAATCATCGTCGTCAATCCCAATATTCTTCACAGCATAGTTCTTCCTCACCAAGTACTCTGGTATAACAGGGAACTTAATCACAGATAAGATATGCGTAATTCCATACTCAGCATTCAACGGAACATGCTCAGAAATCGGCTGAATCCCACCAATATATATATTACCTAAAATTCTGCTCAAATCTGCACATCTTTCAGCACCCATAGTGGCTTAAAAGTACCTTCTTTTAACCAATTCGTCTTGCGATGAGCTGCGATGAGATGAGTTAAGTTCATAATTTTTCATTAGCTACTAAGGTGAAAAATTCATAGATGACTATAAAGCTAGTTTACTCAAGCATTGATATCTGGCGTTGCCAGTACGGTTCCCTGATCGAGTCGTACTTGTCCGCTAGAGCCTGGTAGGCCTTTACCGCTTTCTTTTTGGTGGAGTCTTTCTTGGCGTAGACTGTGGCTAAGAATTCAAGTGCGTATGAAGAGTCGATCTCTGGCCAGGAAGTCTGTGCGGTTTCTGGTGATTCTGTGACGTTATTCGTAAGCATTTGGGCAAATTGCACAATAGATGTATCGTAGGAGCCCGAGAGGAAATTCTCGTAGAGACCTTGCAGATATGCCCAGGATGATACGTTTTGTGGTACTTGTTGTATCTTTTCCTTGACATATTCTAGCTCCAATTGTATCTGTTTTTGGTCTGGATTCGAGTGTTTTAGTACAAACATTCGATGTGTCCAAGCGCTGTTGTTGTAAACGTCCTTCTGTATGAGTAGATCGGAATATGAGAGTTCGTGCGTGAAATCGTGGAAGAACAACACACACCATTTGCGGAACGACCAAACGTGGTAATTTTTCATATCGTCGCTGATCATCAGCTCTAGGACGGGTAGTTCTCTCTTGAAACTAGGTGACGGATGACGTTCCAAAAGCGCTTGCTTGTACGACCAAATTTGGTAATTCTTTGGGTTATTGAGCGTCGTCTCGTCCACCCAATCGAGTTCTCCGTTCAGCAAACGTGCCGCGTCCTCGTCTTGGTCTGCCATGTGCATCACTATGTCAAATCGATAGTTCCATATGGTATAAAATGCAGGTGCGAGTCCAATCGCCTTCGCGGTCAAATCCAGAGCTCTCTTGGAGTACTCCTGCTTCTGAATCAGCGCCCTAGCGATCCCCATCGTTTCCTTATACTCATCCGTGTACATTATCCGGCACAACTCATCGGGCAACTCCGTCGTTATTGGCAAGGGCTGTATATCTTCAAATCCCTCCATTTTTTCCCGGTCTTTCTCCTCAATTCGTCGACCGCCCAGTCAGCACCACTTTAAACACTCCAAACAGCCCACAAAGACTCCTCAACGTCCTCATTCCATCGATATCTGCTCTTTTATACCTTCTATTTAACCTCGACCACCTTAAAAGACCCTGGGACCAACGTTACCCGGTCGCAGGAGCAGAGTTACCCGGTCTTTATCGTACAGGGCGATATTGCATTTCCCGTGCAAAGTGACGAACTTTCGAGCCGTTACCCGGTCTTTGTCGTACCGAGCGACATAGGTGGACCGACAAGTTTTAATGGTGATTAAACAAAGGTGAATAAAGAAGGAGCAGAGGATTGAAGGATAGAAGGGTTTAAGAGTTTACGCTGTCTGGGCGGTTGTTTATTTGCTAGGAATTAGTTTTGTGTTAGCTAGCAGTGGTGTGATTGCGAAGACGAGTTTGTTTGAGGCTGACAGCACTCTGTTTTGAGCAATAATGATCGCACAGCTGAGAAAAGAAGTGTATCGAGAGATTGGTCCGGAGGAGAATGGGAGTGGGTATGGTGGTGAAGAAGTGGATATGTTGGAGTCTGATATGCTGAATGATTTTTTGTTTAGGTCCGCGGAAAGCAGGGAAAATGTTGACGGTAGTGAGAAAGAGTTGGGAAGTGGTCGTAACGAGGATGAGGATGCGATATTTGATGCTTTCATCAATACGGACTCTTTGGATGGCGGTGCGGGGGTCAATAACGGGCTTGTTTTGAATTCGAGATTTAATGGTGGTGGAGATGAGTTTCAGCAGCCTGCGTTTTCGATGACCTCCGCTCAGTTAGACGGTCGTCTGGTAGGTAATGATGGCATTGTTTCGGATCCTAATTCACGCTCGCCTACTCCCATCTCTGACTCTGCCGGATACCACAGACAGTGTCAGGAGACGGTGGAAAATTCGCTGATCTTTGGCAGGACGGAGCCTTTGCAGACTTCTCCCGTAGACCCGACAGAGTACGTGAGCCTGGATGAAACATGTTTGCCCTACAGATTGTCGGTTTATGGATTGCCCGAGGTTTCTCGTGTGGAGAATCAGATAAAATTGAGCTTAAAGATTGATCCATCGATGAGACCCTGTATGGTCCATCTTCCATCAGACTGTATCGCAAGACAGAAATTTTACCTTGAAAAAGATATCTCGCAGTATCCACAGGAATTTCAAGACCAGTTGATATATGTTGAAGCTTTCCTTTTGTGTGCAGCTTCTAATAACACTACTTTTGTTTGCGCAAGGTGCGTCAAGAGGGAACACAGAAGAGCATCGAGAAGGAAATCTGGGTTAAGCGATAATGTCCTTTGGTGTAATAACAATAACAGAAGAGCTATTATTTTCAATAACAAACAAGTTTTTGTCACCAAGGAGACCGATCGCGACGGATCTTCCACTGAATTTGATCTTACAGCGCGCATCGTTTGCTACTGTCGACACCATAAATCTCCTGAGGGATTCAAGATACTCTTTATTTTGAAGAATTCAAAGGGACAGGTTCTTGCGAAGAACGTCACTAGCTCCATTGTGATAATGGATAAGAAGCCTAGCCACGCTACAACTGAATCGCCAATAATTGCGCAGTGCAATAGTAACACGGATTCTGGGTTGGACACTGCGGGTGAGGTTTTCTCTAATGCCAACTCAAGTGATAGGCCAGCTACTACTTCTGCTAGCGATAATGGAAATCAAGAAATTCAGTTTAACTCAGGGAAATATTTTGCTATGACTGATATATCTCCTTTGAAGATGGAGGCGGATCTCAACATGCGGCTGGCGTTACCAAATGGATCAATGCTGTCCCCCACCTCTATGAGCGAAGAAGGATCAGAAGCTCAGGCTTCGGCAGTAGAAAACAGAAGACTTTCACATCCAATCGGTTCTGCTTCAACTTCAGCGGCTGCAGCTCGCACAGAGAGTTATCAACGGAAAAGGCAACGCAATGAGGCGGTTCCCGATAATAGTTTGATGTCGCGCAGAACATGGTCAAACTCATCCTTGTCAAAAAGCTTATCAAGCCCGCATGTTTCACAACCATCTTCACAAGTGCTGCGAACAATGCCCGATTTCATGTCCACTCCCCACTCTAGTCAGCCGTCGATTCAGCGAGTGATACCAGCACAGGGACCAATTAATGGAGGTATTGAGATCACTTTACTAGGAACGAAATTCAAGGATGGACTTCTTGTCAAGTTTGGTGAAAACATAGCTCTTTCCACCCAATGTTGGAGTGATACAACAATGGTCACATATCTGCCTCCCGCATCTTGTGCCGGTCAAGTTTTTGTCACTGTGATTGACCCTGATGACAGTAATTTAGTGGAGACACATCCAAGTAACAAGGCAGTTTTTACTTATGTGGACGATACTGACAGGCAATTGATTGAATTAGCACTTCAGATAGTCGGTTTGAAAATGAACGGTAAGTTAGAAGATGCTCGGAATATCGCCAAGAGAATTATTGGCAATGATGCCGGTTCCAATTCATTAAGCCCTTCCAATATCTCACCAGGTAACAATTCGTCTACCAGTCAATCATCTACCCATAAGAACATCGGTTATTCTGATGAATTACTACTTGTGAAGGTGGTTAAATCTTTGCATGTCAATTCTAATCTGTCCATGTGCGACAATTTAGGTCGTACCTTACTTCACTTGGCGTCTCTCAAGGGCTACAGCAGTTTATGTTCAACATTGATCAAAAACGGTGCTCGTGTCAACGATAAAGATCTGTACGGTTTTACTCCACTTCATTTTGCATGTGTTGGCGGTGATGTAAGGGTCATCCGTTTGCTGGCAGAATGTAAAGCGGATCCTTCCATTAAAGCCTGCAATTTCGTTACTGCAAGACAATTATTCGTTGCTAATCATAAATCAAAGATTGGTCTTAACCATTATTTCAAAGAGGTCACTGATCTTTTGGATGACCTTGAAGCGACGAATATCTTTAGCAGCAATAGCAGAAAGATGTCAGATTCCAGCTTCCATTCCAGCGTTTTTGAAAATGAGTCCCTATACTCCTTGGACAACAGTAATGTCGGTATAAAAACGGCGGCAATCAACAAAGATGATGACCGATCAGAGTACAACGAAAGTGATTTTGAAGAAGATGGAGATGAAAGTCTGCTTACTGGGGATGAAGTTGAAGAAGTGGCTGATCTCAATGTGGAAGACACCGAAACCAAGAAAATCATTAAGAAAGGGGGAAAGAATGGTATGGATAAATCGTTGCTAAACCGAATGCTTCATTACTTGAACGATGAGCTGCCTAAATACGAGGATTTATTTCCAGGATCTCATGGAACCGGTGAAGACAAGGTCAAACCGGGCGAGCTTCAAACAGAAGCAACATCCACTACCGAAGATTTTCAAACTTCATCAGAAGATGAAGAAGATGCTCTCCAGCAGGGTTTTAACGGTTTTTTCCAACAAAGACAAAATTTTCAAAACGATAAAATGTTACTATTCTTCTGGCTTCCACTCACAATCGTTCTTCTGACATGGTACGTCATTTACAGATTCGGTCAAGAAGACGACCTTGTTCATTATTTCACCAAGATGGTTTCAGAATATCTAAGAATGGTTTTGGCCAAGATTTTGCTAGGAAACGAAAGGATGAAGACAGCATTTAAGGAGCAACTTACAATGATTCAAAATACTGGTATTTTGAATGATTTCATAGTAACTTGAGAGCTGCTTCTACATCGCAGCTACATCGCTGCTTCTACATCGCAGCTACATCGCTGCTTCTACATCGCAGCTACATCGCTGCTTCTACGTCGCTGCTACATCGCTGCTGCTGCTACTTTGCTGGTCGCTGCTGCAGCATCGCTGCTGACTTACTGCTGCTAACTCGTCGGTTCATCAATACATAACAGGAATCTCATAGACTTTGCTTAAATACTCAAATTTTTGCTTAATTAGCTGTAGCTCATCGCGATGAGCTTGATTCAAATATTGAAAATTTTACTATTGATGAGTAGAATTTGATCAATAAAAGAGGGCTAGAAGAGGCCAAGAGGGTTTTATGATGATTGGTAGTCAATTTAGGATCATTGTGGGATCATATGAGCACAATATTTTGTGCTTGTCCATCGACTTATCGCTAACAAAGCCAGTTTTTACACCGATTTTTCACTTTCAAGCACATACACTAAGTGTTAAATGCCTAGATATATCTGGAAGGTATCTTGTATCTGGTTCTAATGATGAGAATATCAGGATATATGATTTGCAAAAACGGAAAGAATTGGGTACTTTATTGGCACATCAAGGGTCTATTACAGCGTTGAAGTTTTCTAATAGTGCAATTGAGAACCAGGAAATGGGTTCTGTATCCGAGAAGAAGAGTCCAATGGGTAAATGGTTACTGTCAGCGTCTGAAGATCATCATGTCATTGTATGGAGAGTTAAAGATTGGGAAAATTTTGGTACTTTGAAGGGACATACTGGTCGAATTAATGATGTGGATATTCATCCATCGAATAGAATTGCCATTAGTGTTAGTGAAGACCATAGTATACGTCTATGGAATTTGATGACAGTGAAGAAAGCAGCTGTGTTGAAGCTGAGGAACTATTCTCAGAACGCTCAGTTTGTTAGATGGCTGGGCCAGGATGGATCTTACTTTGCTGCAGCGCTATTGAACAAAGTATTGATATACAAGACATCTACGGCCAAAGTTCACAGCGAGATCGACTTGGGTAGGCTCTCTGTTATGCATATAGAGAGGACGACCATCGATGGAGAAGAGTACCTGGCTGTGGGATTGAGCAATGGTCGTGTTAACTTTTACACTGCGAAATCGTTGTACGAGGAAGATGCCAAGGATGTGCAGCCAGCGTTTGATCTATTGGGACACACTAATAGAATCAAAGATTTTAAGTTTTATGACAATGAATGTGGATCCTATTTAGTGACTATCAGTTCCGATGGTAAAGTAATCGTTTGGGATTTGAACAAGAAAGAACAATTGGCGGTTTACGATGCTGGTGAAAGGCTAAACTGCCTTGCAATATGTGATGAGGCAACAGAGAAGTATGAAACTGTAAATAAACGAGATGTCACAACCGCAGAGATCGATGAACAGAGTGAAGTTGAACATGACGTTGAAGAATTGAAACAAGAGATGTTTGGAAAGACTAAGAAGAAGAATAAGAATAAGAAGAGGAAAGGCAACAAGAAAGTCTCTATAAAAATGGAATAAAAAGTTCGCTGGCAGAGATCTGTTCGATGCCGCGACTTACACTACTAATGTACACTAGAGATAAGTAAACAAAATTTGGTCTTGATTATAACTTGGATGACCGTTTGACACGGTTGCAGTGTTTCTCGAACAATTTCTTGGCCTTAACCCATACAGGAGCAGTGTTTCTTTGTGGCAACTGCTCCAAAGAGGGAAGCAAATCGTTAGCAAAGAACTCAGAAGCTTCTCTTGGCAGAAGCGAAGGGAGGTGGTCAATGGATATTACCGATAATTTCGGACCAGCCGTTGTAGGGACCAATACTGTTGGCTTATTGAACACGGTAGCGATGTTATAAATCGGTACTGGATTATGAGGATTAGTAGTGTCGGCAGAAACATCGACTACAGTCCTTAGTCTTCTGTCATCTCTATTCAGCAGATCGTAGTTGATGAATGGTGGGATTGGCTTGGACAAATAGATACAATTAATGAAGATATCCGCCTGAGCAATTTCTCTGAATGGTCCGCCGCGGGAAGTCTCTTTGATATCCCACTTCAAGATATTCTCATCTGGCACACCGACTTTATGCAATAGATCAATCGCACCCGATCCGCATCTACCCAAAGCACCGATGATCAAAACTTTTGGCTTTCTAGCACCTTTTTTCAAAGCATCTTGGTAGTCCTTCACAACATCTTTGACCAAGGCCTGCTCATTCTTGTATGGAGACACAGCTGGAAGGTCCTCGGAATCCGCATGAGTTTGCTTGAAAGCCCAATCTCTGAGACCCAATGCAGCGCCAGCAAAACCCGCATAAAAGCCAAACGCAGCAACTCTTCTCCCCTGGTCATTCTCCAAGAACTCCAAATCATACAGAGTTCCCTTCCCGTTGATAAATCTCTTCAAAACGTCCTGCCAACCGGCTTGGTCTTTAAAACAGTGTGCAAATTGAATATGCTCATGAACCAAAGGGAAAGTATCCGTCTCAGGCATCTCTTTCAAACCAATAATGATTCTATCACGGGGAGCATCCACCCAGGATCCCTCGGGAACTATCGTAGCCCCAGCTTTCCGGTATTCCTCGCTCTTAAACGCACTTTGCGAACTCTCCTCCACGTAAATCTTGAATCCCTTCGAGATAAGCTCCTTCACACTCTTGGGAGTCAATGCAGCACGGGCCTCCAATGGTTTAGTCTCTGCTCTCAAATGTAATGTTACGCTCATAACGTCTACTGGTTCTATATCCACCACCCTTTGTACCCATCTAATACATTGATACCACCATCTACCATCGATATCCACCTTATATACCACAGTACTTTGAACAATTCTGACTGTCTCGATGACTCAATCGGTATACCTTTTGAAATTCCCCCGGAATTTCAAATTTCCCGAGGGACCTGTCATTACGCACGGCAATAGCACATAGGCTTTGAAGCCATTCATTTGATGGCTGATAGCAGCACTGCGTACAAAGACATCAAATCAAGATAGTATAAAAGCAGTAAGAAGATGGTTAAAAGATGTGAAGAAGTAGCTAGTTGGTGGTTTTGAGTCAATACGATACACGAGAATGAGTGCTCGAATACAATCACTTTATACGTAATCCGTATTTAACCGCTGATGAGTTAGACAATTCATGATGATACGTTAGCAAGAGCGGAAGCTACGATAAGTCCGTTTTATCTTCAAGAGCGACCGTTAAGAGGCGATTAACTTTATCAAAGGCGTGGTGGACTTGCTGAAGTGTAAAATTGGTAAATTTCTTTCCTCGCTGGAATCGCTATCTGAGTAAACTGAAAACCGATCGAACCCACTTAAGCTATGTTATTAAGTAGCTAGACATGGTACAATGAAAGTGATGAAGTCGTCACGCGTAGCGATGCATTCGCGTCTGTATTCATCACTGAATACGTAGCATTTTCATATTTATTCTTATTCGTACAGAATGACAGTTCTAGGGAAGTCGTTTGGTACGTTTATCACTTTATACGGTTGTCACTTATCACGTCTATCACTCGGTACGTCTGAGCACATAGCGGTTCAACACAAGATAGGCCTTAAGAGCCATAGATTTGATGGTTGATGAGAGGTTGATAGGTCGATTGGTGAGGGCTAGGGTCTCTGGTGAGGTGGTACGATGTCATTGGATGGGACTCCAACGCAACACAATTCTACGCTTGCGATTTCACCGTTTGTAACGGGAAGATCAAGCACCAGGACAAACGCATCGCAGTTGGACCGGCAGCGACAGGATAGTTCACATGAAGCAGTGGAACGTCGGGAAGCAGAGGAGTGGAATGCGGGGGGAATGGGGAAGAACGCAGGATATCAATCGATAGCTAATAGTCCGTTAATACAGAAAGCTAATGCGAGTATTACGGCTCAATCGCTGGCTACGCCGCATCATCACGGTAGTTCGGGCGGTAATGGTGTTGGTTTGCTGGCTTCTATCTCAAAAAGCGGTCTTTTTGGGTCGACTATGCCTTCGACGTTGCGGAAAGTTAGTTTGCAGCGGGAATATAGAGATTCTGGTGACAAACCATTGAATGGCGATAATGAGCCGCTGGCTACTACGACCCTTACCACTACTACAACGTCTGCTGTCGATGAGTTGAACCAATTGGACATTACTGATCTGTCGTCCATCGAGAGACTGCGATTGTGGAGGCATGATGCCCTGATGCAGCATCTATATGGCACGGCGGAATTCGTGGCGAATAAAATATATACTTTGACAGGTGATCCCAACGATGCATTTTGGCTGGCTCAAGTGTACTACTGTAGCGGATCGTATGTGAGAGCAGTGGACCTGCTCACCAAGGACATGCTTGAGAGCGTCAGCATAATGTGCCGATATCTTCTGGCTCTATGTCTGGTAACCTTGCAAAAATATGATGAGGCGCTCGATGTGGTTGGCGAGAGTAACCCATTCTCTGAGACGGCGGATCAGGATGCCAAAAAGCAGAATGATGGTGGTGTGAAATTGGAGTCATCTTTGTGTTTTCTGCGAGGGAAGATTTACGCAGCACAAAATAGCGTGTCGAAGGCCAAGGAGTCGTTTAAAGAGGCACTATTAGTCGATGTGAAAAATTTCGAAGCATTTGCAGAGCTCACGGCAAGAAACTTACTTACTCCTCGCGAAGAATGGGATCTATTAGAAGCTTTGGAATTGGATTTTTCGGTTTTAGGTGACAATCACGAAATGATCAAGAACCTGTATATGTTAAGGCTGTCTAAATACATCAATGGGGAAAAGAGTGCAGCTGCTCGGAAAGAGCTGATGCGGGAGATAAATCTGGAATCAAACGTGGATATAATGAGGTATCAAGTTGAGGTATACCACACCCAATGCAAATTTCTCAAATGTTTGGATCTATGCGAAGTTATACTTGAACGTGATGAGTATAATCCGGACGTTTTGCCCATCTATATCTCGTGCCTTTATGAACTGAACTCTAAGAATAAATTGTTTCTGTTATCTCACAGGTTGGCTGAGAACATTCCCAAGAGTCCGATTACTTGGTTCTCTGTGGCTACATATTATATGGTAGTCGAGAAAATAAGTGAGGCAAGGAAATACTTCTCAAAGTCTTCGATACTAGATCCAAATTTTGCTCCCGCATGGTTAGGCTTTGCTCACACGTATGCCATTGAAGGTGAGCAAGAGCAAGCCATTTCTGCGTATTCTACTGCTGCAAGATTCTTCCCTGGCATCCATTTACCGAACTTGTTTTTGGGCATGCAATACATGGCATTGAACACCATATCGCTGGCAGAGGAGTATTTCACTCTTTCGTATGATGTATGCCCTCAAGATCCGCTACTTTTGAATGAGATGGGCGTGATGTACTTCAAGAGAAATGATCTGCATAAGGCCAAGAAATTTCTTAAGCGTGCATTAGAAGCCGTGGAAGAGCTTGATCCCACATCCAAGACATCAATTTCCATACAAATGAACTTGGCTCACGCTTATAGAAGGCTTGGAGAAAACGAAAGGGCAATCAAGTGCTTCAAGGCTGTCCTGGAAGTTTCTAACAAGAGCTCCGATACTTATTGCTCTTTAGGATTTCTTTATCTGAAAACTAAGCAACTTCAAAAGGCGATAGATCATTTCCATGTATCGTTGTCCCTATGTCCTACCAATTCTGCAGCTCAGGAACTTCTATTACATGCCTTAGAGCTCAATGTGTCAATGACTCTGGATCCCGATCATCCACTTATGGTCAATGCACAAATTCAGGAATCAAGCTTCACCCTGTTTCAAACTTCTAAGAAGCGAGCTCCTCTTACAATGGATATTGTTGGATTGCCTAAAAAGATGAAGATTCCTAGTCAGGTTACTGATGCTGATGATGAAGATAATGCCATGGAGATTGAATGACTGAACAGAAACATGATACAAGGTCTTATGAGCCATCAGAAGTTAAGGTCACGTCAAATGGACCTAAATGAATTTTTGCATTACTATTTTCTAATTTTTATAATACAGTGCTTGAACTTTCCAAGTTAATGATTCAACGACAACGTTAACCTTTCCCACACCATCTTAGCCACTATCTGCCCGGGATCAAAGTCAGAATGGCTATCGCTAGGGAGCCTTTGCTGTTTCTTGAGTTGACAGTCATTCTCTTTGCGGATTGTGATCTAAAGAACGTAATTTTGCTTTTCTCATTCTTTTGAATTCGACCCATTTTGCTGGTTAACGACCTGTTGCGTGTGACCTTCTTTTGGGTCTTGTGCCGTTACCTGAGCAGTGCCGTCATTGTTCGACTTTTTTTGACGATTCATTCTCTTCTTCTTGGACAGCTTCTTTGATGAGTGATTGTTGGCTTCTTCCGATGGTGCTTGAGACCTCGAGACAGACTTCCTGCTCGTATTCACCTTTTTCATTCGGTCGTGTTCATTTTTAATGCGTTCAGTTTCAATAAGTTCTGTGACCTCTTGAATCAGCGTCTCGTCTGAAGGAGACGCCTCATGATGATTCTTTTTCTTCCTTGACCGCTTCTTCGAGAAGTCGTCTTCATGTTGGTGTGGACTGTTCTTTGCCTTCCTTTCATGATGCTTTTTCATTCCCACTTGCCCTTTCCCAGACGTCAAGTCTTTATGTTCATCCTTGTGAGATGTTAAACTGCTCTTCGTCCGTGGAATCGGAGATAGCTCGGTCTCATGCTCCTTCTTCAACTTCCTTTTACCAGATTTCTTTGATTTGCCCGCAACGATGTCCTCTTGTTTCGACGTCCTATTTCGAGATTTGTCCCCAAGGGTACTTTTCGCTCCAGAACTTCCACCCTGTTGCTTCCTAGCATACCGTCTGCGAGAAACCTCGTCATTCTCCTCCGCATTACTCCAATCGTCACCTCTTACAGACTCGTACGTCTGGCAGCTGCCAGGACGCACTATGAGCTGCTCGAGATCTTTCAAAATCTCATCCACTTCAGTAAACAACGGTCTCTCGGTACGTAGCAGCCTCTTAGAGGCTGCTACAGTCCCTTCCTGCGGTTTCTTGGCCTCGAACTCGGCATCTTCGTAATGAACCTCTACCGTAAAATCATCATCCTGGAGCAGAAAGTCAACCAGCTCGTCTGCATTCATACTAATGGTCCTGAATCGCTAGGCCCAGCTGGCCTTGGGCATATAGTTGGTTACACTGTTGTTCAAGAGTGACTCTCTAAAATGAACATTTTTCACTTGTTCAAGACCTTGTACAAGCCACAAGATATCGATACATATAGTCGCTAGCTAGCACCATTAGACTGCTTGAGATGCTTAGAGCTGTCGGTTCGAATTTCAACAGAGTCAGGACTCGTTTTAGTGGGTCAAATCAGCGTTTTTGGCTGAGTTCCTGTGTTGCTAATGGTAGAGGACACATTGGACCTTGGATCTGTCGTGGATATTCCAGCAATGCTGAGCCAAAGAGTCAGGGAGACGGTAGGAAGACCGCTAAGCCAAGTGGAAAACTTTTACTGCTGCTAGGAGCGCTCGCTGTGGGATCAACCGTTGTATCGCTGTCATATCAGAAGACAGATCCAGCAGAGTTCTTAGAAGAACCGCAAGAGGTTGAAGAGTCTGGGAAGGCTCAGGGACCAGCTTTCTCGCCAGATCAAGTTTCTGTGGTCTTTGTTCTGGGCGGTCCGGGAGCTGGTAAAGGCACTCAATGTGCCAAGCTAGTGAACGACTACCATTTTGTTCATTTATCTGCTGGTGATCTGTTGCGAGCTGAAAGACAGCGTGAGGGATCCAAGTACGGTGAGCTGATTAGCCATTACATCAAGGAAGGTTTGATCGTTCCGCAGGAAGTTACAGTTGCGCTCTTGAAGCAGGCGATCACCGAGAACTTCAAGAAGGGCAGTACAAAGTTCTTAGTGGATGGTTTCCCCAGGAAAATGGACCAGGCAATTACTTTTGAGCAACAGATTGTGCCTAGCAAATTCGTTCTGTTTTTTGACTGTCCTGAGAAGGTTATGCTCGAAAGACTACTAGAACGTGGTAAGACCAGCGGCAGAGATGACGACAACATTGGGTCGATCAAGAAAAGATTTAGGACTTTTGTTGAGACTAGTATGCCAGTTGTTGAATACTTTGACAAGCAGGCGAAAGTTGTAAGAGTCAGCTGCGACCATCCTGTTGACGAAGTTTACAGAAAAGTGCAGACCGCTGTCGAGCAAAAAGTGGGCAAGAACTGAAATCCAAACGATTCGATTATTATAGCTGTTTCGTAGAATAAATAATAGCATTATAGAAACAATCATCCGATTGTGCACTTGGCCCGTCTGACCCTCTCTATTGATGTGTGTTATCGCTTTGATCTAAGCTAACGAAACTCTTTCAGAGATTCAGCATCGTAGCTCAGATATTTACCATTCACAGCTTCTGGAATTCCGTTCAATGCCAATTTGGCATAAACTGTAGCTGGAACGGAGCTATCCAGCAATCTGTTGTCAGATTTCAAACCTTTGAATAGACTCAAAGCCTCTTCAGACATCGCTTTTGGCCCAACATTCTCTCTAATCTCGACTTGCATTTGAGTGTCGACGATACCTGGCGCAATTGCAAGAGCCTTTACTGATTTTTCCTCATTGGCGATCGTCATTGCGAAATGATTCAATGCTGCCTTGGAAGATCCATAAGCACCCCAGCAATTGAAGTAAGTATCGCTGGCGTCAGAACTAACAAATAAAATGCTACCATTCGACTGCTTCAAGAACGGCAAAGCAATAGACACCAACGAAACGATACTGAAAAAATTCACATCGTACAGTTTCTTCCAATCGCTGACGACAATGTCATTCACATTTTGAACAGGTTCTAGCACACCAGCATTTGCAATCAAAGAGTCAATCTTCCCGTGGCCTCTCACAGCTTCATCGACCAAGCTTTTCAAAACCTGATCATCAGTGATGTCGCCAACCACATAGAAGAACCTGTTGCCATATTTTTTCTTCAATTCAACCAGAGGTGCTTCTGATCTGGCGACACCATAGACAACTGCATCAGCACTTAAATTCAGTAAAACTTCGACAATCGACTCACCAATACCTCTAGAGGCACCAGTAACCAGGATAACCTTGACCATATTAAAATCAGCTATTTCGGCCTCTAGATGTGCTAACGCCAGTTCAGCTTCGACTCATAACTTTCACAACTCTATTAAACTTTTCAAAGGTGATCGACACTCAATGTCCGCTCCAGTTCGTTGAGCATAAAGCATTCAATACCATAATTTAATCGCGCTGGTCAGCTATTGTTGCACTAACCGCGTTAATAAGCTGCTCTTGGAAAGTCTATTACTTCGATTCCTCACGGCGACGACAAGACGTTGACAGTCTGCGAGAAGATCTCGAGGGTCTGCAGCAGGTTTCTTGCGATTAGAACCATTATGTGCCATTCATCGACCTTGAACTAGAATTGGTCTCCATCCATCTTGACTATGTCTCATTGTGCCGTCGCCGTACCTATCCACAACTTCCGCAGTAACGCTATCGGCTGGCCTCGACACAGGCATTCAAGATCATCCAGCCTCTGAGGCATTCAAGGCCATCCAGCCTATGAGGCCCCTAATCATTGGAACTCAAATCGTCTTCAAGCAACGGGTCCCCGAAAGATCCACCCAGGCAGCTCTTGCAACCAACTAGCATCACAACGACTACCAGTGGTCTTAAAGCACTGAAATGGAGCCTCTTAAGTAGCGATTTGTACGGCGTCCTTCACAGGGGACCTAGTGACTCGCGTTTCTACAGCGAAAGGAAGCTAAATACTGGACCTTGTTGAAGATAGTATGGTATAGAAGGCTTCATCAAGCTAAGGTATCGATTGAAATCCGTCTAACAGCATGGATAAAGCCAATATGGAGTGGGCAAAGGATATACCCTGTAGAAATGTTATAATCTATGGGTACTGTCGAAAGGAGAGGGAAGGATGTCCGTTTAAACACGAAGATAGCGAGACAGAATCAGGCAGTGGAATCAAGACGGTCGTAGGTTCACAGGCGGAGGTTGCACCTCCGCCTAAGTTTAATGCTAAGGTTTCAGCTAGTTTTACACCGATGTCTGCGAAAAACGGCAGCGTTGCTGCCGTTACGATCGAGTCGAGGACACCAGCTGCTGCAACGACTCATTTGCCGTCGCTGGCTTCTGGAACGTCTTTCACTCCTCCGGCTTTTAATCCCTATGCGGCGGAGACTTTCACGCCTTCTTCTTCAGCAGGTACTAATCTGAACCAGCTGGCAATTGACGAGTCTGACAGCAGATTGGGTGTTAGACATGCGGAAGGTAGTCTACCGGTGTCTGCGACGGGGATCGAGCTCGATAACATGGCGGGGAATGCAGGTGGTACTTCCCCTCCTCTCAAATATCCAACGATATACCCACCACCGCATAGTCTTCTTCAATATCATCTGTATGCTCCGGATCCACCTCCGCATCTCAAGGTCCCGTTAAAGCCAAATGAACAGACTCCAGAATCGCTTTTCATACCAAACGATTTGAGAGAAGAACTGGTTAAGCGCAATCTGGCTTCTTTGCAGGTGTTCCCATTGGGAGGAGCGACACCTACGATAGTTCAGGACTATTTTGGTTTAGTTCCATTAGATTTTAACAAGAGTACAGGTAAAAAAGACAGTTTCCAAGGCCATAAGAATTCACTTTACAAGGTATTTTCAAATTTGGATGGTAAAGTTTATTTACTGCGTCGCATACATGCTGTAAGCATCACAGATCCTGCCCAGATATCCAGCACATTTCAAGCATGGAGTAAAGTGGCTAGCGCCAACGTGGTCAAGCTAGTCGACCTGTTTTTGACTACTAAATTCGGTGATTCTTCCCTATGCGCTGTTTACGACTACTATCCGCTGGCGAGCTCTTTGTATGATACGCATTTTACCTGTTTTCCCCTAGTCCCCATCACTCAAGAGCTTCTATGGACATATTTGGTGCAACTGACGAACGCCATCAGGGCAATTCACGCAAGCGGACTGGCAGTTATAAATCTCGACTGGGATAAAGTTATTGTCTCGGGGTCGCCAGGCAGGGTCAAAATATCAGGATGTGGTGCTGTCGATGTCTTGCGCGGTCAGGAACCTTTTGATCTTCTTGCGGAACAACAGCGGGACTTTATTAAGTTAGGTACCCTTCTCAAGGATCTCGCTTCAAAGATGAGCTCAAAAAAAGATTCAAGCGTTCAAGATCTAGTGGTGGATGACGATTTCAAGAGCGTTCTCCAGTACCTGCTAAACCAGGATAACAGTAAGAAAAACATACAGCAGTTGACCTCGTTGTTTCAGGACAGAATCTTTGATGTTATAAACTCGTCCCTGACCTACACAGAATATACTGAAGGTGTCCTTTCTAAGGAGTTGGAGAATGGCAGGTTATTCCGATTAATGTGCAAATTGAATTGTGTATATGGAAGGATGGAGTCACGAATAGATGTCAACTGGTCCGAGTCGGGAACTAAATTCCCCATTACTCTATTCTATGACTATGTGTTCCATCAAATTGACACTTCGGGCAAGAATGTGTTGGATCTGACCCATGTCTTAAGGTGTCTGAACAAATTAGATGCTGGTGTCTCTGAAAAGATTGTGCTCACTACTCCTGATGAGATGAATTGTATTATGATAAGCTATAAGGAATTGAGGGATTTGATAGACTCCACGTTTAGATCTTTAACGCAGTAGTAGTAACTTAATTTTTAGCATTAACTATACTGAAGACTTAGTCTTCACAAGTCACAAAACCTATGACAGGCAGGAAAATGAATATTATTACTGACTTCAAGGAGGAATTGACCAGATTCAAACGGAGACTGAAATATGAAGATGCAAGGATACGTTCTAATGTGCATAGGAAAAAAACTCCATTACCAGCTAGTCTATCCGTCTTACCAGCGAATCGTCTGGCACTGACATTGCGAGACGATATCGATTACGCTACCTATACAAATAATATGCTTTCAGAAGCAGATAATATTGTCTACAGTGAATTATACAATTTTGAATGCAAATGCTCTTGTCATGGTGACAACAAATTACGAACCTTGCATGAACCAATTTTCCATTCAGCGGAATGCGTACAAGAATGTGGAGAATCAAACGACGAGTATCGCCACTATCTTAGTGCTAAAATTCGTACAGTTCAAAATAGCCCGTAAGCAATTGATTAAGTTCAATATTGTTTTTACCTGTATTTTTTTATTATGGTGACAGGTTTTTAATTTGTGACGCAGCGGATGACAGAAAATACTGTCGCTATATTAGAAAATGTAGAAGTCTTTTAGAAGAAAGATCAGTTATATCGTCATTATTAGCAGTCTATTCAGTATGCAGACTCTTTTTCGCACAGTTTTCTAATATCACTTAAACTTCTTTTCTGGACACCATCTTGGAAATTATTGGTGCTTAGCCATATTTCAAGAGCCTTTTTACAAAGCGGCCATTCCTTGTCAGTAATTGACAGCCACGTTGTGTCACGATTGCGACCTTTCATAACGACTACTTGGCGGAAAGTACCTTCAAATTTAAATCCCAACCTCTCAGCCGCTGCTCGCGAAGGTTTGTTGAGACTATCACATCTCCATTCATATCTGCGATATTTCAGATCATCGAAAATGTACTTCATCAGCAAATACTGAGCTTCAGTGGCCATTGGAGTTTGTCTCAACCGCGAAGAGTAGATAACATAACCTGCTTCAGCTGAACCGTTCTGCGGATTAACGCTAATAAATGCAATGGTTCCAACAGCATCGCCGGTAGTTTTATCGACAATTGCAAAGTGAATCTCATCATCTCTCCTGGCACATTCCTCGAGAAACTCTTTATAACTTTCAAGGCTCTCATAGGGCCCAATTGGCACATACGTCCAGATCTTATCGCCAATTACTTTAAAGCTTTCAAAAAGCTGCAATCCATGCTTCTCAGCATTTATTGGTTCAACTTGGCAAAATTCTCCCGTCAAGACAACTTTCCCTGGCGCATCTCTGCCTTCCCAGTCGTCAATGGCGTATCCAATCTCTTGATCGAACTCGTTAAGTCTAGTATTTGCCATTGCCAAGACAACTTCCTAGCCCAGAAAGACTATGAACTGTTATTCAAGATTCAATGGCCTTTATAAGATCTACACTGCTAGTCAAATCATCAAGGCCGTGACTAATACTTAAGCTGGCAAACGCGCTATTGTTATAGCGATTCCAGCGCGATCTTATCGATTTCCCAGGAAAGGCAGACTGCTAAGATCCTGCTGATCGACCAGACTATGCCATCGTATAGCGGTCAAAGCCAGGTCTTGTTCTACTGCAATTCCAAGATGTGTTCAGCGTAAAGCGATGCATGTTCTACAAGTTAAATTATAACTCAAGCTGAACGCCAGTATCTTGCAATCGTAACTCAAGCTGAACGCCAGTATCTTGCGATGGCGTAAGAATGAGCTCTTTTGATGGCGAGAAGTCTTGGGCGAACAGTTACTTGTAAAAACAGCTAGGTCGAACTGAGATCATCGGTAATGGCCATCTCCTGACAAGAAAGCACAGCTAGACGTTGGGCCGACGTGAGCTACGTCTTTCTTCCAGGTATCGAAAAGTTATATACACTGCAGAGAGAATTTCAATAAACCAGTAAGATTCAAAAGATGGTCATCACAGACCTCTAGAGATCTAACGCTCTGTAGAATATCACTTGCTGGGAGGTACTGATCCGCACAGTGCTCTATATCGAGCTATACAGCGTTTATCCCTGTATCAATAGTCGCTGTATTCCAGAGAGTCAACGTTTAGATCCTTTTGAGATACAGAAGGTATGCCTGCAAGATGCAAATTCATCGTTAGATCCCCGAGCAACGAACGTAAAACATGTTTAACACCTTCTTCGCCTCCCAAGACCAAACCGTAAACGTAAGGTCTACCAATAAGGACCATTTTGGCTCCAATAGCCATCGCCTTCGCAATGTCAGCACCACAGCGAACGCCAGAATCGAAAATAATATCTATCTTGTTTCCAACCGCTTTAACAATCTTAACCAGACAGTCTAAAGAAGCGGGTCCACCATCTTGCTGTCTGCCGCCATGGTTAGATACGACGATGCCCTCGATGCCCAATTCCACGGCGTGCTTTGCATCCTGGACTGACTGGATCCCCTTCAGAACGATGGGTCCA
This sequence comes from Torulaspora globosa, assembly GCA_013694445.1. Taxonomy (NCBI): domain Eukaryota; kingdom Fungi; phylum Ascomycota; class Saccharomycetes; order Saccharomycetales; family Saccharomycetaceae; genus Torulaspora; species Torulaspora globosa. The sequence continues at coordinate 1,124,335 of CP059270.1, forward strand.
TCCCAATGCTCACGCAAAAACGCAATATCCTCCCAACCATGACTGAATCCAGGAAATATTATGCTGGCCCATTCACTAGCGGCGTCGTGCAAGTCTTCTTCAACTTCTTTGCCATGCTTTGCCTTGAAGTGGCTGCGAAACACTGGGTCAGAAAACCCTAGTGCTGTTCCTATGCTGTCAGAACGCAGAAATGGATTGTAGCCATTGTTCAGGTCGCTGGGACGCCATCCAAGTTTGTAAGTATCCAAGGTAACGAAAAGAGCACTAAATCCGTTTGCCTTTGCCCGTTTTAATAGACTCGCGGTAATGTCATTATACTCATTAGCCGGCCAGTACAACTGAAACCAGCGAACACCATCGCCATTAGCTTTGGCAACGTCTTCCATTGCTGTGGCGGCAGCAGAACTGTAAATATACGGAATCTGTTCCCTGGCGGCCGCCTTAGCAACCGCGATTTCTCCGTCAGGATTGAAGATACGCAACACTCCAACTGGCGCAGTTGCTACTGGCGATGGTAATTCCCGTCCAAATAAATTGATTTTGAGAGATGGATACGACGTAGTTTTAACCAAACGGTTTGGCACAATCGACCATTTTTTAAAGGCCTTCCTGTTCTTTTCGTATGTCTCACCAGTACTGGCATTTCCGCAAACATAACCAAGTGCCTCTTGCGACATGCGATTTCTCGCAAGACCCTCCCATTCGTTGCTTTGAAACGTAAATGGTGGACGTTCGTAGTTAAGACCACGTCCATAAACGTCGCTCATATACTGCAATGGGTTTCCAGCAGGTGTCTCGAGAAATTCCATTTTAAATCAGCTAATTTGAAGATACGATTGAATGATGCAAATTGAATCGATGGGAGATCTTCCGTGAGCTTATTTTCATTTTTTTACTGGCATATTGGCTTGCCTTTATACATGGCAGACAGCTCACCATTCATCAAGTTTTTGCTTTCATTAAAAGTTGGCTTCTCTCAGTTTGCTTCACTCGTATCTCAGCGGATCTATGAGTACCCACCTTCTATTCTTCTTAAACTCCTGATCCTCTTTGCAAGCAGGCATAGCGTGGGATATTTACGTAATTTTTTTGCCAAGAAATAAACTGGTTGCCATGACAACAAGCTCAGATCCAAAGCTGCAACCGTAAATCTCTGCTGGATTTGCAAGATAATGAGAATTCTGAAGCGATTGGTCTTAGGATTGAGCGCCGCTGCTCATCGCAAAAGATTCTTGTATCTTAGTCCAGATGACGTAGTAGCGGGACGAAGCCAGGTCTGTGCTACAGTTCCGTACCACCTTTATCTGAACTTTTGTGGTTCAATGTCTGCCAAAACTTGCTCTCACTTGCTGTTCTGAGGCCTAGCTTGTTTGTGCGAATATCGGGCAAATATTCAATAGATTTACGAGATCATTATTGAAGGTTAAGCAAGCGATCTTTAGTTTGAACGATTGCAATATCCAAAAGGACTGAAAATTGACAACGCCTTTTATCTTGTGCGATGAGAAGGGATTACCAGAAAACTCTGTAAAGCTTGTATACTCACTTGTATACTCTATTGTTTTAATTTTGAGGTATTGATCTACGCCACAAATCCCATAGGCCATACCGTTCGAATTTTGTATACATATCTTCTGAATAACTCTTCTCGTAAGAGCTGTTATCTGATTTCAGCATTGGTACTTGAAAAGCATCCTATCTAGCGGCGAATAACTAAGGTCAACTATCCTACCCTCCGATGGTCTTACTTCAATCAGAACGAGTAATTATCAAGAGGTGCTTCATGTTTAATTTTCTCCCACAGTTGGTCTATCTCAGAGACAATATTTGCGGGCAAAGGACCCTCAGAAATGGCCTCTAGAGTGTCAGTCACTTGATCAGCGTTCCTGCCTCCAATAATAACTGCATCTCCAAATTCGCCAGAGAGTATCGAATTATGCACAACCCATCTGTACGCTAGACGAGCTTTCGATGTGCCCACTTTCTGTGCTAACTCGTCCCACGTCTCGAGCGCTGCCAAAAGTGCGGGTCTGTTGTATAACTTGGCATAGATCTGCCCAACCGGAGTGTTCGGATCGAATCTACCTTCGCCGTTCTTGATACCAGCAGCGCTCCTTGCTAAGAACCCTCCGGCAATAGGAGAATATGCGTAGAACGCAATGTTGAGCTTTCTCAACAAAGGAAATAGCTCAGATTCAGATCTACGAGCCACGGCATTGTAGTTACCTTGATAAACGGTTGGCAAAACGTAGCCCTTACTTTTGGCGTAATTGTAAACTTTCTCAACATCGTCGGCTGGGAAGTTTGAAAGACCAAATTTCTTGAACTTTCCTTGCTGGTGCAATTCGTTGATCGCATCAATGGTCTCCTCGATTTCTGTATCGCGGTCGGGACAGTGAAGGTAAAAGATATCGACACTCTCAACTCCTAGTAAACCCAGCGACTCTGCAATTGATTCTTCAACCCCTTTCTTCGTCAAGCTGCCATCAGTAAATCCCTTAGCCTTAGTATCTATCACAAATTCCTCAGGCAAGTGCAGCTCACCAATGGCTTTCTCACTTCCAGGATAAATCCTAGCGGTATCCAGTTCTTTGATACCATTCTTCTTTAAAACTTCAACTATTTTGGTTGATTCCTCATGTGGAAGTAAACCAAATGGGAATCCCCCGTAGACGATTTTAGGTGTGCTTGACATTGTAAGTGATCCTTATGGTTGAGGATAAAGCTTATGGTTGATGACAACCTACTGTCCTTTTATAGGTGAAATATCATAGCAGAAGAACCACACCTTCAACGTTCTCGATGCTTGCTTAGTAATGAGAGATAGCTCTGATCAGCCTGGCCCTTTGCGAAGCTATAATCCTTTCTAGTCCCTTCTACTTCACGGACATTAGATGGACTTTGGTACTGAAAAGGTCTCCCACCTTCTTTGACAAACTATACTACTGTATTCCAGGAGCCAAGAACGTGGTTTTAACGAGCCCTAGTGCCCATCACATGCTAGTCGTTCCATGGGGATATCACGGTCTATGCTGAGTGAAAGTGCTGCTGGTTACGTCGAGCTTGCGTAGTACGGAGCATAGCGGAGTAACACCAATCAAGCTAGCCTCGATCGAGATTCGCAGAGGTTAAGTCTTTGCATCGCAAGCCTCCATGGTTTAGCACAGTGCGAGTGTACCGAGCCATTCAGCAATGGTCTGTGAAGAGTGAAAGATTCTACGTTTGAACCTGAAAAAGTGTTTTGGCATTCTTAGAGTCCTGGCAACCGTTATGGCCTCACCCATAGCATCAAGACTGTTGAATTATCGTACCGATGACACCAGCGTGGCCTGGAAACTTATCCAGGATCCTATGAAAACGGACTGCTCCAAGGCAAATTGTTTGAAGTGATTAGATGTACTTCAGGTACGTTATTGATAATACAGAACACTACTTGCTACCCGTTTAGCCGTCATCTCAGCACGTCAACGCCTGAGCATTATTATGGACTGCGAAGGCTCTTCAAGGTAAACTTGATCTCAAACCTGCAGAACATGCACTTTAAGGCTTCAAAGTACCAATGGCATGACAGGCTAGCTTATTGCCGGCTATCTACGTCAGACGAAAAGCCGAAATATACTTTGAGATGGAAGAACAGTTTGAAAGCGTGGACCATGAAAGCACGTCAGAAATAATGGCTCTCAGAGAATGAGCACTCACGAGCGATCTTAATAGAAGGTCGGAGCCGCGCATCAGCAATTCCAATAGAGCTTTTGACTATTACGAATCAAGCCTCAAGCTTCAATCTCAAGGGATGTCGTTCAGTAGCGTGAGAGGGCTTTAGAGTTTAATTCGATTTTTCCGGAGACTGGTATTGAATTTAACCTCGTTTCGTGAGCGGTATGAGAATATGGGCGAAACGCTGATCAGCTCTAAGTGCAAGGGAGTGACTTTGGCGAAAACCGTCGAAACCTGTCATTGAGGTGAGCAGGGATGCGAAGCCGGTTATCAATTGAGTGATAGCAAACGCACAGAAGGGCTCGAACGGGTTCATGTGTAGTTGGTGCAACCCGTTTATGCTTAGACGCCTCATGCAAGGGGCTCTTTCAAGAAACGCCGGAGGTCAGGTTGAATTCAGGAATAGCGGCTGTTGGAAGCAAGGCAATCAAGACCCTGAGTTCTTATAGTTACATGTTTGATGGGTATCAAGATATTTAATGCTGTGAACGGATTACTATGTTGTTTCTTCCTATAGTCTGCGAAACTGAGCTTCTTCTTGACAGCATATATTCCTGGCACCTTACGATATAAAGTGCTCCATTACTTACTATTCAAAGAATTCTAGCTCAGGATATCGAGCCTTGGTAGAGTGAGCGCAGAAAGAGCACTATGACGTAAAAAAAGCTTGGCGGAGCGTTGTCCCGGCAACCAAATTAGATGTTATACCGCTTTAGGAAAACTGCGTCTGGGCAAGTATGCCAAGACTAAAACTCAGCAGACAAGCGATGGGAGATAACGTATTCACAAGCCCGAAAGCATTGAAGGCTGCTCCCGTATCTCAGGTTAATGTGTAAGGGCTGCTTGACATTAGCTGAGCTGCTCAGAAGACTAAGGGAGACACTAGTAGGCTGAATAACTTCAGATTGTGATAGAAGCTCATAGAATGCGAATTGGCATTGTGCTTGTCAGCAGAAAAGACTCATTAAAGCACCGCTGCACGTCTTCGCTCTCAGCTAGAGCATCTCGGAAGGTTGAGTGATTAGTGCTGACTGTTTAACCAAACATATAAAAAGCCCTGCTTATTCTACTCTTTGAACCATATCTGTTGGTCTTCAGAATTAACCAGAAATCAAGTAATTCAGATCATAAAGAATGGCTGCCACAGTTCAAGAGAATATTATCAGATCCAGCTGCTGCTGCCAAACAGGCTGCAAATGTCAAGCCTGTGCTTGCAAATGCTCTTCCAAATGCGGATGTACCGATGGAAAGTTCTCCTGCTAGCCATCTGGTCCCTAGATATGATTTTTCTAAGATTTTTAGTTAAATAACTAGTGATTATAAGTCTAAATGATTATAAGTCTAACAACGATTTATTTTAGCAAATATGCAGTTTTACTCAACATTTCAAGCAGTCCCTCTGCTTCTTGGTAATGCTGCTAATATAAGAGCCCCTAATAGTCTGTGAAGGCATCTACGAAGTCCAAACTATCTGGTCTTTTGCAGCAAATTACTGACAAGACCATGCATCAACCGATGGGCAAGATCTTAAACGGATGGAAAACACTACAAGAATGGCCATTTTGTTCTCAAGTTATGTGAAGGACTGTATGGGGTTTTACTAATTCTCGATTATCATTCAATAATAGAAACGGCTGATAGGCTTCCGCTAGTGTATATTTTGCAACTGTCAATTTTGGATTGCCAACCTTCCATTCTAGGCCGCTGGTGAGGTGCAAATTGAGTACGGTTTTGCTTGTCAGGCAGAAACGATAATTTCCGTCTTCATTTCCCTACGCTTGAGTCGTATTGAGAGGCTCCAAGATATTGAGGTTAGTTACGCCAACCGTATTGTATTGCCCATAATTCACTGAATTACAGAATGTAACTGAAGAGTACATACATACGAGACAATGGAAGGTTATGGCTGCATTATGGCTGCCCATGTTAACTGAAACATACCACCATAACTGTTCGCCTGATACGTGATCCTCTGCTGCGATGCGACTTAGCACAAACGTAAACATACCAAAGGAGGAACCAAGATGGCAGTATTGATGTAGCGTTAATCACCGTATTGGAAATGGTAGTACATCTTTGCTAATGTTGGGTCGCACAGCATAAATCAAAATATAAGCGGCAATTAATGCGACTCCTGATAAGCTAAAGCTGTATTATTCCAGAACCGGCGCTGTTGCAGCCGCCAGCCGGCCGCTCCATTGAAATGCATATTTACTGAGTGGGAGTCATGACTACATTGCACCGTATGTTCCAGTTCACGCGAGGCGTTGCTTTCAACCATGCCCTATAGCAGTCACACTGTCTGGAAAAGAAGTCCTTGGTAGCATGAGAAAAGCAGTCGTTTATGCTTCAGTTCTACATTGCTTGCAGATCCACTACGAGATCTAGCGCCTTTTCAAAAGTAAGGCACAGGCAGTTTCCCGCGTTCATCCATTCTGAGAAGCGAGCTCGAAGTTACTAAAGAATGAGCTGATACGGTTACCTTGTGCGAATGCTATGAAGAAGTATGGCCATTTCCCCATAAATGTCACTAAAAGTATCCTGCATATTTCGAACGACAAACATCTATGTTTTGCGGGACCGTTTACAATCCATATCAGTGCAAGAACAACGAAACTACGCAAGACGATTCTTTTTGATTTACTAATTTTGGTACTTGACCTTTCGATCTGAAAAGCTATAGAGGAAGAAAGCTTGATGCTCCTGAAGCTGACTACGGGACTCTGAGCGTATAAGCGGTAGAATCCTGCACTGGCTTGCAGCTGAAGAGCTTACCATCTGGACCAGGTACTCTGCCATGTTACATCCGTACCTGTTGCAGGACACAGAATAAGTTTTTCAAGATGAGAATCTCGCGTCGTCGCTCGCGTCGTCCCGTTTTATGTTTTGGTCTGGAGGCTGAAATAGCAACGATTTATGCGGTTTATTGAACTACGAGCATGAGAAGGCCATCGATACGTTCATGGAAAAGGCGAATTACTCATCGACAGCGTCGGTGGAATCGCTGAAAACAGACAATGTGGTCTAAAAGATATTATCCCTGATGAAAACTGTGTAGCAGTGAGAGAGCCTTCCGACTACGAAGTTAGATGGATAGAGTATTTCTTCACAACAAGTGTGCCAAAGGAACATTATCCTATGTGGTTTAAACAAGGTTTGGAAGTGGACTTGTCCATCTTCGAGATGATAATGATCGCATTCTCAGAGAATAAGGAAGAAAAGGAGATCGATATATTGGACGAATTGATGGAATATTCTTACAACGGTGAGATATACCCTATAGTATACGTTGCTCAAGTCAAAAAAGCAATTGAAAAGCTAGAGGCAGCTGGTAATGTTTTCACAGACTCATTCAAATGTGGTTTATTAACCATGGGACTAAAAGGAGAATATGCCAAAATCCGCCACTATTTAAGAATGCGAAGAATTGAGAAATCAATGCATCAGATCCTCATTGAGATGAGGTCTATATATGCATCGCAAGAGAAATCGAGGAAGAGCTCAGGTGAAAACTCAGTTTCACGCTCAATAAAGTGTTCGATTTGACATAAGACTGACCATGTGGCCAAGTACTGCGACAAAAAACTTGTAGATAAAAAGGCTACCATTGTTAAAGCTGAAGTTAAACCAAAAAAAGTTAAGGACAGTACTTCCAAGGATACTCTGACCAAAAAAGCTTTGAAAAAGAAAACAGTCAATCACCGAAGAGCTGGCGACCTGGCGAATGACGAGAAATCTGAGGTAGACTTAGAACAAGATGACGATCACCTTAGGGTCCCGGCTTGGGATTTGAACATTCTCAACATCGATGGGTTGGTCAAGAATGGATCAATTTCTGGCATTTGTCTAGACGAAATCGACTGGAAGAATCTAGAAAAGTTTCCATGTGAAACGTGCATGGAAGGAAAGTCTTCTAAAAACAAACACACCATGCACTCGGGACCTGAGTACCAGAATGAATACGCGCCTTTTGAATTCATTCATGTCGATCTCTTCGGTCCCATTTCCGTACCGGTCGCAGACATGGCCAGGTACATGATATCATTCATCGATGAATGCACAAGATATAAATGGGTCTTTCCTTTAGTTGAGAAAGACTCACGAAGCATCACGGAGAAATTTCAAGAACTGGTTATGTTCATTAAGACACAATTCGACACCAAGGTCCTATGCTTCCAAATGGACCAGGGATCGGAATTCATGAACAAAAAAATAAAGAGGTTTTTCTGTAAGAACCAGATTGACAGCCGCTACACGACAGTGGATGATTCCCAAAGTACTGAACGCATCAACCGGGTACTGTTTAACGACTGCCTCACATTCCTCAATTCGGTTAACTTACCGGAGGACTTATGGTTCTACGCCGTGAAATTCGTGACGGTTATAAGAAATTCGCTGTTGTCCAGTATTGGCGATTCACCAAGAATCAAGGCAGCATTAATAGGGTCGGACGCGAGCACTCTCCTACGCTTTGGCCAGAAGGTTATCGTCAACCAGCCAAAGACGGACAGTAAACTTCATGCAGGAGGAGTGGTAGGTTACGCTCTGTGTCCATCGTCTACATCATTTGGATACTTAATATACGTTCCGGAATCCGCTGAGCGAGTGATTGACACCGAATATTATGAAGTTATCGGTGCCAACGCGCCATTAAAGGAAACGATCATTGATCCGCTCATTAAGCAAGCGGAAAGCCGAATAGGTCAGCGATACTGATAGAAGTTCTCCATCTGCTAATATTATGTATGTCACAACGAGAACTATCACTTACAGAGCACAGGCTTACACAGGCTGGCAGGATAAATGTTCTAATGAGGGCATGGGTTGACTGTGAGATGTCCTTTAGTCGTAAACTGAACCACTTTCGGGATAAGTAAGCCGTTAATTAAATTGTTTGATGAATGGGAATCCTTCCTCCAAGTCGTCTTTAGCAAACGCACAGTTACCTAAGTCTCTTTTAACTGCTTCGGCTTCTGGAGAGATGTCGAAATCAAAAATATCCATTGGCAACCCAATCGTAGTACAACTGTTTGGAACATCAACAATACCGGCAATATGACCTTCAATTGGCGCGGTGGATAAGAGAAGATAGATCTGGTAGTCGTTGTAACCGTATCTAAGGAGATACTCAATCACCCGGAGACATGTTTGACGGTATGCAACAGTGGTATCGAGACATAGTTGGTTACCTTCTTCATCAACACTGAATCCTTCGAAAGTCAAATAACGATCAGGTCCAAAATGTGGGGCAACAGGCGATGGTAAGTACATTGGGGATTTCATTGATAGTTTCTCCATACCATTCTTGATAACAGAGACACTGAAAGTAACACAACCTGCCATTTCAATAGCACCACAGAAGCTGATCTCACCATCGCCTTGAGAGAAATGAAGGTCACCGATTGAAAGCATACCACCGGCTAAATAAGTCGGTAGATAGACTGTGGAGCCTCTGGTGAGAGCTTTGATGTCACAATTACCTCCATTTTCAGGACGGCCAGGAATAGTGCGTGCACCGTTCTTTGCAACTTCCTCTTGCTGTTCTTTTGTGGCCTTGGCACCCGCATAGGCGCCATGTTCAACAGGTAAATTAGCCATTACAAAGTCTGCATGTGGGTGCGATTCAACAAGTGAAGCCTCACGAGAGTTCCATTCGGCTAGCACTTCATGGCTTGGAAGCACACCAATAATACCTGGATGGCAAATACCTGGAAACTTTACACCTGGGATATGGCGAGAAGTAGCATAGATACCTTCAAAATCGAACACAGCTTTGGCAGCTTTTGGATAATGTTTGTCGAGGAAGCCTCCACCGTTTTCTTTGGCAAAGACACCGCAATAACCCCACGGTTGACGTTCAAGCGGTTGAACGTCTTGAATACTGACTTTCAACACATCTCCCGCTTCACAACCCTCAACGAAAAATGGTCCTGACAGGTAGTGGATCCTTGTTAAATCACAGTACTTGATATCATCGGCTGAATCATTATTTCCAACTTGACCACCAGTCCAATCAAAACACTCAGTCTTGTACGAAGTGTTTTGCTTGATAGTCGCATGAGCAGGAACTTCCGGGTGCCAACGATTATGAACACCTGCTTGTCCGTGAGCTGGTTTACTAAGGTCGATCTTGACAAGGTATTCTGCCATAATGGGGTACTCTGAAATTATTGAGAAGGAAGCTACACAGGAAGCTACATGGTGAGCCTGCAACAACCTAGTGCTTAAATATGCGATTGCATAACGAAAGCCATGCTAGTTAAGCTCAGCGGAAGCCATCGCTAATCGAAAGATGTCATTGATAACGGCGTAAATCATCTGAGATTCGATCTACGATTTAAAGTTTAGGCTATTTCCTAAAGAGGTAAGATCCGACGCAGATCGACCATTAAGCTATCTGTGGGCTTCTCACCATGATAACTCAATCAAAGGTTACTAACCTTATGATGGATTAGGTTGATAACAGCCTTGCTCAGGGACTTCAATACTATAATGACTGACAAAATTGTGTGAAAACCGTTTGCGTACCTGTGTTGCTGTTCATAGATAAAGATATTTGAATCACATCTAGCCAATCATGTTTTAAGCTATGTTGTCTAGAAGTCTACTATCCAAGATAATCAAGGCAACTTCAAGTTCCGGCCCATCCTAATTCAGGATTACTCCGCCGTATCGTGCAGGGATAACACAAATATGGACGTCATACTGTTGCATCACTCGATGTATAAAAACGCACAATATCGACTTTGTCTTACGGAATTTGGGCGTCTCAGTTGCAACAAATTGTAGCTCATCAAGATGGTCGAGCCAATTTTAGAACAAGCCTATGGATACTGTTATATCCTCGTCCTTGGCGCTGGATTCGCAGCGTTGATGATCTTCATCACTAAAGTACTGTCGAAATTTCTCGGCGAGAAACAAAACTCTGAAAGCTTCACGACCTCGGGAAGAAACACTTCATCTGGCCTGATTGCATCTGCTGTGGTTTCTTCATGGACTTGGCCAGGCACGCTGTTGACATCTAGTGGTATGACATACTCATATGGTATATGCGGAGGTGCTTGGTATGCGTTTGCCTTTACAATTCAGATAACATTTTTTGCAGTGGTGGCTCTGGAAATCAAACGGAAGGCACCTGGTGCTCATACAATCTTGGAAGTTGTCCAAGCTAGATTTGGCAGGGTCGCTCATTGGGTGATGTTGTTTTATGCGATGGGTACTAATGTTATTATTTCAGCGATGCTCCTACTTGGCGGCTGCCAAGCTATCAATGTAATAACTGGTATGCATTTGGTTGCCGCTGCAATGCTTCTACCACTTGGAGTGTTTGTTTTCACTGTCATAGGTGGTCTGAAGAGTACTTTTATTTCGGATTGGTTCCACACTATCATCATTTACCTGGTTATTATCATCAGCATCTTCAACACATATACCAGATCTGATAAAATTGGCTCAATTGATAAGATGTATGAGCTGATCACTGAAGTCGCAAAAGTTCACCCATCTGCTGGTCATGAAGGTTCTTATTTGACTTGGACTAACAAAACTGCTTTACTTAACGGTTGGAATATCGTCATTGGTGGGTTCTCGACTGTTTTTTGCGACCCTTCCTATTCTCAAAAAGCCATTGCTGCTAAACCAAAGGCTAGTATGGCTGGTTACTTTATCGGTGGTCTCTGTTGGTTGGTGATACCTCTGGCCCTTTCGTTAGCTTCTTCGTTGGCCAACTTGGCTTTGGTTAATGATCCGTCATCTCCAACTTATCCGAATCCTGTACCAACCACTTTAGTGGACGAAGGAATCCCTATGCTCTACGGGTTATACATGACTTTAGGTAAAAGTGGATGTGCTGCTGGTCTTCTCATGATCTGGCTTGCCGCAACCTCTGCTACCTCTGCTGAATTGATAGGGTTTTCATCAGTTGTAACTTACGACATTTACAGAACCTACATTAACCCACGGGCCTCTGGTAAACAGCTGGTTACTGTAACTCATGGATGTGTTACCTTTTTTGCCATCGCTATGGGAGGTTTAACTGTTTTGTTCAACTATATTGGGATAACTATCAGTTGGATTATTACATTTATTGGAGTCATTTTGGGACCAGGTGTCTTTGCTTTCACTTTGACTCTCTTCTGGAGTAGGATGACTAAACTTTCCATAATTTTTGGTCCACCTTTAGCGTCAATCGCTGCCTTGATAGGCTGGTGCGCATCTGCCAAGTCTTTTTACGGTGCGGTTAACAAAGACACTCTTGGTCAACAATATTCTTGTGCTGTCGGTAACTTTGTCGGTTTATTCGGATCTCTGATCTTTATTGGCGTTATTTCTCTGCTTAAACCAGATGAGAAACCTTATGATTTTGATACCTTGGATGACAATTTCATTGTTGCTGATGATGCCACGGTTGAAGACGCTGTTGCTATGAGGATCAACGATCCAAAGGAGAAAAGAGAACTGAAAAAGTACTCGATGTACGCTCAGATCATCGCCTGGTCTCTCTTCTTTATCTTAATTTTCTTGATTCCTATGCCAATGTATGGTCAAAAGTACATCTACTCCAAGAAATTCTTCCGAGGTTGGGTTATCATCGTGATGATCTGGTTATTGATCGCGGCTGCATTCATCATACTATATCCAATTTACCAAAGTAGGCATACTCTGGTCAAACTATTAGAAATTGTCCAGGGCAAACGGGAGAAAGAGGAGAAAGAATTATTGTCAGCGCAACCATCTCAATTCGTCGAGGGAGTTGTCGTTGACGTCGTCCTTGAGGCCGAGAAGCGGAAGAGTGATGAAATCTGAGTAATCTTTGCCACTAATAATTTGTCGCCCGGGCTTTGTCACATAATAGGCAACAACAGTATATTACTTATGATTTAAGTCTGTTATCTCTATATATTAATGTAAGCTTGTTAAACATTACCTACTATTGATAAGCTTAGAAGGTGAGCAAGCGATCCTCTATCACCTACAGTAAGATTGCTTATTTGAATAAACGTCAATAAATCAACATATTGAACTTCCTATAACGAGGGTAACGTTTTTGAACGTTGAATACAACAATTAGCTCACCTTCGGCACATAATATACGATAATTCGATCTATCTGCAAGGGTCTTTCCACTGTTCATAGCATTTCAGTGCGAATCTAATCCACTCACCTCAAAGGTCGTTCGGGCAGGGCTATTTCTGAGACATCGATTGCATCAACTTAGATGACGTTTGGTGCAATTAATATCCTTTCTACTAATCGCTAAACGTCTAGGCGGAATGCAAATGTGCTAGAAATCAAAGTCAGTAGAATTTGAGTCCACCGGTCAACCCTAGAGTTTTCCTGGTTGATTAGAGCGGGATAATCCATGGCTAGGAAGACGCCAATGTGCTTGCAACAAGTCCCATATCTAAGCATCAAGGATAGTGACAGTCTCAGCTGACAATGCTATCCGCAAGGGAAAAGCTAATGACTGAGAGAATCAACACTGTTGACCAGCAAACTGTTTAAGATCGACAAGTTACAGTTTGCTGAAGCAGACTTTTGTATTCGCAGAGATTTTGATGACAGAAGAGATTTCTTTACGAACCTAGCTCAGGAACCATGGCATATTGTTATGAGGTTGCTTCCGTGACTCCTAGACGTTGTGCCATTAGGAGTGGCTTCAGCACTTATAAGGAATCCGTGATGAAAAGAATCAGGCCCGACTCGATCCAGCAGTATTCTGTCACAGTCGTGCCATATTTGTTTTGGCTGCCAAGTGTCAGTGTGTTGCAGCTTATGAGAGGCTGCGGGCTCGGCGGGCTACACTGAGATCGATACTGGCAAGCTTCAGACGGCCTTTGCCAATAAGGATAGAAAGGATATTGATGTGAATTATTTGTATCAAGCGTGTGTTGATATGATGAAAGGAAAAAACACGCTTGGCCATGTCCTTGAAACCTTGGTTGTGTGCTGTGCTATGAGCATAATGAAATACAAGGCATTACATGGTAAACGATCCATGCGTGTGCTGATGGCTTATTTGCCTTGGTACTGGTATAGCTTGAGTAAGCACATAGAGTTAACGTTTATTCTACGAAACGACTTGGGTTTCGAAGTCCGTTCTATTCTGGTTGCGAAAATGCAACCAGGTTCTCAGTCCAAGCGATATTGGTCTGAATATTAATGAACTCTTGGCTGGTTTTCGAGATCTGGTCTCGATAGCATCACACAATATAGATGGACACGAGTAAGGCGTCTTTTTAGCGTCGCTGAACGATAGCAGGCTGGCAATGGTATTCTTGGCGGAGAGACCTTGGGTGCTTGCCGGCGGATTGCAATGTTGCGTGAGGATAAATCATTTGTATACGACTTGGCTGTACAACGGTATATTGTAAGCAGTGGATTAGCCCTGTCGTTGATCTTTTAATAGAAGATATCAGGTCCATGCGTTTCGATCTTCTTCCACTGCGAGAGAGAGGGGACCGAGTCCTGGAGAGTAACTCATCTTGAAGGACGTATTGGTGGGCTCTCGTTCTGCTCAATAACATGAGATAGTCTGAAACAAGACAAAAGTAAGACTTACCTGTCGGCCTCTCCAGTGAACAAATTTCTTTCATCTTGTAACTCCTTGCCACTAGAATGGAGTAGCGAGCTACCGTTAGATTTCTGATCCAGATTCAACTAACCCATCATTAACAGTACTTTGCCAGCTCTAGCATTAACACTCACATGAGCAAAGAGAGGTAATAGCAAAGATAGACCGGTGGACTGGATAACACACTGACGTTGAGGTATCAATTCGGAGCCTTCTTGCTGTATAGCCAGCAATTTTGCAGTGGATCACAGTGCTGAGAAAGGATGGGGACCCAGTTTAAGTTCTAAATCGGTTTGAATATCTATGGATTAGCGATTGCTATGCAATTGCTGGTATATATGGCAAAATGATCGCTGTATGTTGGATTCCCCAGTTGAAACATCTAACAATCAAAGCATAAAGCGTCGAATACCGTTTCTGATAAGGGATTACCTTTAAATCACTAATTTAGTTCAGATCGCACTCAGGTACGCCGGACTATGGTCTTATCAGTCAGATCCGCCAATGATGAACAATAATGCCTGCAAAAGCGACTTCTGAGCAGTCATTTACGGACTAGAAGGCAGTTGTGAAGAAATGACAAAGCATTCTCAAGAGTCGGACCTTGAACTACAAGGCATACGATGTCGCCAACGTACAATGCTGTGTTACCGTTCGCTTTGATGGTTCCTGCAGTATTGCAAAGAAATAGAAAACCTTTCGAGCGTTCAAGATCCTTGATTGAGAGACTGATACACCGAGGCTTCCTGGGAGTGGGGGACTACGCACCTTCATGAGAAGAAGGAAATCTACGCTTCCATGAGCTTAGGTTCTTCGACAAAGTGAAGCAGGTGAAGCGTACAATATTCAGGACGAGATTCCCTCAAGTTCCGGAATTGTGAATTTACAGTGGTGCTTTTCTTTACATAGGGCTGCGAATCTCGTTGTCAAGGTATTGACATCCATTCTATCCACCGGATACCTTCACGAAAAAGAACGGATGCGATGACTTACTCAAGCATCGCAATCTGTGCGTCCGTGCTGACCAAGCCGTGCCGACGGGTAGCATCCGAAGCACTGGCGCTGCGACGGGTACAGCTGGATGACGAGGGATTCTACAAGCAATGGAACCGCTGCGAGTGAACCCTTTTGGATACTTGAACGCTTTGGTTAAAGAAAACAGGCAGCTTCAGTCGGCGGGCGTCAGGAGTTGCAGGCCGTACTGCAACGTGTGGCGTTCAATGAAGAACCAGCGATCGTACGTGCTCGAGTACTTCCGGAGCGGCGAAAGCAATACGTGCGACGAACAAGTCGAAGCAGCCAGAGCTTTTTGCGGACAGTGGATAAACAAGGGACGTTCGAGGGCATGTGGCAGAGAAGTAGAACGCATTCACGGGCCGAAGTACGTGCAAAGTGCAGAAGAATCCATCGAAGGAGCACGGATACATATCAAATGTCAGCAGGACGCTTGTTTTGCCAGCATGATGAATATTCACAGTCTTCCCCCGTTTATTTAACTATACTAACCGCGATATCGCAACCAGAGGGAGATAGAAACCTTTCTTAGGTCTTCAAGAATAACGATTCGTCGACTTCAAAAACACCAGCCGTATCCGCTATGTCAGCTGAAGAACTCTGAGCCCATTCTCTGGCAAATACGAATCTTTTCCAGCCGATCAAGATTGAAATATCGTGCGATGGCGGCACTTCTTACTAGAATTAGAGCCCCGGGAGCATTGCAAACAAGAGATGGGCTCTTGGATATTAACCAGCGCTCGGGGAAGCCAGGAACGTTAGTCATCACCGAGGAAGCATTTCCATGAGCACAGAGTGGCACATATGACACCGCCCTGGGCTTGGTCCGAAGAGCGGCTGCAACAGTGGCGGAATATCTTTACCGAAGCACATGAGAACAAGCATTTCATAGGAGTACTGCTATGGATGCTCGGAAGACAAGCATACCCAGATACCCTAGCCAGAGATAGTTTGAGATATGATTTTGCTTCGGATGAAGTGTGCATGGATGAGAGCAACGTGAAAAGGCGTTGAAGTCTAACAATCGCCAACATGAGTTGACAAAGAGCGAAAAGAATGTCTATATTAAGGATTACGTTCAAGCTGCAAAGAAATCTAAGCAGGTGCATACGGGGTTGAGACTCACAGTGCTGACGAACACATAATCAATCAGTTTTTGGATCCGAAATCAAACAAGAGGACGGACGATTATGGAGGGTCAATTGAAGAAAGCCCGGTTTGTTCTGAAAGTTGCAGATGCGGTAACCGAAGCTATTGGATCCGAGAAGGTTGATATCTCCGTGGAATTTTCAGTACTATGTTTGGTGGTCAAGAACCTACCATAGTATGACAATATGCCTGTCTGATTGGAAACTTGAGAGAAGAGCAAAAGAAGGGAAGCGCCTCGCTTACATCCATTTGGTTGAACCACGAGTTACCCATCCACAGCTTCGGGAAGGAGACGGCGGTTGTTCACGACTACTCTACCGATGATCGGACACTCATCGCTTATGGTAGGCATTTCATTTCCAATCCGGATTTGGTTGAATGGATTGAAAAGGGACTGCCTCTTACAAGTATGATAGAACCACATTCCAAGCAGAGGGTTTAAAGGTATTGACTACATTTCCACGGAGAAGCGCAAGGGCTCCTCGCGTGCTGCGTAGGTCTACAGACTTTAGGAGTAACGAAGCTACTCTCGCCTATTGGTTTGTATCATGTGAGTAACATAAGCCCAGAGACAAGACAGTGTAAGATTTTTTTGATGTAAAGGGTACGAGAGCGTCTGAAGTTTGTAAACTGATAGTCTGAGTAATGAAGCTTGGATACAAAGCTTCAAGAAAAGTAAGCAGAATGGTCAAGAAAATTTTTTCCAGTGGGCCACTAAGTTGGATGAGACAATTTGCTATCCAGCGGGACCCTCTTTGGTAGATGTCAAGGTTGATTGGAATCAAAATGGGAAGAGCTTATTAATGCAACATACAGACTACAAATGTGGGAGGCAAGGATACACACAGCATTATGGTTCCGCGTGTGTCCATCTCTTCGATGTCTCAGCTTCAACTGATTGCTTTGGCGACACATCGCTTACTCCAGAGTATATTTGTCCGAATCACAGCGTCCCGAAGGTTTCTGTTATCTGAAACTCAAACCTCACATTGTTCCACATGTTCCTTGAATCTTTGATTAAACTCGGAAAAGCCCTTCACTGTATCCTTTCCAATAAACTTGAGTATAGGCCATGCCAGCAGTCCATTGAATTCTTCTATTTGAACAAACTTGGTCTTGCTGCCATTCTCGATCGGACAGAATTCAAATGTGTGTTTACCAGAAAAGATAGAATCTAAAATCAGTTTACCTTTCCATGAAAACCGCTCTTTTGAGTTTTCTACGACTTCAGGATCGAATATATTCTCCTTCTTTGAGTTAGGGAGAACAATTCTCACCTGTAGAGTATCTCCCGGAACAATTGAGTCATTTGAAGTCTTGCTTGGGGTTGTTACCGTAATTTTTTGAATGCACGACGATTTCCAAGTCGGATAAGCCGCAAAGTCCAAGAATACCTTCCGAACAATTTCCGCTTCCCTGTCGATGACAACCGAATCTTGGGTTACAACAGGTCTCCAGACTCAATCAACTTTCGACATATGATATCTCTAACCCACCCGGTCTCTTAAGTACTGATTCGCGATAACTTTTTCTTCTTATTTCCGCCAACGATTGATCTGGCTTGTTGCCGCGCCTCTGGAGAAGAATAGCTTGTTCCACCTGGTCTTTACAGTTTTACGGGAGTTGATCCTTGTAAGTTTTGACATGTTGATTGCAGTCCTGTTCTTGCGTGCAGCGCAATTGAGCTTTAAATCGGCTGCTTTGACAAGGTGTACTGCCTAATAGCCTACCCTTGCCTTGTCAATGGTTTACATGAGAAACTCGCGAAGCTATTACGAAGAGATGACATTGTAGTTTATCTTGGATGAGCTCTTGACGTTGAGGCGGCGCTATACGATATCGTGACGAATCGGTGTCAATTGCAGCCAAGCCAAACGGTTGGCGTCCATGCTCTGTTGATCAATCTTTTTATGTTTAGTTCTTTGACCTTTACTTTCTGGCTGAGTAAGATTGAAAATTTTACCGCAGAATTAAGCAGAAGAGAGCAAAGTAAACAATCAGCGGGCAGCCTAAGAATCCCCCTGGGAGCCGAAACGAAAATCCGCGCGCGGCCGCAAAGGCCCTACCCATAGGCGTACGTGTTTCTCTCTACGGGGGCCACGCCCCTGCAAGACTACGGGGGGCCTCGCCCCTTTTACGTTGGGCCAGAAGCCCTCAAGACTACGGGGGGGCGAGCCCCTAAGAGATTACAGCCAGGGAGCTAGAAGGCACTCGAGGAGGCGAGAGGGAAGACGCTGTGATGTGGATGGCAAAGGGGGTGGGTAAGCGGTTGTAGAGTCAATGATATTTCAAAATGGGAAGCCTGCGGTTTTATATGGAGGCGAAATTTTACGACGCGGTGAAAAATGGCGACGCGGTGAAAAATTTTACGACGCGGTGGCAAGGTGAGCCATGCAAGAGAGGACGCAACGCGAACCCCAAAGCAGGCAGCTGAACGCGAGACGCGGTGGCGGAGCGCTTCCAGTAGAACGTGTAAGTTACATTACAGCTGGAGTGTCTCTACTTGAAACTACATTAGTGCCGACTATTAGATGTTCTAGGTACAAACGTATTTAAACTTGTTCACGTCTGTCTCTTTGTCAATCAGGCTCAGGTAGGAACCAACAATGGGTAAATCAGCTACATCTTGCCCCTCCTAATGTACCTCTACTAGATGTTCAAAGCAAACGTATTTAAACTTCTTTAAATGTCGAGCGATAAAATGTGAAACTCTGTCTTTATTAATCAGACTCAATTAGGAACCAACGATGGTATTAAACCCTCTGTAGCCTCGAGGGAGGGCTTGTGCTATATTCAACTTCTTCAAATGTCATGGGATGGCCCAGCGATAAAACGTCAGAGAATAACCCTTTCGTTGTTAATCAGAATCAGTTAGGATCAACCAATGGGTATTGACCCTCTGTAGCCTCTGCAGTTGAATGAGGGGGGGAATGCTGTACTTAATCTTCTTCAAATGTCATGGCATGGTCCTGTGCAGATAAGAATCAGTCATAAAGGTGTTCACGTCAGGGAATAACTCTATGACTTTATTAATTGACCGAAAGTCAGACTCCATTAGGAACCAACAATCGATATTAAATCATTTATACCCTCTGGGCTTGAGTAAAATAATTCCCAAACACATAGTACTTTCCACACTCCAACTACCCTACTCCCAAACACACCAACTGCCATACTCCCAAACACTTCACAGCTACAATACACTCCACACTCCAACTACCCTACTCCCAAACACACCAACTGCCATACTCCCAAACACTTCACAGCTACAATACGCTCCACCATACTGCACTGCCATACTTCCAAACACTTGGGACTACCACAGTACACTCCACCATACTTCCAAACACTTGGAGCCTCTATATACACTCTTATTGGCCTTTGATGCTTCCCAGAAGTGGTACTCTCTGGTTAACGTCGACGACTGTTGAAAATTTTCTCAGTCTTTCCAGGGCCGGGTAACCCCTCCGTAGTATGTTATGATAGAAATCTCTTTCAACGTATCTGAACTTTGAGAAATGTTGAGTAGAAAGACAAATATAAGTTTAGTCGAGCAAACAAAGCATCCAGAGCATGTTGCAGAGATTGAATCGCCAAAGCTGAGCAAGGGGAGGTGTAGAAGTCCAGTTATGTGGCGCAGAACTTTACAGGGGCGTTTGCAGGGCCATTAAGAGCAGTTAGGAAGAGTCAAGAGCGTTTGCAGAGTTTTTGGGTGCTATGGGGCGCAGATAGAGGGCTGGGGAGTGGTCAACAGTCAATAGGAGCCGCCCAGAACCCACCATTTAGCAGGGCGTGCGTGCCAGTGGCCATATAGTGGTCAAATCCAGCTCTGTGACTGTTTGGAAGCCCACAAGGCAACCAGAGCGTTACACAGCGATGAAATACGCCAGTATTGAGGATGGGAGAGGTGTTATATGGCGCAGAACTTTACAGGGGCGTTTGCAGGGCCATTTACAGGGCCGTTAAGTGATATGGGGAGCAGATAGAGGGGTGGGAAGTGGCTAACAGTCAATAGGAGCCGCTAAGAACAATCAATTTACCAGGGCGGGCATGTCATTGGCCATATAAGGATCAAAATTCAGGTTGTGACTGTTTCAAAACCCATACATCACAGCCTTTGCTACACCCATACATGTGAAATTAGCTTAATTTTTTCTTCGCGCGTCGTCGCAAATATGGTGATTTTTTGCGTCGGTTGAAAATTTTTCTTGACGACGCCGACTTCTCTCGGGCAGATATAAAAAGATAATTTTTTCTTTGACAAGACTTTTTCTTTACATCTCACTATCATACAAGATCATTAAAATGAAGTACAAAGAAACAAGAAAGAGGGAATATAGTTTGGATTGAGGGACAGTTGAGAAGCCTGTCAGAGTGTGTACAATTGTGAGTGGACACTTTGTTTAAGGAACGTTGCGAAGGCAAGGCGGATTGTGTGCTCACCGACAGTCGAGAAGACTCCTTTTTGTGGTGACTGGGGCGCCTTTTCCCTTGCCGTCGTCTGTGTTCGCGTGAAAATTTCACTAACTCCAGAATCGGGTAACAGGGGCAAGATCCGTATGAAGCGATATTTGATAAGCGCCGATATCACAAAGTCCGAAATTTAGGGGAAGTCCGAAGTCCGAAATTAGGGGTGATGACTCAGGACCCTGCATGAGATTGAGTCGTCAGGAAGTCCGAACTTAGGGGTGATGTGTTAGGACCTGCATGGAATGTTGTCACATATAAGTCCGGGGTATCATCGACATTGTTAAGCCATGTGGTAAGACTTTAGGGATAATGTGTCAAGTCATGCATGATATACTGTCAGGGGATCCGGGGTATGATTCTTAGTGACTCTTCATGACTTCAAATATAATTAAGGGATAATGTGTCAGGGTCTGAGTGGAATGTTGTTACATATAAGTCCGGGGTATCATCAACAATCTTAAGCCATGTGGTAAGACTTTAGGGATAATGTGTCATGGAGAATCAGAGGTCAAGTGTCTAGGCTTGCATGAAATGACGTCACATGCAAGTCCGGGATACCGTCGCAATGACTCTGCATGATACTGCGTCGCGAAGAATGTTGGAAGAATTCTCAAGTGAGGTCATTCAAAGTCGAACGTATGTTAGAGGGATGAGTTAGGTACATGTTAAGGCAAGGACCATGAAAGAAAGGACGTATAAACTGTCTGCCAGGAATGATGAGGTGACAGTCACGTGAAATGTTGAACAAAGTGTTGAATGAATGAGCTAAACATAAAATTTTTTGAGTTCGAGAACAAAGTACTAACTGAACTATTGTGGAATAATATGCAATGCCATAGACTTTTTGAAGTAAAGAACAATTATAAGATACTCCCCTTAGAGTTTTAGCAGGATGAAGTTATGATTGAATGTGATCCAAAGACGTGGTGATATCCCTACGGTCCAGGAAATGAGAATAGTTAGAGTGACGACGCCTGATTGATAGGATAATTAATCCAAAGGAAGGGAAAGATTATTGAAAAAGTTAGATCCAGGTTAGTTATCGATATGCGATCGAAAGTAAGGATGTGGTGGAAGTGTGAGAAATGTTATTGATTTTCTTTTTGAAGCGTTAGTGGAGAAAAAAAGATGAGTGTAAATGAGAATGAGATTGACGATAATGAGTTTGGATAAAGAAGATGA